>OU343216.1:171788738-171831105 GCA_910596185.1 Chrysanthemum makinoi | reverse complement strand
GCGATACAAAATCTCCCGGTGCTAGTTTCGGTACGACTCCTTCTAGAGCAAGGGTGCCTGTTTCTATCACTGGGCCCTTGTTTCTATCGGGTGCATCTGGTGCTTTTGAGAGGTCAGTTTCTAGCACTGAGTGAAGAGGAGTGGCAAAGGGTGCCAATGGATCTCGGGCCAAGACTAGTGGTGGTTGTGGTGGCTTAGGTTGTCCCCGAGCTTTGCTCCACCGTAGGGAGAACTAGGTCTGGGCCTAGCCCCTAATTTTAGCAACACCGTTGTCCCAATAGTGCGCTTAGAAGCCGATCCGCTGCGGCTTCTTTCTGTAAGGTCTGCTTGCGATCGCTGATTTCCGTGCTTCGTCATTCTAGTTCTTATTTCTTAGTGATGGTCCCACGGATGGCGCCACTTGTTGATACAAAAGTTGGGCGTTCTAGTTGGTGCTCCGGTTCTCGTATCAATTGGTTGTTTGCTTTGCTTGAGACCTGGCAGCAATAAAAGTAAAACACCGTTAGGCTTATCGGGATTGTCTCCCACGATTATCCTCCCGCTGAGAGTAAGTAATCGGTTTTAGGGTTATGGAGAGTTAGGGTTTTAGATCATACCTTTAATGATGAATAGGGTTCCCTTTATATACATGATCTCCTTATTGGTTTCGTGTTCCCCAAACTTCTGCGTATCCCGCCTAAATCGGTTGGTAAACGCTTATCTTCAAAAATGGGAGATATCCAATATCTTATTTCATAAATAAGTTTTTGGGTTTGGGCCTTCGTAAGCCCAAAAACTGATCGGCGTAGCCCATTTCGTGATGAGCTAGCTAATATTGGTCCTTGGTCGGGTTCGTGACCCGAATATAGACTATACGTCATCAGAAACCTTAAACCCTAAACTTAATTTTCATCAATTTGTTGTTTCTGGGTAAGAATCAGAGATGTTGTTGGTTAATTAAACACATATTAAGCATATAACAAGCCTCTAATTGTCCTTAATCACTCACAATTGAAAACCCCCAATTTCACGCATAAACCCTAATTCTTGAAAAGTGATTAAAAACGTTTCTGGGTGAAATTACTTGATGACATTGGTTTTAAAACTTGATATTAACTTTGAAAACACAACCCATTTCATCAAAATCAACCTAAATATGATTTTGAGTTCATACGTGTAACCACTCGCATTTTTAGGTTACTTTTTATTTTCGAGAATTTACTATTCACTTTTACTATTCACATTCACTATTCATCTCGTAAAATTTTTAATCCACATTCTCGTAAGATAAATTATTTTAGTAATAACCTGAGAGTTCGACCATCGTTAGATCATTTTCGCAAAAATTATTAAGTAAACATCGTTTTAAAGTTTCGTTTTAGACGGTCCACCGTTTAAACATTACACGATAACTAAAAATCAACTATGACAATTTTCCTCGCATCAGATAAATTTTTAGATCACTCATGATTAATTTGAGAATTTTTAAAATTTATTATTTTTAATATTACCAAATAAGCCCAGAACAAAACTAAACTTACGTTTTAAACAATTCTACTTACATCCTACTTAACGATTCTCACTGTGTTTCTAATATGTTTTTGACACTTTTACATTTTTTGGAAAATTCAAACATATTCCTTTGACCATAAAGGAATTAACCTTGTACGTTCTACATTTTTGCATAAATAGCGTAACTTTTAAACTTCACAAATAACTGTTAAGTTATCCCGCGTATGAAGAAAACCACATTTTGACATCTCATATCATTTTTAGACTAATTTTAGTCTACTCTAAATAAATTCACGGTCGTTTTCCTGAAATTTCGTTCTTTTCCGATAAACTGCGAATTACGCGTTTTTGACCCGTATTTCCAGCTTTTAAGCAGTTTTTGCACCCAATGAGACATATCATCCATTTTATATTTTTAGATGAAGTATAATGATGAGTCTCATCATTCCTACAAGTTTCGTATTTTTACGATACCGGTTTTACGTTTTATGGCTTCGGTTAGCATTTAACGGAACCAAAACTCACTCCGTAACCAAGATAATACCAAAACTATCCACCAAAGTCATCCTATCTTATCATGAACGAAATTAGGGAGGGGAGTCATCACATTGGTGTCAAAATCCTAAGCATGCTTCCTTTAGATCATTTACATGTGTAAATTTAACCATGGTTAGTTTTTAACCCAATATATAGTTAACTAAAATCTCTAGCCTATAAATACCAAGCATAAACCTTCATAATTTCTTGCACCACCCCTTGTTAACATCTAAAGTCCTAAACCTAAAGGCATTTCTTATAGATCTTGTAAGAACATTCATGTGTTCTTGAAGAAAACTAGCGTTTGATCTTCGTTCTTGGAAGTTTTCAAGAAAGAGTCGTTATAATCTTCAAATATCTTCAAGTCTCCAAAAAGACGTCGTTATAATCTTCTGTTCTTCTTCGGGTTCTCAAGAAGGCGTTGTTATAATCTTCTAATAGCCTTGGGTTTTCAAAGATTGCAAATTCTACGTCGAAGCTCCGCTAATATTTTATTTTTCCATAATACTCAAGCATTCTATATTAAGGTAAGTATTTATAAAACTCAAACTTATTTAATTACTTATAAACTTTGTTAGTTTATTTATTGTATTTATAAACTCTTAATATATCATATAATCAAGTAATTAAAATACATGTTTTACGTATTAAGCACTACAACACTAGGGAACTTCATGTGAGGGGTTCATTTGGGTAAACGATCGACGAGTTCTGGATTTACAATTAAAGTGTCCTAGCTCCTGAACGTTCTTATTGCATGACCTCTGAATTATGATGGCCCGAACGGTAGTACGAGATATACAAACTAAAACAATTTCTATTAACAAACATACAAATGCTACATATATAGGCTCGTTTATGTTTTCCTAAACATTATTCCAAACCTAAGTCGCAACATTCTATTTTAGGTTGCTCGTAGAAGTTCTCACGGCATATCCATCATTCTCATTATACATGTGATATCATTTATTAAGGTGAGTCATAGCCCCTACTCTTTTAATACTTGTTTTACAAACTCTTTGGGGGAGATACATGCTCAACTATTTTCATTTACTTTCATAAGTACTCTAAACTTTTACTGATTATCGTGAGTTCATAGCCCCACTTTCTATTACTTACTTGTTTTACAAACTCTTTGGGGGAGATACATGCTCAACTATTTTCATTTACTTTTATAAGTACTTTAAACTATTTCTGATTACCATGAGTTCATAGCCCCACTTTTTATTACTTAATTGTTTTACAAACCCTTGGGAGGAGATACATGCTTTATTTTAAATCGAACACATTGCTTTCAAACAAAAGCGGGCTCAAGTATCACAACGATATGAGGCAGCCGATCAAACAAAAGCGGCTCAAGTATCATATACTTGAGGCACCGTATTCACTATATACTTATCTGATTGTTATTAGCACTAAGTTTCTGCATTTGCCAAACTTAAGTCCCTTAATCATGAATCATTAATCACTATGTGAGAGTGGGCGAGAATATTGTGAATAGATCTATTGGGATTGACGAATCCCGTTTGTGTTGACCGGGTAGGCAAACAAACGCACTATATTTGAGTAACATTGGTAAAAACGGCAATTTTACCTGATAGGGCACGCACCGACATTTTCTCCAATTAATTTTGGAACACGTTAACGCCTTGATTGCATGATGCTTAGTCTAATAATAACTGTTTTGGTTTTCAAACCATTGGTGTGAATTTATAACTCACACTACAAACATAATGTGTTCAACTATCAAACAAACTCTATGAATTCAATCAACCTTTGTGTTGACAGTTTTAAGCATGTATTTCAGGTCCATAATGTTGGAAGCTGGCACGGAAGAGCAAGGACTAGATCAAGAAGGCTATAAATTTTATTATCATTCGAAAACCAATTTAATGTATTTTGTAAACTTGGAACCATCTGGGACCTCATTTTTGTAAACTCTAATATTTATACAAATCGAATGATAAATCTTTTGAAACGACTCCATTAGAGTACGTTTTCTATTGTTATGACTGTTGTGCCATGAAGTAACACCCAGTTTGAATTCCGCGGCGTATCACGAAATTAGGGGTGTTACAGATTGGTATCAGAGCCACAGTTATAGAGAAACGGGTCTAATTGAGACTTAAACTATAACTAAATTTACAAACAAAAACATTTTATAGCCTTCTGTTCTCCGTGCCTTCCATCCTCCAGACGATTATGTGACTTTTAGGCATTTTAAGCTATACAAACATACTAGTATATTGATATATACACTTGACATAATTTCAATCATAAACAATGTACTAAACATACCTGCGTATGCCTATTCTAAGGCATTACGGCACAATCATATTTTTCCCAATCTCCCAATCATGCATCTACTCATGCATTTTATGATTACTGAAACTTCCTCCAAGACATTGTAACTGACTACAATGGTCTTTCCTACTTCTCAGACATTGTGAGATACAATGGTCTCATTCATTTTCAAGACACTATAAATCCTACAATGGTCTCTATTACATTCTCGGACATTTGTAAATCCTACGTGGTCTCATTTATTTCTCAAGACATTGTGAGTACACAATGATCACTCCATCATTTCTCAAGACATTGTGAGTACACAATGATCTCTCCATCATTTCTTAGATATTGTGAGTTGCACAATGGTCTCAACTACTCCTCAGATATTGTAAGTTATACAATAGTCTCTAAAATTATCTTATAAACATTATATTATATTGTTTTACATGAAACCCGTCACAGTCTATCAATTTCCTAATGGAAATACAAGAAATAGGATTTCTAAAGGACAAAGTGACTCATCATCTACAAAAGCTGAAGTTCAGCAACGTTCCCTACATTCATCAAAATTCTCTTCTGAAACCTTCATTGTTAAAGGTCCGTGATGCTAGCCAAGTGTAGACTATTTTATAATTACTTAAGATTTCCTTTCCACACATATCTACCCATACTATCTTCTATGCAATGGAATGTGAAAACATAGGTTACAAGTCTTTTATGGCCAGGACTTGCAACTGAATGGTTTGATATCGACTTTGCTTAGTGGACAATTTCTCAAAAGCTATGAACATATCACAAGTATACCTAATTTAGGTATTTGGAAAATTTATCGAACCTCGGCTAAATATAGCCTAATCACCTATATTTAACCTTGGGATAGTGGAACATGGTCTGATTAACTATGTTCGAATTAAATTTTTCAAACACTTAGAACAGTTATACAAGGGTTATATTCAGGTTAATTTCCTACTTAAACTCGATAAACCATCGAATTCATTAAAAGATCTAGAGACACGATAGTGTCTTACCACTCAACAAAATCTTAACATCTTATTTATACTACCTAATTTCATTCTTGAAAGTTTTCATTTATGAAATAATCCTAACTACTATCTTGGGATAGTCATCAAATCTTCTAGTCATTTCTTAGAAGTACTAGCCTGATTAGGTTTCAAGGATATCATTCCGTCATTCACTTTTGATTTTAAAACAAACTTGACATCTCTACCTAAGAATAATGGTAAACATACACTACACTCTTCAAATCGTCAACATATCACATCATTTTATGAACCCCATTGAAATTCAGTATGTAAAACTTCACAAGATTATCCGTTTCTTTCAAACACTAGTAGACATAAAAACTATACGATATATCTTTCATCCCAAAACCACCTAAGACATGATCAACTTTGGAAATGGTTTGGATATACCACTTGCCACTAGCAAGACTTTCCCTACAACGACAGTTATCACGTCATTACAAACAATTTCACATCACCAATATCTTACACCTTTGATTAACAATAGTTACCCTAACAACAACAAAACTATTCCATTCTGAGGCACTATATAGACGAATGTGTTAGTTAACCATTTGCTGGACTAAGGTGTTTAGAGATCACCCACGAAACAACTAAGGAAACTATACAAATATAAATTAGGCTCCATGCCGCACACTATCACTAAAAACTCCATGTTAGAAATTAAGGTTTTATTGATAGCCTCGATATAATAAGATATGATTCGTTTGAGAATCGGGAAAAGCCAAACTTTAGGTATATTGGACTCTATAAGATTTTAACAAAACCCTTTATGTTATCAACTTAAGCCACATGGTACATAATACATTCTATGACAAAAAACTTGAGAACACAAAGATTATAATTCGAGCATACATCCACATTTCCCTAGACAATTCAACATCGGGTAACACACCCTGAATTCGGGGACGGAATTCCCATTAAGGGGTGAGACTGTAACCACCCGCATTTTTAGGTTACTTTTTATTTTCGAGAATTTACTATTCACTTTTACTATTCACATTCACTATTCATCTCGTAAAATTTTTAATCCACATTCTCGTAAGATAAATTATTTTAGTAATAACCTGAGAGTTCGGCCATCGTTAGATCATTTTCGCAAAAATTATTAAGTAAACATCGTTTTAAAGTTTCGTTTTAGACGGTCCACCGTTTAAACATCACACGCATAACGAAAATCAACTATGACAATTTTCCTCGCATCAGATAAATTTTTAGATCACTCATGATTAATTTGAGAATTTTTAAAATTTATTATTTTTAATATTACCAAATAAGCCCAGCGCAGAACAAAACTAAACTTACGTTTTAAACAATTCTACTTACATCCGGACTTAACGATTCTCGCACACTGTGTTTCTAATATTTTTTGACACTTTTACATTTTTGGAAAAGTCAAACATATTTCCCTCCTCCTTTGACCATAAAGGAATTAACCTTGTACGTTCTACATTTTTGCATAAATAGCGTAACTTTTAAACTTCACAAATAACTGTTAAGTTATCCCGCGTATGAAGAAAACCAAATTTTGACATCTCATATCATTTTTAGACTAATTTTAGTCTACTCTAAATAAATTCACGGTCGTTTCCCTGAAATTTCGTTCTTTTCCGATAAAGTGCTGCAATTACGCGTTTTGACCCGTATTTCAAGACTTTTAAGCAGCGTTTTTGCACCCAATGAGACATATCATCCATTTTATATTTTTAGATGAAGTATAATGATGAGTCTCATCATTCCTACAAGTTTCGTATTTTTACGATACCCGGTTTTACGTTTTATGGCTTCGGTTAGCATTTAACGGAACCAAAACTCACTCCGTAACCAAGATAATACCAAAACTATCCACCAAAGTCATCCTATCTTATCATGAATGAAATTAGAGAGGGGAGTCATCACATTGGTGTCAAAATCCTAAGCATGCTTCCTTTAGATCATTTACATGTGTAAATTTAACCATGGTTAGTTTTTAACCCAATATATAGTTAACTAAAATCTCTAGCCTATAAATACCAAGCATAAACCTTCATAATTTCTTGCACCACCCCTTGTTAACATCTAAAGTCCTAAACCTAAAGGCATTTCTTATAGATCTTGTAAGAACATTCATGTGTTCTTGAAGAAAACTAGCGTTTGATCTTCGTTCTTGGAAGTTTTCAAGAAAGAGTCGTTATAATCTTCAAATATCTTCAAGTCTCCAAAAAGACGTCGTTATAATCTTCTGTTCTTCTTCGGTTCTCAAGAAGCGTTGTTATAATCTTCAAATAGCCTTGGGTTTTCAAAGATTGCAAATTCTACGTCGAAGCTCCGCTAATATTTTATTTTTCCATAATACTCAAGCATTCTATATTAAGGTAAGTATTTATAAAACTCAAACTTATTTAATTACTTATAAACTTTGTTAGTTTATTTATTGTATTTATAAACTCTTAATATATCATATAATCAAGTAATTAAAATACATGTTTTAAGTATTAAGCACTACAACACTAGGGAACTTCATGTGAGGGGTTCATTTGGGTAAACAGATCGACGAGTTGCTGGATTTACGAATTAAAGTGTCCTAGCTCCTTGAACGTTTATTGAATGACCTCTGAATTATGATGGCCCAACGGTAGTAACGAGATATACAAACTAAAACAATTTCTATTAACAAACATACAAATGCTACATATATAGGCTCGTTTATGTTTTCCTAAACATTATTCCAAACCTAAGTCGCAACATTCTATTTTAGGTTGCTCGTAGAAGTTCTCACGGCATATCCATCATTCTCATTATACATGTGATATCATTTATTAAGGTGAGTCATAGCCCCTACTCTTTTAATACTTGTTTTACAAACTCTTTGGGAGAGATACATGCTCAACTATTTTCATTTACTTTCATAAGTACTCTAAACTTTTACTGATTATCGTGAGTTCATAGCCCCACTTTCTATTACTTACTTGTTTTACAAACTCTTTGGGGAAGATACATGCTCAACTATTTTCATTTACTTTTATAAGTACTTTAAACTTTTACTGATTACCATGAGTTCATAGCCCCACTTTTTATTACTTAATTGTTTTACAAACCCTTGGGGGAGATACATGCTTTATTTTAAACCGAACACATTGCTTTCAAACAAAAGCGGGCTCAAGTATCACAACGTATTGAGGCAGCCGTATCAAACAAAAGCGGGCTCAAGTATCATATACTTGAGGCAAACCGTACCACACTATATACTTATGCGATTGTTATTAGCACTAAGTTTTCGCATTTGCCAAACTTAAGTCCCTTAATCATGAATCATTAATCACTATGTGAGAGTGGGCGCGAATATTGTGAATAGATCTATTGAGGATTGACGAATCCGTTTGTGTTGACGGGTAGGCAAACAAACGCACTATATTTAGTAACATTGGTAAAACGGCAATTTTACGATAGGGGCACGCTCCGACATTTTCTCAAATTAATTTTGGAACACGTTAACGCCTTGATTGCATGATGCTTAGTCTAATAATAACTGTTTTGGTTTTCAAACCATTGGTGTGAATTTATAACTCACACTACAAACATAATGTGTTCAACTATCAAACAAACTCTATGAATTCAATCAACCTTTGTGTTGACAGTTTTAAGCATGTATTTCAGGTCCATAATGTTGGAAGCTGGCACGGAAGAGCAAGGACTAGATCAAGAAGGCTATAAATTTTATTATCATTCGAAAACCAATTTAATGTATTTTGTAAACTTGGAACCATCTGGGACCTCATTTTTGTAAACTCTAATATTTATACAAATCGAATGATAAATCTTTTGAAACGACTCCATTAGAGTACGTTTTCTATTGTTATGATTGTTGTGCCATGAAGTAACACCCGTTTGAATTCAGCGGCGTATCACGAAATTAGGGGTGTTACAGTATTGGTATCGAGCCACGTTATAGAAGCGGGTCTAATTGAGACTTAAACTATAACTAAATTTACAAACAAAAACATTTTATAGCCTTCTGTTCTCCGTGCCTTCCATCCTCAGACGATTATGTGACTTTTAGGCATTTTAAGCTATACAAACATACTAGTATATTGATATATACACTTGACATAATTTCAATCATAAACAAAGTACTCAACATATCTGCATATGCCTATTCTAAGGCATTACGGCACAATCATATTTTCCCAATCTCCCAATCATGCATCTACTCATGCATTTTAGGATTACGAAACTTCCTCCAAGACATTGTGGCTGACTACAATGGTCTTACCTACTTCCCAGACATTGTGAGATACAATGGTCTCATTCATTTTTCAAGACACTATAAATCCTACAATGGTCTCTATTACATTCTCAGACACTGTAAATCCTACAGTGGTCTCATTTATTTCTTAAGACATTGTGAGTACACAATGATCACTCCATCATTTCTCAAGACATTGTGAGTACACAATGATCTCTCCATCATTTCTTAGATATTGTGAGTTGCACAATGGTCTCAACTACTCCTCAGATATTGTAAGTTATACAATAGTCTCTAAAATTATCTTATAAACATTATATGATATTGTTTTACATGAAACCCGTCACAGTCTATCAATTTCCTAATGGAAATACAAGAAATAGGATTTCTAAAGGACAAAGTGACTCATCATCTACAAAAGTTGAAGTTCAAAGAACGTTCCCTACATTCATCAAAATTCTCTTCTGAAACCTTCATTGTTAAAGGTCCGTGATGCTAGCCAAGTGTAGACTATTTTATAATTACTTAAGATTTCCTTTCCACACATATCTACCCATACTATCTTCTATGCAATGGAATGTGAAAACATAGGTTACAAGTCTTTTATGGCCAGACTTGCAACTGAATGGTTTGATATCGACTTTGCTTAGTGGACAATTTCTCAAAAGCTATGAACATATCACAAGTATACCTAATTTAGGTATTTGGAAAATTTATCGAACCTCGGCTAAATATAGCCTAATCACCTATATTTAACCTTGGGATAGTGGAACATGGTCTGATTAACTATGTTCGAATTAAATTTTTCAAACACTTAGAACAGTTATACAAGGGTTATATTCAGGTTAATTTCCTACTTAAACTCGATAAACCATCAGAATTCATTAAAAAGATCTAGAGACACGATAGTGTCTTACCACTCAGCAAAATCTTAACATCTTATTTATACTACCTAATTTCATTCTTGAAAGTTTTCATTTATGAAATAATCCTAACTACTATCTTGGGATAGTCATCAAATCTTCTCGTCATTTCTTAGAAGTACTAGCCTGATTAGGTTTCAAGGATATCATTCCGTCATTCACTTTTGATTTTAAAACAAACTTGACATCTCTACCTAAGAATAATGGTAAACATACACTACACTCTTCAAATCGTCAACATATCACATCATTTTATGAACCCCATTGAAATTCAGTATGTAAAACTTCACAGTATCACGTTTCTTTCAAACACTAGTAGACATAAAAACTATACGATATATCTTTCATCCCAAAACCACCTAAGACATGATCAACTTTGGAAATGGTTTGGATATACCACTTGCCACTAGCAAGACTTTCCCTACAACGACAGTTATCACGTCATTACAAACAATTTCACATCACCAATATCTTACACCTTTGATTAACAATAGTTACCCTAACAACAACAAAACTATTCCATTCTGAGGCACTATATAGACGAATGTGTTAGTTAACCATTTGCTGGACTAAGGTGTTTAGAGATCACCCACGAAACAACTAAGGAAACTATACAAATATAAATTAGGCTCCATGCCGCACACTATCACTAAAAACTCCATGTTAGAAATTAAGGTTTTATTGATAGCCTCGATATAATAAGATATGATTCGTTTTGAGAATCGGGAAAAGCCAAACTTTAGGTATATTGGACTCCATAAGATTTTAACAAAACCCTTTATGTTATCAACTTAAGCCACATGGTACATAATACATTCTATGACAAAAAACTTGAGAACACAAAGATTATAATTCGGCGCATACATCCACATTTCCCTAGACAATTCAACATCGGGTAACACACCACGAATTCGGGGACGGAATTCCCATTAAGGGTGAGACTGTAACCACCGCATTTTAGGTTACTTTTCATTTTCGAGAATTTACTATTCACATTTACTATTCACATTCACTATTCATCTCGTAAAATTTTTAATCCACATTCTCGTAAGATAAATTATTTTAGTAATAACCTGAGAGTTCGACCATCGTTAGATCATTTTCGCAAAAATTATTAAGTAAACATCGTTTTAAAGTTTCGTTTTAGACGGTCCACCGTTTAAACATTACACGCATAACGAAAATCAACTATGACAATTTTCCTCGCATCAGATAAATTTTTAGATCACTCATGATTAATTTGAGAATTTTTAAAATTTATTATTTTTAATATATACCAAATAAGCGTATGAAACAAAACTAAACTTACGTTTTAAACAATTCTACTTACATCGGACTTAACGATTCCTGCTTGTGTTTCTAATATGTTTTTGACACTTTTACATTTTTGGAAAAGTCAAACATATTTCCCTCCTCCTTTGACCATAAAGGAATTAACCTTGTACGTTCTACATTTTTTGCATAAATAAGCGTAACTTTTAAACTTCACAAATAACTGTTAAGTTATCCCGCGTATGAAGAAAGCCACATTTTGACATCTCATATCACTTTTAGACTAATTTTAGTCTACTCTAAATAAATTCACGGTCGTTTCCTGAAATTTCGTTCTTTTCCGATAAACTGCGAATTACGCGTTTTTGACGTATCGCTTTAGCCATTTTGCACCCAATGAGACATATCACCCATTTTATATTTTTAGATGAAGTATAATGATGAGTCTCATTCCTACAAGTTTTTCATTTTACGATACCCGGTTTTACGTTATGGCGGTTAGCATTTAACGAACCAAACTCACTCAACCAAGATAATACCAAAACTATCCACAAAAGTCATCCTATCTTATCATGAACGAAATTAGGGGGAGTCATCACATTGGTGTCAAAATCCTAAGCATGCTTCCTTTAGATCATTTACATGTGTAAATTTAACCATGGTTAGTTTTTAACCCAATATATAGTTAACTAAAATCTCTAGCCTATAAATACCAAGCATAAACCTTCATAATTTCTTGCACCACCCCTTGTTAACATCTAAAGTCCTAAACCTAAAGGCATTTCTTATAGATCTTGTAAGAACATTCATGTGTTCTTGAAGAAAACTTTGATCTTCTTGGAAGTTTTCAAGAAAGAGTCGTTATAATCTTCAAATATCTTCAAGTCTCCAAAAGGACGTCGTTATAATCTTCTGCTCTTCTTCGGTTCTCAAGAAGTTGTTATAATCTTCTAATAGCCTTGGGTTTTCAAAGATTGCAAATTCTACGTCGAAGCTTCGCTAATATTTTATTTTTCCATAATACTCAAGCATTCTATATTAAGGTAAGTATTTATAAAACTCAAACTTATTTAATTACTTATAAACTTTGTTAGTTTATTTATTGTATTTATAAACTCTTAATATATCATATAATCAAGTAATTAAAATACATGTTTTACGTATTAAGCACTACAACACTAGGGAACTTCATGTGAGGGGTTCATTTGGGTAAACAGATCGACGAGTTGCTGGATTTACGAATTAAAGTGTCCTAGCTCCTTGAACGTTTACCGCATGACCTCTGAATTATGATGGCCCGAACGGTAGTACGAGATATACAAACTAAAACAATTTCTATTAACAAACATACAAATGCTACATATATAGGCTCGTTTATGTTTTCCTAAACATTATTCCAAACCTAAGTTGCAACATTCTATTTTAGGTTGCTCGTAGAAGTTCTCACGGCATATCCATCATTCTCATTATACATGTGATATCATTTATTGGGTGAGTCATAGCCCCTACTCTTTTAATGCTTGTTTTACAAACTCTTTGGGGAGATACATGCTCAACTATTTTCATTTACTTTCATAAGTACTCTAAACTTTTCCTGATTATCGTGAGTTCATAGCCCCACTTTCTATTACTTACTTGTTTTACAAACTCTTTGGGGAAGATACATGCTCAACTATTTTCATTTACTTTTATAAGTACTTTAAACTTTTACTGATTACCATGAGTTCATAGCCCCACTTTTTATTACTTAATTGTTTTACAAACCCTTGGGGGAGATACATGATTTATTTTAAACCGAACACATTGCTTTCAAACAAAAGCGGGCTCAAGTATCACAACGTATTGAGGCAGCCGTATCAAACAAAAGCGGGCTCAAGTATCATATACTTGAGGCAGCCGTCATTCACTATATACTTATCCGATTGTTATTAGCACTAAGTTTCCGTATTTGCCAAACTTAAGTCCCTTAATCATGAATCATTAATCACTATGTGAGAGTGGGCGAGAATATTGTGAATAGATCTATTGGGATTGACGAATCCCGTTTGTGTTGACCGGTAGGCAAACAGCACTATATTTAGTAACATTGGTAAAACGAAATTTTACCCGATAGGGCACGCACCGACATTTTCTCCAATTAATTTTGGAACACGTTAATGCCTTGATTGCATGATGCTTAGTCTAATAATAATTGTTTTGGTTTTCAAACCATTGGTGTGAATTTATAACTCACACTACAAACATAATGTGTTCAACTATCAAACAAACTCTATGAATTCAATCAACCTTTGTGTTGTGATTTTAAGCATGTATTTCGGGTCCATAATGTTGGAAGGCGCACGGAAGAGCAAGGACTTCATCAAGAAGGCTATAAATTTTATTATCATTCGAAAACCAATTTAATGTATTTTGTAAACTTGGAACCATCTGGGACCTCATTTTTGTAAACTCTAATATTTATACAAATCGAATGATAAATCTTTTGAAACGACTCCATTAGAGTACGTTTTCTATTGTTATGACTGTTGTGCCATGAAGTAACACCCAGTTTGAATTCCGCGGCGTATCACGAAATTAGGGGTGTTACAATACGCTCATGCGTAGAAACTAGAAACACACAAATAGGAAAATCTAACCGTTGGATTTGCATGCAATTAAAAACCTATGTTTAGAATCACTCAAAGAAACTTTAACCACTTACAGATTTGAAGATTATAACACGGATTTGAGGTTTGATTTTTGAGTGTGGGATATGGTAGGTAAAATAATAAATGTTAGAAATAAAAGAATAAGAAAGTTGAGGTGTTTTGTTAAATTAAGTTTAAGATTTTGACAATAATAGTCCCTCCACCTCAACCATTTTTATCCACAACCCATAACTTCCATTTTGGTTAAGTTTGAAGTAAAAGTTTGGAAAGAAACATGATGACACTCCCCCTCGACTTTAAAAATAGAGAAATTTTACAAATTTGGGTCCGAGGAGTGTCAAGAAACAAGAAACGTATCCACCATTATCAAAGATACAACCAATACTGGGTAACATGCAAGTACAAGGTTTTATGAAACATAAAATATTTACATTCTCCCCCTCAACACCTGATCGATAAAATGTTGAAATGTTTGAAAGAGCAAAGTGTTGACGGAATATTTGTACTTGCGATGTTGAAAGAAATTTAGATAGAAGAATATTTTTGAATTTTATGGATTTTATATTTTTGTATTTTGTTTTTGATAATTTATTTACAAAAGAGGTTTTGGTGTTTGACTGGTTTTAAGAATGTGTCAAAAGTTCATCCAGTTCCTCTGGATTCAAACACCTCATACCAATCCAGTGGATCAAATCAGGAACTAAGCAGAGCTAAGGCTTTGTGAGAAGATCAGCCAGTTGGTATTCAGTACCCACAAAATATAATTCAACAGTACCCTTTTCCACGCACTCCTTTATGAAATGATATCGAAGATCGATGTGCTTGGACTTTGAATGTTGGACGGAGTTGCACGAGATTGCAATAGCACTTCGATTGTCGCAGACATCAGATTCTAAATAACGCAACCATAGTCTTTGAGTTGTGTCGCATCTAGATGAATTGAGCACAACACGCCGATGGCTACATATTCTGCTTCGTTGAGGAACAATGATGTACAATCCTCGCTTCTTCGATTGCCATGACACCGCTTTATCACCAAGAAATTGTAGAGCACACGAAGTACTTTTCGCTGAGAATCTAAGCAACATGCGGATCGGACGTCTGAAAATGCGATTAGTTCAAAACCGAATCCTTCTGGATACCGTGATCCCCAAATTAATGGTTCCCTTTAAGTATCGAAGGATTCTTTTAGCCTCGAGAGGTAGGTTTCATTGGTCTCGAATCCGATAACGAGCAAAGATATACCTGCAAATACAATGTCAGTCTCCATCACGGTGTTAGATACATGAGAGACCCAATAATACTTCGGTATTTGGTAGGGTCAACCAATTTCCCATGTAAATCATCGGTTCAGTTTGGTGTGCCATGGTGTGGCATAAGTATCACAACTTTGCATTCCATGTTTGTTTAAAATTTCAAGAGCATATTTGGACTGACTTATAAAAATACCACGGGGTGATTGATGAACTTGTAGTCCTAGAAAGAACGTAAGTTCACCCATCATGGACATTTCAAAATGTTTTTTCATTAGTCTTGAAAAAGCGTTTGAGTACTTTTTGTGGGTAGACCCAAAAATGATGTCATCTACATAAATTTGAACGATTAAAATGTGAGCCACGTGATATTGTATGAAAAGTGTTGGGTCGACCGATCCTTTAATGAAATTATTGGCAATGAGAAAGGATGATAACTTATCGTACCATGCCCAAGGGGCTTGTTTGAGACCTAGAGAGCCTTCTTTAGTTTGTAGACGTGATTAGGGAACTCTGGATCAACTAATCCTTCTGGCTGACTAACATATACATAGATCGCTTTACCACCATTCGAAAGCGTTTTGACATCCATCCGATGACGAAGTGATGTTCATGTGAGCCGCAAATGCCGTGAAAAATCCAACATGCAAACTCAAGTCTAGCAACCGTGCCAATGATTCCTCGAAATCAATTCCTCTTCTTGACGATAACCCTTAGCCACCGACGGACTTGTTTCCGACACGCTTCCTTCAAAGATCCAATTTGTTTTTCCAACCATTTTAGACCAATGACTTAAGACCCCGTTGTCTTTCAACCAATTTGCTACTTCAAGACGCTTAAACTGATTGAGTTCTTCTAGCATAGATTCAACCAGCTTGTCTTAGTCATTGCGCCCTTAATGTTTTTAGGTTCATCAAGTGTACAAAAAAGGCATAAATGCAATGTTCATCGTCCGTGAAGACGCTGTCTGTTACGATCAAGGATTCGGTTACCAATAATGTTCTCTAGAGTATGGTCTTTTGTCCAACGATGTGTGGAAGGTTGATGTTGATATACATTATGGAGATTGAGAGATTAAATGGTTTGTAGATGATTCCGCGAACATCGATGTGGCAGCCGCATTAGCAAACGTTGAAGAACGATGGATCATAACTGTGGGTACTTCATTGTTCCAACATCACCGGTTCAATACCACCGGATGCGCTTTGTTCAACCGTTGTTGTAGAGTCAACGGTGGTGCTTCTTTAACAAAGAGTTGTTGTAGAAGTCAACCGTGGTGCTTCTTCAACAAGAGTTGTTGTAGCAGTGTATCACGTATTGGAATAAGATCGCGAAAGCAATGAAACATTGGATACACCGTGCACGCTCATCAATATCATCATCAAAACGTGAGCAAATAGTCGCCCATTTGATGTCGAAGTTAGTCATGACCGGTTCACCAACGATGATAATTGAGGAAGTTTAAACGGCATGGACCGGTTCCAAGTCGTTATGCTCAAGCTATTTCGAATTCATCAAATTTGCATGAATCGCTTCCATAATCCTGTTTGTAATGCCATTCGCATCCGTAAACCTTTTGAATTTCACAAGATCCAACAAGACTCCAATGTCGCCTGGCTTTGAGCTTTCCAAAGTCAATGATCATTATTCTTAGCAAAGGATCCAAATACATGAAAGTGTTTGAGATCCGGGTTTTCTATTGTGATAAGCTCAAAAGGTGTTTTGTTGTATGCTTTTGTAATCATTGAGCAATTGAGGTGTAGCATGGGCTGAGACACTTTTCAGTCCCACAAGTAATCTCGAAGTTTAGCATTGATTAACATCGTTTCAGCTTCCACTAACGCATCGGCTTGCCTTTCAACAACTTCATTTTGTTCGGGTACCGCAATTGATGTTTGATGCTCAATTTCAATTTTCAATATTTACTTGTTGAGTTTGATCTCACAAATTTATTCTTTGTTCGCTCAATTTGTCCGGACGCTGTTCGAGTCAACTTGAATTTTCGTAAGAAAGGTGATGATCATCTGTGGAGCTTGATCTTTACTTCAAAGAAAATAAACCCAATTCCATATGTGAGTAGTCATCTACAATTACCAAGATGAAGCACCATTAATCGTTCAGACGCCAAGATCGGCCACATAAATCCATGTGAAGAAGATGAAGCACATGTCGAGTCAGGTTCCACCTTTGAAGGAAAATGAGCATCTATGATTTTTTCCTTGTTCACAAGCTGAAAATAGGTGATCTTTAGAATACCGAATCTCGGAGACCTTCAACAAGTTTGTATCGAGCAAGGTTGGTTATGGTTTGAAAGTTTAAATGTGAGAGACGCCTTACATATCCAAGATTTTGTAGATGTTGCTTTGAGAATGATGGGAGATGAAGCAATCATGTCTTTGCATTGAGATTGTGTATAAACTTGAGTCAAGGAAAAAGCATATAAGATCGCTTCCTTTGTAGATCACTTAATGAAACAAGTTTTCTCCCAAAAGCAACTTCCAAATCTCCATCACACAAACCGACCTAACAGAAGAGATTGTGACCAGACCTTCCACATAATAAACCCCGCTAATTTCGAGCATTTCCATTGATGTAATCTCCGAGTTCCATGATAGTCGGCGATCATTCCTAATCGACAATGAACTTTGCAATAAAGTTTGATAACAGCTTTGAGATTCATGTCATGTGTCTGTGAACATCCGCTATCAACAATCCAAAGGATGATCTAGACACCTGACATACGCATCTACTGATGGAATAGAAGTAGATGTGGGAACCCAAGAAGTTAGAGGGTTCCTCGCTATAGTAAAACACACATATCAATGACTTTGGGTATCCATTTAAATCCTAGTGTATTATGTAACCATTTTTGCCATCTCCAACTAGTCTTTGCTTTAGTCTTAGTGAATGAACTAGGTGGTACTACGTTTTCTCGAGGTGATAATGGAGCTATAGGGACATCAATACTTTTCTTAGAATCTAAAGAGGGCTGGTTTACCAAGCAAGGACTTAGAAGTTTTAGTGGCCTATTATATACCCGCTTTCTTAGATTCAAACGAGAAAATAGTTTTAGCAACACATTTATCATGACAATCGTAGCATACTTTTACCAAGATATAACACGTAGGCTTGACTTAACATCAAAAGTACTTAAGGTTTAGTATTCGTTACATCACTTTTTTCCATTACATTTGTCGACCAATATCTAAAGTGGTGCAACTTTGAGTTTTATTCAAAGTCCTAGGTGTTCTTCTACTGAGATTCTTTATTGTTCTTTTCTTACGTTGCAACTTCCTATTCTTCCTTGTATTGCTCCTAGGTCAGTATGCCGCATTGGAAAAGAGGCAACTATTCCTCGCTTTTCAAGAAAAGGAAGCACATTAGTTTTGTGATTTGTCATTAGATGTTCTAGTCATTTTGAATTGCAGATGTCGACACTACGTTGTTACTATTCCTATCTTGCTTAAGTTTCACCAACCGCTTTAAGATCATGGATAGTGTAACAAATTAAGATTTCGTAACGAAGATATTCATCTCGTCAGAAGACATCTTTCATGTATGCAAGATGATCATCAAGTCTTTTGACTTAGCACTAGCCCTTTTTGAGTGAATCAAATATGACATTGCGTAATTTTGAAAGTTCATGTTCATATTTTGAGATTTGACACTTCAAAGACACATTTTCATCAACCAATTGCTCAATTTTGAGTAAGATCTTTGTATGCAACTAGTGGAGTTCGTTGCCAAGCTTAGTTCACGAGCATGACATTCTTTTGACACCATTGAAGACTACGCTTTGTATTTGAAAGCTCGCTTTGTCACTCGCTCATTTTCAACTTTAAAGACTTGATTTTATAAATCAGATTCTCAACATTTGCAATGTAATCAAATAATCACCGAGATATAATTAAATGCATATGCAAAGTAATGCTAACACAACATTATGGATATCAAAGATGATAACATCTTCCAAGAGTCGATCAACATCTTTTCTCAACATTTTTGTGTTTAGTATTTGAAATAGATGCTTCTCGCTTTCAAACTATTTTCATCGATCCAAGTTCCTATGAAACTCCCTTCCCAATACAATGCAACAATTTTTCAAATTTTGAACATGGAAAAAATTCTTTTCTCAAAAATATCTCTTTGTGTTTTACCGAGGTATTATTGAAAATGTTCAACTTTTATTTCGAATGAAATTCAATCTCATGCTTCTAAAAGTTTTATGTCAAATGAAAATGTCAAAATATCTAAGTATTTGATGATTTTCTGTATTTTACTTCACGAAAGTGAAGGTAAAGGACCATTAATTTGTGTAATAAGGTGGGACAAACAATCATTCAAGACTTAAATAGTGATAACCCAAGGTGTTAGAAGTATCCTTGTGCTAATTTTAAAGTTTAATACTTTGAATAATTAAATGGTTTGTTATAAACAACATTTTCTAATTTGATCGAATCTCGCCTTCTCAGATTCTAATCCTCTCTTGACGATTATATTCAACAACACTCATAATGGAATCATCAATTTATGTTAGACTATAAACTTCGTGGATTTTGTTTGAATGCTCTATTTGAAACTTAGTAAACTTTCCATATCCATTTCGATTTGTAGTAAACTTTTAATCAGGATGATTCACCATGTTTATAAACAACATTTCAAAATCTTTGATTTTGTTTTTGTAAGCGACAATTTCCTCAAGATAGTATCTATTCGCTTCGCTGAATGCTTTTTGTATTCCGAGAACTGTTTTTGACAAATTAACAACTCAGCCTTGGCCTTTTGATTTTCCAAAGTAAGAGTGTTAATTTGTTGTTTATGTTCATGTTTCATTTGTTCTATTTGAGACAACAAAGCATTCTTGGATGCTACTAGATCAATGACCAACGTTCTGTGATTTTTGTTTTGATGATTTAGCAAAAGGACTTTCAAAACCTTGTTCACGCTTTTTCTTGATTTTTAAAAACGCTGAGTTGCTTCCTTTTAAGCATTCAATATCCCTCGTTAACGTATTTTTAGTGTGTAATTGTCGAGAGGTCCTTGCATATTTGTGCTAGATTCTTGGTCTTGAAGTAAGGTCAAGAGTCGTGACTTGGAAGCCCACTGTTTCAACGTGAGTCTCAACATGATCATTAAGTGGTCCTCAAGTATAACCACTGAAGTCAAACTTGATTATCAATGCTAACCATAAGGTCATCTTGATCATCAAATATTCTACTTGATCTACTGATTATCATCTTAAGATGTGACTTCATGTTGAACAACATCCCTGTTTGGAGCTATGATAAAGGAGATATCATATCTTAATGATTATAGTTTGATCCATAATTAGACAAACCATCAAGTCACACTGGGCATGTGTCACTCATAGAGTTCTTAGCATATTTGCCATCAACATAACTACTGCATAGCCCTCAAGTCCTCCATATCATCATATTCTGCAGTCCATAAAGCTCGCTTTGTTTGTGAGGGTTTCACCCACCATTCCTGAGAGCCAAGAGTAAAGCCTCCTTGTGATAAGCACTCCTCTAAGCCTCCTCCATGGACATGCATTAGCTGTGTGTCCCTTCTGGGCACAGATAGCAAAGGACCATTAATCCCATTCTCGAAAGCATTACCCTCGTTTCAACCACTTGAGCTCACATCATGGAGCACCCATGTTATTCCTTCCCATAGCATTAAAACCCTTGACCACCATTCATGAACATGACCACACCAACCAACACGCCCATTGTTAACAACAACCTCGATTCCCTGTAAGAATGAGGTGCTCACATTGTTGAATTGTTGTAGTGTATCATTGTTTCTAGCAATCATGACAAACCCTTGTTGCAATGCATCGAAAGCTTATCGCTCTTCATTGATTCATCAGAAAGTGCTTGATCATTGTTGTTGTTGTATGGAACCAGCTGAGTTTCTTTGAGATTGTTGCTTCGATGGATCGGTATGAAGCATTGTTGAGTTTGGTTGAAAGCAGTAAGTGGAGGATTTGTGAAGGCCAGGTATCGGGAATTGAGGATAACAAGCTTGAGCCCACAAAGCTAATTGTTGATTATCCGAAGTAAAGGTGTAACATTTTGTCCACTGAGCAACCCTTTCTTTGTCAACTTTTCATTTAGGCTTCAAATAGTGTACAACAACCAGATAGCATGATGAAGATATTTGCTTGACGGATGAAGATGACATACTTTTCCCAATCGTGACCAAGACTACTCGAACTTAGTGTTGACCGCAATTCTTGCATAATTATGTTGTGTTTGTCCAAGTCATTGATGATGTCCAAAATCGATGATGATAAGACTCTAATGTCTCCCGTGTTCAATCATGAAGTTCTATAAGCCAAGTAGATTTTGATTCCATGTCTTCTTGATTGAGTTCGGCGTTCGGCGAGAAGATGAATATGTTCACATTGCTTTAGCGCTTTGAGCATCAACACTGGAAGGATCATGGGTAATCCCAGGATTTATTACCATAGTCATCGCTTTCAAATGAAGAAGTTCATCACAGTGAGGTCGCAAAGAGCTGTACTTGGTGACATCACCTCTTGGTGGCAGTACGGATCTCCGTGTGTAATGACATTAAGCATCCTAAATGGACCTTCCATGATAACCCTTTTAAGAACTTTCCATGTGGCTTCTTTAGATCACAAACCCAAAGAAACCTAATCACCCATTGATCAGAGTTTCCTGGGAGAGCATTGGAGGTCTATCAAGTGATCCAACCTCATGAATGGATTGGTTATTACTTAAAGCTTCACACATCTTCAAAACCAAGACTTCCTTCATAGTATTCCTAGATGGATGTTGATTGTTAAAGTTTGTGTAAGGTTGTACTTGAAGACTAGGTGGTGGTTGAACCATTTGGGTGGAATTGCTCTTGTTGTGGAAAATGTTGTTGTGGAAATTGTTGTTGATAAACTTGTTAATTGAGAACCTTTGTTGTTGTTGTTGTTGTTGTCGAGGATACACAATGATGGTAAGTTAGAGTATGGTGGTTGAGACATCTTGAAAAACTTGTGTTGTAAAATGGATCTTTGTAGACCAATGAAACTTTGTTGATGAAGAAACTCCAGAAACCAAGCTTAGGCAGAAAACCCAGTTAAAAACACCAAAGCATTATGAAGAATACTTATGAATAGGAGTAAATTACGCAGTAGGTTAGTTTAAACCTTAGGTTATGCGACTAAAGAACTTAGTAAGAAACTAAGCGCGAAGTTTTCCTTAGGCGTAAGACGCGGTTATGCTGCGAGGGAAATGCTTAGGCATAAGATTTTTACCTCAGAAGCTTTATGCTGAGGCGAAAACTACGGTTTTGCCCAAAAAATCCTTTACACTAATCTCTTCAAGGTAAAGATATCCAAAGCTCTAAATTTTCGAGCTTATCCGCAAAGAAAACGAATTGAAACTAAGAAAACCGAAGATCAAACCACGGATAACTTACGCCAGAAGATTAGGGTTTTGCCACGCTGTAGATTTTCCAAACGAAGTCATCCAAAGTGTTTCTAAACCGATTTTTGTGATGACAACAATATCACCAAAATAACACAAAAGTGTGAAACTTGATGATCCAAAACTTTTACCCTTCACGCAGAGAACGTGCTACACGATTAAAACCAAGCTTAAAACCAAGATATACACGGAAGTTTGAAACTTTTTACCAAAAACTTAAACTTTATCACCAAATAACCTTTAAAGTACAAGAATCTTGATTTGAAAGTGTAAAATTAAAGCTTTTCGCTTGAAAGTTTGAGACCGGTTGTCAGAGAACCAAACAAACTTCAAAAACAAAAATCGCTTCACCCAACCATTTGCTATTGATACCAATCGTTAGGTCCTATTTATGTAACACAAGCATCAATATGAGAAGTAGAGAAGATGAAGAAGCGATGAACACACACACACTTTATTAATCGTAGGAATTGAAAGAAAAGTTAAGAAGGTGAGGAAATGTAACAGATCAACCAACCCAAATAGAGTTTACAAGATTATTTATAAGAGGAACTAGTGGCAACATGCAAGTTCCCCTTCCCTTATATTGGGCTTCTTTAGATAGCTCTTGGGCTTTCTACATGAGCCAACCTTGACACACATAAAAGCCATAATTAAGAAAATATACATATTAATTAATAACATTGAATTCTAGTTTAGGAGGATTCAACACTTCAATTCTTAACCCTACTAAGGAAGCAGTTGCTTATCACTAATACATATAATCGACAATCCCTATCACCCATCATTGATATGCCCAAAAGATTAGAGAGTAAAACCAACATCAAAATCCCTTTAAAGGATTGGATATAGGAATGTCAAAGCAATTTTACATAGATACTTGAATTTCCTCGTTAATGTGATGTCATCAAATGCTACAATGTGATACAATAATGAGCTGACTTAAGATAGGGAGACCCAAGTCCGCAAGGGGTTTGTAATTTTATGGGAAGAGTCAAGGATGTTGATATGTGCAAAAACACATATAATTTCTTTATCAAATCAAACCCAAAATAACCAAGAAAGAGCCGTTTATTGCTAATATTTGTCGCTTTTTCGAAGCTACGCAGTAAATATGTCAAACACCAAAGATGATAAACCAAATATGACAAAACCCAGCACGAGAGATAAAGAGTAAAGCTGTTTCCAAGGTCAATTGTGCATCAGAAGATTTTTATGCTGAGGATGATTTGTGGAAAGATGACGTTTACATGTTAGGTCACTGTTTTACAACACAAGCTTAATAAGAAAGATAGAGGCTATTGAACAAGTAAACCAAAAACACACACACGATATAATAAGGACGGTTACGCGTAGGGCATGAGTGAAAGAAAAACTTGAACAACCAACCCTCAAGTGTTACATAGTATTTATAGGAGGAGCTAGGGCAACACTCCTACTCCTTTCCTTTCCTTATTGGGCTTGGGCCTAAGCTTATGGGCCTTCTACATAAGCTTAAGGCTAATAACAAACATAAAGGCCATAATAAGCTACCTATTACATATGAGTAACTAACACTTGAATAAGGTTTAGGATTCCAACAATCCAACAATCTCCCTCAAGTGTTGGTGATGAAAACGGTGAAGGCGCTGATGTAATAGTAGCTTTGACGCCTTCACATTCTTCTTCTTGTGAGAAGAATTGCCTTGATTTGAACAATCTCCCCAGTGTTGAAAGATAGTTTACTTTGAACGCTATGCTTTGACGCCATCTTAAACTTTGTTCTTTGATCATTGTTCTTTGTGATGAAAGTGATAGTATGTTGTTGTCGTGATCAAGTTCTGCCTGCCCCGCCGCCGCTCCAAAGGTTCCACGCCATTCTTCAACATGCTCACACGCTTTTGACGCTTTGAATTCAAGATCGATGAAGTTCTTTAAGTCTTTAACTTTGTAGATTCTTTGATTTGACGAAGAATCATTCGATCGTTGTGTTGCTTTTGAATAGAACTTCCATTTGTGATGATGTTGGCATGAGCATGAGAAGAATCAGACGATCATTCCCGCCCGAGCTTCCATAAGAAGAAAACATTAAAAGGTTAGTAATAAGCGGATTCGCACTTACAAGTTTGAACTTCGAGAGTGTTAAAGATAGTGTGAAAACACAACTCTAATTCTTACAAAGGCCGTTCCTCAATCGGAGTCCCACAAGTGAGATAACACGATGTATCGGGTACACCTACGATTCGGATGAGTCACGAGGTACAATCAAGCATCACCTCACCATCAGACCATTTGAGACGCAATCCACGGAGTTGCCGTTTAATTACCGGTCGTGGTCGTTTGATGTTGACCCGGCAGAGTTTCCATTCAATCACCGAGGATCACAAATGTGAACCTCTCATAAATGTTCTCGCATGCATTGCTAAGATTCGGAAGGACTCTCATGTACCACCGAAATTCTTATTGTTGAATATCAAGTGATGAAATGTCAAGTGTACCTAAGAGATCTTTTGATGAATCTCGTGGCTCTAGACTCAATAGTGCATTTTGGTTTTCCCGAGCTGAGACTTGGGAGAGGGTCTCCTTCTTCAATACCAAAAATCTCCAAGAGAAAGCCGATAGTTTACGTAGGGTTCCCTGTGAGAATGAAACAAGCTTCGTTTGAGAGAAACTTGAGTGGCTAAGAAGGTTTAGTGCATGCGCCACCGGGTCCATGACGACTTTTAATCTTCAATACAAGGCCACTAAGTGACAACTAGTAGCATATGAATTGAACCTAATGTCCGCCCTAAGTTGAATAACTGAGGGCTATTTCTTTTCACCTTTTTCTTTGCATTTCTTTTAATTCTTCAACTCCTTCTTTCTCCGATTCTCATTTTCTCCTTTTTACAATCATACCTAAGGACTTCTAAATACTAACTATTTGTGGTGTCCGGGTAGATCCTCCCGCCTCAAGGATCATAGGACGGTTTTTCCTAACCTTAGTCACCTTATAACTCCATGACTAACCTATGTTGCCATTAAAACCATCATAGAAAATCTCTCAAAGTTTTTGTGAATGAAAAACATTTTAGTACCAATGTTGAGATAAGATTTTGCATAAATACTCCCCTCCACATGTGCTTAAGAGTTTTAACGGTTAAAATGCACAATGAGGAAAGAGCGCGCACATTTTGAATTGATCAACTCAAGATAGACATTCCCCGCAGACACGGTTACGCGGCATAGTTAAAGAGTTACATTGTCAACTTTTAGGTGACAACTAGCTCTAATAACTACCTTGAAGGTGTAGACAATCCTCTAAAGGTTGTCAAACCCGCCGAGTTCATGTCTACCAAGAGTTTCTAATGGTACATTCTACTCGACAAGTCCTTCATGAGACACGCTTACATCACTAGCTAACTAGCTTGAAATTATTACCCGCCCCGACAAGTCTTTTCGAAGTTACTAACAGCTTAGGATCTCACAATTCGCTGGTTAAGTCTTTTCAACGAGATTTCAACACAACATATTTATCATCGATATTCTCCCCTCAAAATGGCATATAAAATGTTATTTTTGAAACGCTTGAGAATAAATATGACCATTTCGAAAAGTTATGGGAAGAATGACCATCGTGAACAATTTTGAACAAAGTTTTAAGTCAAGTAATCCCCCTCAACGAGTGATATAAACGGTTGAGGTTTTGAAAATCATAAGGAAAGTACTTGTTCTTTTGAGCAAAACCTTGAAAAGTGAAAGGTTTGATAGGTTTTACTCAAAAGTAAGAAGCGCTTTTATAAGGATTGTGGCAATCGGCGCACTACGTGGTCCTTTATTTACAAGCACGGTCATAATCGTATGTGTGCACGCCATTGACATAATTAATCAATACATCCAAATTTATAATGAAAGAAGCAATTCAAGGGGTACCGTAGTCCGAGATGTTGTGGAGTGTGAAGCTCAGGCTGAAAGTCGATGATGTTTCTCCCGGTCGCATCACCAACATAGTCAGTCAATCGATCCTTCTATACAACCGCTCATCAATCATGGTGATGATCCTCTTCACGCCCCCTTCGATCCCGAATTCCATCGCTAGAGACCCACTTTTTGTATATCCTTCAACCGTATTAATCCATCCCTAACCATCTTCAAAGTGATCTCCAAACTTATGAAGATCTTCGCACGCCATCAAGCAATTTCTTTGAAGTTCACCTAAAACGAACAAAGGTTTGTCGATGAGCTTATATTGAGAAGCCGGTTGATGTCGAAGATCAAGCTTTGGAGGAGGAAGTTGACACGTCTCGATAAGATTCAACCGCCACCGGAGATCTTCTACACGCTCTTGATGACTATGCGCCTGATGAAGATGAGCAGTGACTTGATGAATTCACGCTGTACCGCAAGGAGAATTGTCTCATAGCACCCCAGATTTGGCAAGGTACATGTCTTCGATGTCGCTGATAGACAAATTCTCAAAGTCGCCGTGAGAATGCATAACCCTTTCATCTTGTCGCTTGACCAACGCATATTCTTTAGGAATGTGTAGTCCCACTTAGATGAAAGATCAACGTGTTTGATGGCAACGATATCTTTAGAACAATACGCATGTTGAGACTTCAACCTCACAGCCAGTAGATTCTTCGTTCCTACCAATGATGAATCCCATACAACGCATCTCTATCGATGCTTCCACTTTGTTGGAGAACAAGTGATTGGCACGCCTCGATGGCTATGCGCTTTGAGTATATGTCACTGGGAATGGAAGTGTCAACGAGCGTAGCCTTGAACCATCGCCACCATGAGTAAGAAAATCCAAGTCTCTGGAAGAAATATCGAATGGAATCCTTGGTTCATCCGATTGCCAATTGTTGGTAGAGGTTTTGTCCATCGGTGTAGTATGGAGGGTTGTCCCTTTTGTGAAGTCAATGTTTGCTTCCGGGTTGAGCCAATCCATGTTGTTAGACATAGCTCGAGCAATGTTTTCAAGGTGATATTCGACCTCGATGGCACTTTCGAGCTATCTTTTTCAAGTTGAAAAGCTTCATTCTTGATTCGCCTCAACCTTGATTTCGCCATCTTCTTCACATGGAACCTTTCTTGCAGAATTTTAGCATGCTCCAATGTAGAACCGTCTACCAAATCTTGACCTTCTTCAGGTAGTGGAGTGAATTTACAAGTGTAGAAACCATTCAAATTCCTCTGTTTTATCTTCATCTAGCCATGATAGACGCCCGCCTCACTTTTTCTTCTTCTTCAAGGCCTAGATGATGATTCCGTTTCTTTACTTGTTTGGGAGAGGTGGGTTGTTGTAGGGGCTCATGGTGTTCTTCATCGCCACCACCCGTATACTCAAAGTAATCACCGCTTTTGAGTCTCGGGTGGTGTCTCTAATCCCCGAGGTTTATCAAGAGAAGAACGAGGAGGAGACCTTTGTTGAAAGGTGAGGCCGTTGGTAATGGAAGATGATTCACCGTGACTTCTTTCTCGTCCGCTTAGCTTCATCATTCTTATCCCCATCCTTGTCTTCATCGCCTCTAGGACGCTTAGACCTTTCACTCGAATCACATGTTTGAGTTGGTAGTCCAAAGAATGCTTGAAACGCTTTCCATCGTAAGTAAATGTCCCGATCGTTTAGACATTTGTGTGACAAGCTTGGCCACCAATTCATTATCCGAGAAAACTACGGATCGATGGATTGATTGTGACCTAAGGGTGTTGATCTTAGTTTGCTTGGCTATCTCGATAAGATTTGGATATAGTTGTCTGGTAAACATCTCCTTTGTGACTTTAGGAACGATATCCTGAAGGTACTTGTGAGTGTAGCCTTCATCATTTCGTCCATTTTCCTTGTAGATCATCCCGCATTCCCAACATGTATTCTTTCATTCTCGCATCTTGTCATTCTCATCATGTAGATAGTGATTTGGTCAGAAACCAATTCAGCTTCTATAGAGCATGTCCTCTTTTCCGACTTGTTGGACAAAATTTCCAATTCTTTCATGAGCATGAGAAATCCAAGATCGAGGTGGCTTCTTCACAGATTTGGATGATGATTTGGTTGATCTTTTTGATGGTGGTGGTGAAGAGTGAGAAGAAGAATCGATGATGATGAGAGAGAGGAGACCGGTCCTTTGGTGGTTCGAAGTTTCTTCCTTTGATCGTAAGTGTGACTATTAGAAGAAACGTATCATACTCAACATCTTCTTCATTTCGCTCTTAGCTTGTTCATCGCCTTTGGCTTTCACCGTACTTCTTCATCGCCTTTTACCTTCTAGCTTTCGATTCGTTCTTCAAAATCATACCAAGAGTTTCTTCAACACGTTTGTTGTACGGTGGCAACTCGGTTCCTTTCTGTTGATTAACCGCATCGATCTCGTGAAGGTCAGAAGACCACTTGACCTCCGGCCACCCATTTGTTCTTGAGCAAATTGTTTGCAACGTGGTTGAAGTCTAATGAATTTGAACTTCTTCCTCGTATGATTTATCCGCTGTCTTCATCACTTTCTCGAAGCTTTCATCATATGGCACAAGTACGAGTCTTTCCTTTCCATGTTCCGCTATTGACTAGAGGTTTGGTACCGATGGAGAGTCATCCTTTGCGCTTTCGTAGGTAACCTCCTCGTCGATTGTGTATCTTCGAGCTGGCCCAGAGCTTTTTTTGTGGTTCGTGTGGAATAGAGCACCTTGGAGGGAACTTTCTTCGAGTAGGTTTCTTTGGGACCTTCCTTGACTCTCTCAGGCTTATTGCACTTCCAAAGACTTCCTCTTCGTTCTCCCAGTAGAGTTCCGTAAGGTTTTCATCGAGATGACCAACTTTGCCTCTGCACCGCTACTTGATACCTTTTGTATGTTTCAAGCTTTTGATTTCATTAGTCGGGTGATCAGCAAAAGACGACACCTTGTTTCTTTGTTGTCATTCCTTGATTCTCATAGAAAGGATAGGTTCGACAACACGTGATTGTCGGTCATTGAGCCTTGGGAATATCGTGATTAAGTCCAAGTGCTCTGGATCAAAAGCTTTCACTGATTATAGGGAATCTTGAGCCAAGTTTTTTGTGAAATGTCATCATGTCATCCCATATCAGTGCTTCGATTTCAATGTCCTTCTTATTGATCAATGACCGAAGATTTGTAGTTCCATGAGCTTGATCATAGCCACCGCCACCACCCGTGACGATTTAGTGATGATGATGTAGAGTGTTCTCCATGTTGAGGAATGTTCTTAAGCTCCACGAGAGTGCTTGTTAATAATTCCCGACGCCTCATCATAGCCAATATCAAGTAGAAATTGCGTAACCGCTCTTCAGAGGGTGGCAAAGAAGTCGTTGGCACGATGTCTGAATGATAAGTACGTACCGTAAGTCGCAGGAGTGATGGTGACTTTGTGATTAAGTGTCACCGCCACTGCACTTGATGAAGGATCCTTCGCATAGAATCCCAATTGTTGAATGTAGATCTCCTGCATCGTATGCAGTGTGAGAATGTTCTCGTAGGGATGATTCCTGAGAATATCCACAAACAATGAGACAAGAAGACTGAGTATGAGGGTGTCAAAGTCAACCCCTAAGGTTGTTCTTTCCAATCTTTCTGATAACCATTGAAGATATCGAATAGTGAGAACCCGTGCATCCACATTCATTTGTTCAACCATGTCGCGGATCCAAATAACATTAGCCAAAAGAACCAACATATCGCAAGACATAATGTTAGTCAACAGAAGGTCTTATTGTCTAGTTATTGAATGTAAAAGTCAATGATTGTTACGAGACCTAAGTCACTTGTTTGTCCAATAGTCCAATGACGCCGTGAAATGTTTCGTGAGTTAGTTAACTTTAAGTTTTAAAGTTTATGTTATCACTTATTGTTCACAACATATCAAACGATTAAGTTTATTAGTGACATTATTGGATTCGCGACGTTATGATTAGTTTATTTACAAGTTTGTACACGTAATTTCAATGAAGGTCAATCAAGGCTTAGGCGTAGTTTTGGCAAAGTTGCTGTAACAGAATAACATACGCCAGAGATGAAAGCTATGCGGGATCCTAACTTACGCGAAGAAATGTTACGAGGGAAAAGGGGACCTTATGCGAGCTTACGCCAGAGGCGATATAAACCCACGTAAGGCTTACTCGTAAGAGTAGACCTTGCGCGTAGAGGTCGCTTACACGATATCCTTCACGATAATGCCAGAAGTCCATTGTAGAACCTTGCTAGACGCTACGTAAGATTACTCTTTAACGATAACCTTCACGTAGGGTAATCCTTATGCGTAGAGATTCAATGACCTTGATTCTGAATTTTACTTATAGCAAGCCCTAAATAAAATCATCAATACATCAATATTAACACATATATTCATTCTAAAACAAATCATGGCATGAAACATTCGTTAAACATTTATGTAAGAAACATATCGCATAGGTCAAAACCCTAAGGGTTATGAATTACGATAAGATTTTAACCATAGGATTAGCACCAATTCAATTCTCGTAGGTCAAGATGTTGTGAGAGTCTATAGACCAAGTTATAACATCTAAATCGTGGTGAATCGAAAATACCCAAACTCAAGAACTTTAAACCCTAACATCCAATTTAATCAATTAGAGTTTCGGGTGGTTACGCATTAATGGATTTTGCATAATCAACAATTTTTGAAAATACTTCACATTTGACCCATAAACCCTAATTAAAAATCCATTAATTGTTTCGGGTGTTTTGAGCATAGAAACGTATATCATTGATGTTGTTAAAACATTTTGACACAATCTTTTAACCAAAACACACACAACAAATGATTATGTGTTCTAACTTACGCCAGAAAACACAAAATCAATGAATCTACGCTTTTAACCGTTGATTCGTGTGAAATTCAAAACCATTGTTTAAAACATGTTAAGAACACAAAATCACTTACAAATTGATGATCAAAACACGATTTCTTGAATGATTTTAGGCGTAGGATCTTTTAGGTTTATGTAATCAATGTGAGGGTAATGTTAGGTGGAAGATGTTTTTATTAAAAGTAACTTTAACATTTTGACAGTTTTGGTCCCTCCACCTTTTTTCTTTTCAAACAAAGCCATTTAACTTCCATTTTGGTTACCAAACAAAGATTTTAAGAAAGAAACTTGACGCACACTCCCTGACTTAAGAAAATAATGAAAGGTTATAAATTTTAGTCCGAGGAGTGTCATTGAACCGTAAAGTTTACCACCATTGATAAAAGAAACAAACAGAGAATAACATCATGCAAGTACACTAATGTTTTTGAAACAGTTGTATATAATTTTCTCCCTCAACACTTGATCGAAAAAATACTGAATTTTGAAAGATTATAGTGTTGACGGAAGAAATGTACTTGCCATGTTGAAAGAAAAAATAGATAGAAGAATATTTTTGTTGTTTTATCGGATTTTATATTTTTGTATTTTGTTTTTGAAAAATATTTACAAAAGAGATTTTGTTTGATGTGTTTTAAGACTGCTTTGAGGTCATCCACCTCTTGAGTCAAACACCTCATACCAATCCGGTGGACCAACTCATTAAACCTAGCGGAGGCAAGGCTTTGGTGAGAAGATCTCGCCAATTGGTACTTGCACCACAAAATATAATTCAACAGCACTGCTCCACGGATCCTTGATGAAATGATATCAAGATCGATGCTGATTTCGGTGTCGAATCGAAGTTGCACGAGATTGCAATGGCACCGATTGTCGCAGACATCGGATTCTCAAATACGTAACCATAGTCTTTGAGTTGTGTTCTCATCCAAATGACTTGAGCACAACATGGCTACATATTCGCTTCGGTTGAGGACCGATGTACAATCCTCGCTTCTTCGATTGCCATGACACCCGCTTATCACCAAGAAATTGTAAAGCTCCCTGTGCTTTTCCGGAGTCTAAGCATCCCGCCCGAAAAAGCGATTAGTTCAAAACCGTAATCCTTCTGATACCGTGATCCCCAAGTTAATGGTTCCCTTTATGTATTGGAGGATTCTTTTAGCCTCGAGAGGTGGGTTTCAGCTTGGTCGCATCGATAACGAGAGCAAAGATATACGGCAAAGACAATATCGTCCGCTAGCTGTTAGATACATGAGACCCAATAATACACGGTATTTTGTAGGGTCCACACCATTTCCCATGTAAATCAACTTTCTTGGTATGAGCCACTGGTGTGGCATAGGTGTCACAAGTTTTCATTCCAAATTTGTTTAACAATTCAAGGGCATATTTGGACCGACTCAAGAAAATACCACTGGGTGATTGATGAACTTGCAGTCCTAGAAAGAACGTAAGTTCACCCATCATGGACATTTCAAAATTATTCTTCATTAGTTTTGCAAAAGCGATTGAAAACTTTTTATGTGTAGACCCAAAATGATGTCATCCACGTAAATTTGAACAATTAAGATATGTGCCCCGTGATATTGTATAAAAAGAGGGTCAACCAACCTTTGGTGAAATTATTAGCAATGAGAGGAAGATGATAGCTTATCATCATGCCCGAGGAGCTTGTTTGAGACCATACGAGCTTTGTTCGCTTTGTAGACGTGATTCGAAACTCAGATCAACGAATCCATCCGGTTGGCGACATAAACCGCTTTAAGTTGTCCATTGAGAAACGCATTTGACATCCATCCGATAGACCGCCATATTCATATGAGCCGCGAACGCGAAATATCGAACACCTCAAGACAGCTTTAACGAGCAAAAGATTCTTCAAAGTCTATTCCCTTTCCCGACGATAACCCTTAGCCACCGACGTGACTTGTTTCGATAACATTTCCTTCAAGATCCAATTTGTTTTTCCAAATCCATTTGAGACCAATGACGACCCTCATGGTCTTTCAACCAGCCTCCATACTTCAAGACGATTAAATTGGTTGAGTTCTTCTTGCATGGATTCAATCCAGTTGTCTTTTGTCATTGCGCCTTTGATGTTTTTAGGTTCAGATTGCATGCTGCTGAGTGCATAAATGCAATGTTCACCCTCAGGAAGACGCTTGTCTCGTAACGACCGGGTTGATTCGGTTGCCAATAATGTTTTCCAGAGGATGGTCTTTGTCCATCTATGTGTGGAGGGTTGATGTTGGTATACATTGTGCATTCGAGAGATTCAAATGGTTTGTTGAAGACTGCGACATCCGTGCAGCAGCCTCATTAGCAAACGGTTAAAGAACGCATTTGGATCAAAATCTCAGGTGGGGGTACTTCATTCGTAACATCATCACCGTTCATCATTGTTGGAAGCGGTTTGTTCAACCGCTGTGTTGGAGTCAATCGGGTGTGCTTCTTCAAACGAAGGTTGTGTAGGTGTGTATCGTATAAGAGTATTATCGTGAGCAATGGAAACAATGGATACACCCGAGCACGCTCATCAATATCACACCAACGCCGGAGCAAATAACCTTTCCATTTGTTGACGAGTAAGTCGGGGCTTTGTTCAACATGATTGGGGGGGGAAGTTTAAGCGGCCTTGTGTCCGGTTCCAAGTCATATACCGTAGCCATTTCCGAAGTTCATCAAAATGAGCATGAATCGTTTCCATCACCTCCTTTGTTCGACGATTCCAGATTCTGAAACCTTTTGAATTATCACAATATCCTATAAAGACTCCAATGTCAGCTTTGGCTTTGAGCTTTCCAAAGTCATCACATCATTATTCGGATAGCAAAGAGATCCAAATACATGAAAGTGTTTGAGATTCGTTTTCTTATGGACAAGCTCAAATGGTGTTTTGTTGTGGCGTTTTGTAATCATAGAACGGTTTTGAGTATAGCATGAGAGATACGCCTTCCATAAGTAATCCTGAAGTTTAGCATTGATTAACATTGTTCTTGCAGCCTTCCACTAACGCTCGGTTTCGCTCTTCAACAACTCCGCTTTGTTCGTGTACGCAATAGATGTTCCGATCAATTCCCACTTTCTCATAAAATTCACGAAGAGTTTGATTAACAAATTCTCGCCTCTATTCTGTTTCGATTAGTCGAATCTGTTTCAGAGCTGAACCTGTATTTTCGTGAGAAAGGTGATGATCATTTGTGGAGCTTGATCTTTGCTTCAAAGAAAGTAGACCCAAGTCCAAATCGAATAGTCATCAACAATTACTAAGATGTAGCGCTGCCATTGATCGCTTGCACGCCGATCGGGCCACACAAATCCATGTGAAGAAGATGAAGCACATGCTGAGAGTTGTGTTCCACCTTGAAGGAAAATGAGCACGAGTGCTTTTGCCTTGTTCACAAGCTGAGCAAAGGTGATCTTTAGAATACCAAAACCGTGGGAGTCCTTCAACTAGTTTGTGTCGAGCAAGGTTGGTGATGGTTTGAAAGTTTAGATGTGAGACTCACGGTGCCATAGCCAAGATTTTGTTGATGTTGCCTTTGAAAGTAAGCAGATGGGAGAAGAAGCAACCATGTCTTGCATAGAGATAGTGTAAAGACTTGAATTACGCGAGCCGGACATAAGGTCATTTCCTTTGTAGATCACTTAATGAAACAAGTTTTCTCCCCGAAAGCAACCTCCAAATCTCCATCACGAACTCCCACCTAACAAAACAAATGACCGAGGCCTTCCACATAATAAACCCCGCTAATTTCGATGTTCCCATTGATATAGTCTCCGTAGCCCATGATAGCTGCGAAGTGATCATCATTCCAACCCCGACAAGGCCAATGAACTTTGCAATAAAGTTTGATAACAGCTTTAAGATTGCCTCGTCATGTGTCGGGAACATCCGCTATCAAAAAATAGAGAATGATCAGACACCTGATTACACAATGCATTACGTGATGGAATAGAAGTAGATGTGGAACCCAAATGTTAGAGGGTTCCAGTAGCAGCTTATAGTAGATATACAAACATCAATAGCTTTAGGTATCCACTTAAATCCTAGTGTGTTATATATCCATTTCGGCCATCTCCAACTAGTATTTGCTTTAGTCTTAGTGAATGCACTAGGTGGTACTACATTCCTAGGAGGTGAAACCGAGCTACAGGGACAAAGAATGCGTTTCTTAGAATCTAAAGAGGCGGTCTACCAAGCACGCACTTAGAAAGATTAGTGGGCCTAGAGGTATTCTCGTTCTTAGGATTCCTTAAACGAGAGATGATAGCTTTAGCAACACATTTATCATGACAATCGGAATTCATACTTTTACCACAAATAACACAAGGTGCATCGATCAATATCAAAAGTACTTAACGGTTTAGCATTCGTTACATCACTATTTCTATTACATTTGCCAGACGCAATATCTATAGTGGAAGCAACGTGAGTCTTATTCATAGTCCTAGGGTGTTCTTCTACTTTAGCATTCCTTATTGATCTTTTCTTAGGTCGCAACTTCCTATTCTTCATGTAGTGCTCCTAGGTGAAGTGCGGACGTTGGAAAAGACGAACTATTCCCCTGCCAAGAGAAGGAGGCACGCTAGCAACTTGTGATTTGGCAAGAGGATTCTAGGTTCATGAGTACTAAGTGTTACCGGGCTAATCTCTTAATGATGGCTGGCGGAAGTTGTTCATACTTTCCTAACATTTCTCTTAACTTGAAGATAGTGTGAATCGATCTTGATTTTCGTAACCTAACATTTCCAAAGAAAATGCATAACTTCCTTAGTGTGTGCAAGATAATGATCAAGTTCATTTGATGCTTCATCACGAGTCTTTTGAGTAAATCAAATATGACACCATATTCCTTTTAACTTTTACAAGTTCTTGTTCATATTTTGAGATTTGACACTTAAAAGACACGCTTTGATCATCCTTTGCTCAATTTTAGGATCGAAGATTTTGCACGAACCGGGCGATTTTGTGTTGAAAAGCAAGTTGTTGATCGTGAATATCTTTTGACACCAATTAAGACGACGTATTGCATTTGAAAGTTCGTTTGACAATCGCTTGTTTTCAACTTTTAAGGACTCGACCAAGCACATTATCGTGTTCTCAACATTTACCACATAATCAACAATATCAGCAGAGATATAATCAAATGCATATGACAAAGAATTCAATAACACAACATTATGGACATCACATTTATGACATCTTCCAAGAGTCGATCAACATCTTTTCTCAACAGCTTTTACGCTTAGTGTTAGAAATAGATGTTTTCGCTTCTAAAACGACCTTCATTATCCAAGTTCCTTATGAAAGTCCCTTTCCCAAGACAATGCACAACTTTTCAAATTTTTAACATTTGGTAAAAGATTTTTCTCAAAAATGTCTCTTTGTTCTCGCGCCAGAGGCGATTGAAAATGTTGAACTTTGATTTTAGAATGATATTCTATCTCATGTTGTAAAGTTTTGAGGTCAACCATGAAAATGTCAAAATATCTAAGAATTTTTCGATTTTCGTGTTTTGAGTTTACTTCACAGATGGAAGGTAAAGGACCATAAGTTTGTGCATAATCTGGTTGGGGATTAACATTAGAAGACTCGTGTGTTTTGATGATAATCCTTGGTGTGTTAGAAGAATCCGTTGGTGTGACGAAAGTGACCGCTTTGAATAGTTAAAAGGTTTGTTGTAAACAACTTTTTCTAATTTTGATCGACTTCTCGCGATCTAATTCCTCTTGACGATGATATTCAACAACACTCAACATGTAATTATCAATTTTATATTCTGACCGAAACTTCGTGATTTGGTTTGAATGTTTTGGTTGAAAGCTTAGGTTTGTAATCAACAAGATTCGGTCCATATCCATTTGGATTGGTTTTAAGTAAACTTTTCAATGGTCATGACCGACTCGCCATGTTTATAAACAACAGTTCTAAACTCTTTAAGTTTGTTTTGCAAGCCGATGATTTCTTCAAGATGATCATCTATTCGCTTCGTTGAATGCTTTTTGTATGCAGAGAACTGTTTTTGACAAGTTAACAACTCAAATTTTAGCTTTTGATTTTCCAAGGAGAGCTTAATTTGCTTTTTATGTTCATGTTTCAGCTTGTTCTATTTCGCACAACAAAGCATTCTTCAAGCGGCTAGATCACGATCTGCCTTTCTAAATATTTTTCGCTTTGATAAGATTTGGCAAAGGTCGCTTCAAAACCGCTTTCACGTCTTGAGTTTTGAAAAAGTTGAGTTGCTTTTTGTAAACATTCAAAATCCTTGGTTAACAGTGCATTTTTGCTTTTCAAGTCCCGATTAATGGCATGACATTTTTCCACTATGGTCTGTTGGTCTTGTATTAAACGAAAAATCCGGATGAGGCAAAAGTTCGGGCGGTTCAACGCGAGTCTCAACATGATCATTACGAGATCCTCAAGTATAACCACGAGTCAATTTGATTATCAAGGAAACCGTTGGTCATCTTGATCGCCAAATATAACTACGGGTCTAGTTGAAAATCGCGGAATGAGATGGATGACGATTTTGAACATCTCCGAGCCTTGCTTGATTCGGGATTGGCGGAGATATGAGATCGAGATAAATATGGTTTGTTCGGTACTGAGACAAGCCATCGCTGTCATACATCGGCCTGTGTCACTCATGTGTAACTCATGCATATTAGCCATCAACATAATACCGTGATTGGCCCGCAAGTCCTCCATATCATCATCCGAGTCCAGATTTGCCATAAAGCTCGTTTTGTCCGTGAGAGTTCCACCAGCTTCATTCTTAAGAGCCAAAAGAAGAGCCTCTTTGAAATAAGCACTGCCCCTAGTCCTTGGCTTTGGGCATGCATTAGCCAGTGTCCCTTCTCATTGCAGTTGTAGCATCGAAGACCATTCAACCCATTCTCGAGCATTTCCTGCTCCACCACTTGAGCTCGATTGTTATTCCTACCCACAGCATTAAACCCTTGACCACCGCCCATCCGACGACCATAACCACGATTCTCAACTTCAACTCGCCCATTGTTCACAAATTTTGATTCCTTGTATTTGACGAGGAACGAATACGGTTGTTGGATTTGTTGGTATAACGGCTAAAGGCATTAGCAATCATAGCAAATCCTTGTTGCAAGGTTCGAACGGATCGATTCCCTCATTACACAAGTGCTTGAGCATTGTTGTTGTTGTATGGAACCAATTGAGTTTGTTGAGATTGAGGTAGTGAAGGATCATATGGTGTGATTGTAGCAGTTGGTTGAGTTGCCGGTTGAGGAGAATAACTATTTTGAGCATATAAGGCAAGTTGTTGATTTTCCGGATGTGTCGGTGGAGCAATTTGAGCACGGAGAATCCTTTCCCTATCAACTTCCTTTTCATGAGGCTTCAAGTAATCGCACAACAATCCATATGTAGAATGATGCATGTTCTTCGCTTGACGGAGAAAAATGACATACTTCTCCCATTCAGACCAAGACTACTCAGAACTTAGTATTCACTCGCAATTTTGGCATGATGATGTTGTGTTTATCCAAATCATTGATGATGTCCAAAATCGATGATGATAAGACTCTAGTGTCTCTCCGTGTTCAATCATGAAGTGTTCATAAGCCAAGTAAATTTTGGATTCCAAATCTCCGATTGAGTACATCCTTCCATAAGAAAGATGAATATGATCCCACATTTCCTTTGCAGTCTTTTGAGCATCAACACTTCTAAGAATTGGGTTAGGTAATCCTAAGAGGATGTATATTCCATTGCAAGTTCATCCTTCATAGTGTAGAAGTTCTTGAGGATTCAAGTCAGCAAATAAAGAGCAATGTTCGTTTGTTCATCTCTTGGTGGAATGGCATTTGGATCTCCGGGTACAATGACAAGAGGCATCTCAAATGGACCTTCTAAGATAACCTTTTTAAGAACTTTCCATGTGGCTTCTTCAGATCACAAAACCTAAAGAACCTTATCACCCATTGATCGTAGTTTCCTCGAGTGAGCATTGGAGGTCTATCAAGTGATCCATTTCATGAATTGATTGTAGGCTACTTAAAGCTTCACACATCTTTGCAAACCAAGTGGGTTCCTTCATAGTGTTCCTTGATGGATGTTGATTGAATTCATTTGTGTAGGGTTGAACTTGAAGACTTGGTGGTGGTTGAACCATTTGAGGTTGTGGAATTTGCAGTTAGTTGTGGAGTATGTTTATGGTTAAATTGTTGTTGATAAATTGCTTGTTGTTGATTCCATTGTTGATGTTGTGGACTTAGTTGTTGTTGACGTTGAGGATAAGTGTAAGGGAAATAGTTAGAGTATGGTGGTTGTGACATGTTGATAAACTTGTGTTGGTAAAAATGGATCTTTGTAGTCGAATGAACCTTTGTTGATGAAGTATCCTTAGGCGTAGAAATCACAATAACCAAGTAGCACTTATGCGTAAAAACACCAAAGTTACGCGTAACAATGAAGAGTTACGCGAGATTTAGCTTACGCTGTAAGTAGGAAAAAGACGCTAAAGTTGCGCGAGACAAAGTTAGGCAGAAAGAGGCGATTATCTTAGGCGTAAGACTAGGCTTAGGCGAAGATGAATCTTATGCGAGGATTTCTACGCCGAAGCTTTATGCTATATGCGTAATTTTAGGTTTTATCCTAAATGATCTTTACACTTCACAAAGGCAAAAGATATCCAAAGTCGACGATTTTTTTAGCAAGAAAACACCGGAATAAAACCACAAAATGAAGATCAAACCAAGGATAACCTTACGCGTAGTTTTAGGGTTTACTACGCCGAGATTACTCGAAAAATGATTTTGCCCAATGATGTTTCTAAACCAGTTTTTGTGTGATGAAATAGCTTCAATAACACCAAAAAGACACAAAAGTGTGAAACTTGATGATCCAAAGCTCTTAAAGCGTTATGCGTAGGTCTGAAACCCTCGATAAAAACTAGTTTAAAACCATTATCCACGATAAAGTTTGAAACTTTTTGCCAGAAACAAGTATTTTAACACCTTAAAACGTTGAAAGTACAAGAATCTTGGATTAAAAGTGTAAAAACGTTTTTAAGCTTAACCAAAGTATCAACCATCTTTACGCTGTAGACCAAGAACAACAAAAACTTCAAAACAAACGTGTTCACCCAACTAGTTGGCGATTGATACCACCGTTAGGTCACTAGATTTACAAACACAAGCTTATAAGAAAGATGAGAGAGGCATTGAACAAATAAACCAAACACACACATGATATAATAAGGACGGTTACGCTAGGGTATGAGTGAAAGAGAAAACTTGAACAACCAACCCTCAAGTGAAGGTTATTACATAGATTTATAAAGGAGCTAGGCAACACTCCTACTCCTTCCCTTTCCTTATGGATTGGGCCTAAGCTTATGGGCCTTCTACATAAGCTAGACCTAAACAAACATAAAGGCCATAATAAGCTACCTATTACATATGAGAAGCTAACACTTGAATTAAGGTTTAGGAGTGATTCCAACATTACATAATTGTCAGATTCAGTCCTTCAACTTTCATCATTTGGCAGAATATACCCTTAAGTTTCAGAAAATGGCAAGAATGGCCCTTGGTTTATTGAAGATTTGTGTCTTAGCCCTTGGATTACATTTTCAGATTTACATGATTGATCCATGGATTTTCAGTTTATACATCTTTGGTCCCTAAATTACACATGGATCCAATATTCATCCTAAATCCATGTTATTACTACACCTAGTCCAAAACCCAAAAGCCCAAGTCCAATATCCTAAATCCGGTTACCCATTTTACCCATGGACCCTGGTCAACCCGTCACTTAACCCGGTCAACAAAAACGAAAAACACTTAAAAAATCCAACGCGCCAATAATTTTTCCCCAATTCCCCCCAAACCCAGAAACACCCATGAACCCTAAAATACCCCTCACTCAATTCGCCAAATTAACCAAATTGAAGGTACATACTTCCACTGACATCGACACACCTGATGCTACTTGGCAATCCGTGGTATTCCCTTCAATGCTATTTCGATTGGTCAGTGGCGTGTAAGATTCAACTAAGGGCTGATATTGAAAGAATGAGGTGTAAACATGATCAAGGGCCTATTCATCATGAGAGCACATGCCACATTCGATCCTTCCAAGAGTGAAATGGAACAAATAGGACCTTCATTTACTTGTTGTAATCACCTTTCTTTCAGTAGCATAATTGTATTTTCCATTTAGTTTTTATGTTTTAAGTATTTTCCAAAATTTTTGTAATTTCCTTTTTGTATCGATTTTTGAATGTTAATGAAATTCAGCATCCTATTATCATTGTTTGAGTTTTAGGTTTTTAATTCACTTTTATTGTTTGAGTTTAATTCATATTATTGCTTTTAAAAGTCATTTGCAGATTGTTTTCATCTTATTCAAAAATATAAAAAAAAATCAGAAAAATAACAAAAAAA
>OU343216.1:171730159-171788638 GCA_910596185.1 Chrysanthemum makinoi | reverse complement strand
TGGCTCTTGATACCATTTGTAGGATCTTGGTTATCACCAACACATGTTATCGCGTTAGGTTAAGAGTTTAGAGAGAAGTGGGAGAAAGGGAACCCTAGAGACAAAGAAAAATGTATTATGAAAGCTCAACCCTTTGCCTTGGAGGGCAAAGAGGGTATTTATAAATTACAAGCTTAGGCGCCTCTCTTAGAACGTGGATCGGGCATCTGATTAGGTAAAGACCGTCAGATCCTCCAAGGTGTTACAAAGTATTCTAAATACAAACACTGAATTACTTTCACGACTCTGAGACTTTCTAGCAGTATACATACTTGAGGTGACCGACACTTTAAGTACTTGATTTACTAAATACCAACATTTAAACTATCATACGAGCACACATTAATTAGACATAGACTACATACACCTTAGATTAGATAATTAGATAAGTAGAGTAATCGGTAGCAATACCAACCCCTAAATTCAAACCCGAGATTAAGTACTTTCCTTTCCTTAAAAAATATAAAAAGATAAAAAATAATCTTCCTCAACCACAACCTTAACGTAGTAACTTCTCACTAGCATTCCTATTCCCTAGAGAGCGATATCAATACCGTGGCTTACCCTAATTACTACACTACAGCGATTAGGTTCCTTTGCCTAGGGTGTTATAAACTTGCTTTCGAAGAAGAAAGGAAGTTTCCTTGACCCCGACGGCGGTGTAGCGTTATCAAGAATTTTGGCCCGGTGAATAGAATAGCTAGTTAGTAGTCCCCTCGTTTAGGTTTCTTTATGATTCCTATCAAGTAAAATTTTTCCTCATTTTAGCTTCCTCTTAGTCTATCCCTTCTTACGTGACCTTTGTTAGTAACCCCATCACTTTTCATCATGGAAGGTGATAACCACCCACCATTCATCAACCCACCACCAATTGACCCGCCAAGAGCCCGTACTCTTGGTGAATACTCAAGACCAAGCCACCGAGGCTATAGGAACACCATTGAGCTTCCCGACCAAGCCCAAACTACGGCCTGCGATCCGACACCATCCGGTTGGTGCAAGCGGATGTGCATTCCATGGACTTTGTTCGAAGATCCTAATCGGCATCGAGGATTTCCTCAAAATTGTCGATTCCATCGACCTTGATGCTACTACTCCGAGACCCGCGGCGCTGCGTCTCTTCCAATTCTCTCTGGGACCAAGCTAGTAATTGGCGAAGCGACTTCCCGCCCGCTCCATCTCAAGTTGGGATGATCTCACCTCTCGCTTCCTTGCTCAATTTTTCCCACAGGGAACCACCAAGCTTAGGAATGACATCTTGATGTTCTAACAGCGTCAAGGTGAATCTCTCTCTGAAGCATGGACTCGATTCAAGGACTTACTTCATAAAGTCCCTCATCACGGCATTGATCTTTGGCTCCAAGTCCAAATTTTCTATGATCATGTCAACTTCCCCACCAAGCGATCCATTGACCAAGCGGTAGGTGGAAAACTTAGTGATCTCACCGCGGAAGAATCATGGGGTATGATAGAGGACCTCGCCCTCTATGAAAACGAAAGTTGGGATGACCCCGGTGTTTGCCTAAACCGGTTAAGGCAATCTCCTTGCTTCCTTCCGCCAGGATGATTGAACTTGAAGATCAAGTAAAATTCCTAATGAGTTCCTACGAAAATCCTAAATCTTCACACCATGTGAACAAAGTTTCTTCCTCGTGTGAGCCGTTTTGTGATCCTCATAACAGCGCTAGCACAATCCTCGAACATGCTTCCGTTGTCTACAGCATCTTCAGTATTAATGGAGCGGGAGGAAGATTCACAATACAGGACCTAGGAATTTCAATGAAACCTGAGAGGCATGGAAAGGCAAGCCCGACTTCTACTGGGGACAAACCAAGAATTCACTTCAATGATTTTTCATGGCCCCTTCGCGGTCCTAACCAACAAAACATCGAAGGGATGTTGCAAAACCTTGTTGCATCCCAAGAATCCCAAATAGCTAAGCTCTCGGACCGCTTTAACCAACAACAAGCCGAAATGGATAGGAAGATAGACAACCTTTTGAAAGCCATAACTAATAGTGATAGGAAGGTTAATGCTATCTCAACTCGAGCCTTCGATTGTAGAGATTAAGGACCAAGTAAGCTAGCTAAGCACCTTCCATTACGTCAATACCATAAGCAGTTAAACCTAATGGAACAAATGACGAAGAGGATCATACACTTGAGAATAATGAAACAACCGAGGAAGTAGATGAAGTAGACGATGACTATTTCAATAAGTTTCCTACGGAAGAAGAACTATCTAAGCCACCCTCACTTAGTCTTGTGACCTCCGTCACATGTATGTTAGGAAAAGCCCTAGAATCAAGTTTGGGAACCCTTGGAATCTTAACATACCATGTTGCATAGGACACCTTTTTTGGCAAAGGCCTACATTGATGCATAAGTCCCAATCAACATAATGACCACCTACTACAATTGGATATTGAAGAAGCCTATTCCATAAAGCAAGACCCGAGGATCCTAATGTTAGTTGCAATTTTCTCGGAAGAATTAAGGGATTGCCTGTTTATGTAGGTAGTTTCCGCTTTCCTCACGGACTTCATAATTGTGGATGATATTAGCACGGCTATAGACCCTAGCTTGTCCCATGTTATTCTAGGAAAACCTTTCATAGAAAGCACCGGGATGACCTATAATCCCTCGTTAGGAGTAGTGCGATTCAAGGATGAGATCGATGACATAGCTTACCAAATGCCGTTTAAGATTGAGAAGTTTTCATCACTCTCCGATGATGAAAAGGAACCTTGTCGGTCTATTATAGGAATGATGAGGATAGGGAGAAAGAGGTAGATTATGTTATGGCTAAGATTTTTGGATTCTATAAGGATTGCTTAAGCCTAGGACCAGGAATATAAGGACCGATTGGGGAGGGATGAACTCTTAGAAGTGCATTATAGGGCACTTCTACAACATGGAATCCCCATTAGAGACGTCAAGGTGGCGGTAATGATACGTGAGCACAACTACGAGTCTAGCTACAAGACTCTTAAATAAAGAAAAGCGCTGCGTGGGAGGCAACCCATGCTTAATTGTTTGCTTGTTAGTGTCATATATCTTTTATCAATTGTTTATTCTTATGTTTAAATTTGTAAAAATGATTTCTTTTGTTTTTAACCTCGTCTTAATTGCATATAAAGGTATTTTACATAAGGGATAATTGTAGGGAGGATTACACACGTTTTCAAGGAAACGTAAACATGAGAATAACAATTCATTAAAAGATATATTTGTGTGTTTGTTCGAGTTAAATGCTTGTATCGAGTCATAATGGATGTTTTGCATAAATTTTTTTCCATATTCTAAAGATGTAAGTTTTCCAGATTTTTTTCCAGAAAATCGCAGACTAGTTTTTGTCAAGATAACGGCGGCCGGATCGCAACTTGTGGCGTCGAGGAAGGAGTAAAACAACAGTTACTTTTTCTCGTTTTTGAGCTACTTAAAAAATTTGGAATTTTCGGTCTTAATTTTCAGATGCGTAAACATCCATTCCACAAGCATTATATCCTAGTTTAATCGAGTCTTATATATATTATTACGCCGATTTTCGCGAAGGTTTAGTTTGTTTTCTTCAAGTGTGCGGGTTTAGTTTATCAAGAAGAAGTTACAAAAGATGGAAGGAGCTTTTCACGCATACATTCTTCTTGGAAAGGATTTAACCACAACTTCACACGGATCCTAGAAAGCTAATCGAGGGAGTACTAGTTTCTTTAGTTTTGATTACCTTCCATTATCATAACTTTGATACTTTTAGGGAACATTGGGGACAATGTTAAGTTTAAGTGTAGGGAGGAAAATAAAACGGGAACTTTGAAACTATGCTTATCCTTGATTATTTGCTTTGTACAAGTGTAATTGTGTAATAAACCATGAGAAAATGTCGGTTAGGGCAATTTTGGCACCAAATTTTTAATTTTTCATGACATATAGGAGTGGGCCATTAGTCTTAACAAAAGCGTCTCACGGATAGGAAGTTGCATGACTAGCACAAAAACCCTTTACCACCTAAATTCCACCCAAAATGTGAGGATCGCCCTTAGATTAGTAGGAATTAAAAGCATTCATCTTTAATGCTTAGAGTGTGAACCGGTAGTATATTAGATTCTAGAACTAGTTTTGTGATGCATTAGGATAAGCTAGTAAGACTACACTTGTGTAGTTAGGAATAACTAAATGATAAGAGGCATTAGATTAACCCTTGTTTGATACGGTAATATAATTACTTCTTCCATCGGTTGAGTAATTCCCCACACACCCTGCGTTGTACTCATCTTTAGTACCACGATACCCCTAGTTAACCCCTCGAGCCTATCCTTTTGGCGGTTCGTGATGTTTGAGTTTTCGAATATCAATGAAGTGCATTGTTTACACCACCCAAAATATACACCCAAATAAGCCTTAGCCTACCTTTATGCACTCACTTTTAGTGCATTATTATTATCACCTAAACCCTTAGTTCAATTATCTGGTTGCTTGCATGAGTTGCTAAGTTGAGTCATATCCTTTGTATCTGATTTTGGGGCGATTGGGATTCATGGGAAAAGTTAAAGTTTATGAAATGACGGGAAGGGAACGTTAATTCAAATTTCCATTTGTTTGCATAATAATGTACCCCAAGTGTTTTGATCTTTTCAATTCGGGTCAAATTAGTATTAGAGTAATAAAAACTCAAGTGTAGGGATGTGCCTATAAATCCCTATCATTTTGATATTACCGTAGAGGATGGTAGAGTAAAAGTGTATGAAAAAAAAAAAAAAAAAAAAAAAAAAAAAAAAAAAAAAAAAAAATGGGCTACCATCCTACATCTATCCTTTAAATTTATGTTTGTTTATTTCAGTAATCTAGAGTTTAGAGTGTAGTCTTGGCTTAGCTAGCGCCATTCTTCATTATGCTTGTAACATAGAGATTTTTGACTTGCCACCACTATATAGCCTATCCCACCAAACCCTTTGTTTCCCTACCGTAAGCCTAACATTACAACCCTTTAAAGACCTCTTTGATTGTCTTTCCTAGGTGCTACGTAAGCGATGGAGGTTTGATCTAGTCTCAAGCCTATGGTAATCTATATACTAGGACGGTTAATGAGTGTTTATCTTCCATTTCCAACTTGTTATATTTCATATACACCAGAGAGATGTGAGTATCCAAACACCCCATGTGAGGTGCTAGTATGTAATTTCCGTGCTTGTTATGACTTTTGTGGGGCTTATATGTGTTTGTGGACTGTTTTAAACCAATGCTTCATGACCCCTAACTTATAAATTAATTGGCTAAAGCACATTTGCTTGAGGACAAGCAAATACCAAGTGTAGGGATATTTGATAAGGTTTTAAAAGGTACCATTTTGAAGGGTCGTTTAAGCCCTTATTTGATCACTTTTGTATCCGTTATTGCTTAATATCGTTCCTTTTCACTTTTTAGGTATCTTGAAGGCAAAATCTTTGGAATGGCACTTATTTGGACGAAAAGCGGCGATTATCACGAAAATGGCCAAGTCGTCGAGACACTGAAAGGCTCTTGAAAACATAAGGTGGCGGCGTCGGTGTTAAATGCGGCGCGTCGGAGGATCTTTGTGGCGGGGCCGAAGCCAAAACTCCCATTTTCAAGTAGCGGCGTCAAGTTATAAAGGTAGGCGTCGCCTTTCGGGCGGCCTAGATGATATATCAGAGCGGTCGAGGCTGAAGAACGGCGTCACAATCATAAGGTGGCGCCGTCGCCAAGTCTAACGTGGCCAAGAGCGAAACCCTAATGGCGGCAACACGGCGTCACAAAACATAAAGTGGCGCGTCGCATGTGTAATATTATATATAGAATCGAATTTTTAGGTATTAGTGTGTAGTCTTTTGGAGTAAAACCTAAACGAATCAAGGCGGTCTTATCAGATTTTAGGGTTCCAAACCTATCTTACACCAAGATAAGTGTTTTACTTCATTAATACAATTATGTCTTTGATTATTTGTGTGTATGCTTGCATGTTTTCCATGTACGGCTAATTTACTTGTGTGTTTGCTTAGGGAATATGAAACTTAATTATTGAATATTGATTGGTTGTTTCTTATCTTAGTTAATTAATGATCTAGTATCACGATAGATCATTAGATTGTGTACTTAATGCTTGATTAAATCTTTGTGAACCTTAGAATATGACTCCTTGAGTAGTTGTAAGCTAAACCATCCAAAGAGTGCCTTAGAGTAGGAGTTTATCATCCATAGTGGGTTTTGTAGACGAGACCCTTTGGTAAGTTCAAGAGTTAGGGAACATCGCATACCCTACAACCTTAGACAGCAACTAGAACTAGGAATAAGGCGTGACAATTCAACGCCAATAGGAGATAATTAAGGAGTTGTAAAACCTAAGTAAACACATCTTTAAACTATCATACGAGCACACATTAATTAGACATAGACTACATACACCTTAGATTAGATAATTAGATAAGTAGAGTAATCGGTAGCAATACCAACCCCCTCCCAAATTCAAACCCAAGATTAGTACCTTTCCTTTCCTTAAAAAATATAAAAAGATAAAAAATAATCTTCCTCAACCACAACCTTAGCGTAGTAACTTCTCACTAGCATTCCTATTCCCTTAGAGAACGATATCAATACGTGGCTTACCTAATTACTACACTACTTGATTAGGTTCCTTTGCCTAGGGTGTTATAAAACTTGCTCGAAGAAAAGGAAGTTTCCTTGACCCTGAACGACGCGTGTAGCGTTATCAGTTTGGCATATAAGCATGCATGCCCAACAACATTATCACGTGGTTTCTCTATCTTATCATCTTCAACAATCTTACGAAGGCACTTTAGACTATCCTTGAGGTACGAAAGATATGTTTGATATGCAAATTCATTGTTTGAGAGATGGGGAATATATTTACTGATTCTGACATATTTAGAACAAGCAGGCACCTTTGGTGTAACATTTTCACCACTAGTGATTGGCATTTTCCCTTTTACCACAGCTTGATTCTCAATTTAGTTAAGCAAAGAAGTTACCTTTTCACTGTTATTTTGATTAACCTTGATTGAATCAAATAACTCTTTATTACGAGCATTAACTTTTGAAATTTCACTTGAAAACATTCATTTTAGTTTTGCGGTTTATCAATTTTGTTTTGAAGTTGGAAATTTTGAGAATCTAAAGCGGAGGCATCACGGGGGAGCCATCACTTCATTCTTTTCACCCTTCAATTGGGAAATTTGGGCTTTCAACCTTTTGATCGTGTTCACTGATAGCTTCGGATCAGTTCATCACGTTTGTTGATTTCAAAAACTGCATCAAACTTAGGAGCATCCGAAGATGTCTTGGCATTTAAGGTTTTAACATTTTCTTTCAGATGTTGATATTTTAATTGTAAACCAAGATATTCAACTTCCAATTTAGAAAAATGCTTGACCATGTTATCATGATCGTCTTTTTTGATTTTATCATGCAATTTTGAATATTTGGTCTCAAGCTCAATGACACGATCACAGGAGACTTTCAATGCAATTGACAATTCATGAAATTGAGAAGCGATAATGGAATAATTAACAGCGATTATAGAACACATCTTGAGCAATACATCTAGAAATAAAATTATCGTTAAAGATGTGAAGGTTCTACCTCTCAATCTCATTGCTCTTAAGCTCACATTCATTTATTCTTACCTCGTTTTCCATTTCATTAAACACCTTTTTCATTTCTTTAATCTCTGTATCTATGCCCTTTTGAAAACTCTCAAATTGTTCTTTTAGTTGTTTAAAGAAAGGCATGACCTTAGTTAAATAACATTCTTTAGTTTGCTCAAAACCCCTTTCCCCTTCAGTTATCCCCATAGGTGTGATTCTCTTCTTACACGTTTTCTCAAAATCAACGAATAGTTTGTAAACTACATATAGGCTGATTAAGGTCTTGCTTTGAGTGGGAAGAGTTCTAGGCACTAAATGCATTGGTGAGGCAATTTCCTAAGGGGAGGATTCTTTTCAACAAGCTCATCAGATTTTGTCTTTTCCATATCTAACTTCCAAAACACTTGTTCAGGGGTTAATTGAGTTTGAGGTCTAAACTTGTTTAAGGCAATCCAATTATTCTTAGTGTAATTAGGAGTTTTGAACGTTATATTATGATCAATACACCAAGGATCTTTTAGTTTCTTTTCCATTTTCTCTCTAGAGGCATCATCTAACTCTCTATCTTCTTCAGTGCACTCTAAACAAGTAGGCTTTTGTCTAGGCTTAAGGGTTTCATTACCATCATAGATCACTTTTGGCTGCTTTTGCTTTCTTACCATATTAGATTGGGTTCTTCTACAAGGCCCGATATTATGCTTATAAGCAATACTCTATGCTTAGTGATCATGTGGCCGTCTGAATAGTGTTGCCTTGTACATACAACTTGTTTTCAAGTTTGTTCTTCAAAGTTTTAAGGTTGGAAAAATCATTTAAAAGTTTTGATTCCTTTTGTTTGAACTCACCTTAAGCACTTTTACATTTTCTTGAAGTTCTTGCTTTTGCTGCGGTTTATTAAGTTTCTCTTGTAAGGAATTTAACTCTTGTTTTAATGTTTCTTCCCTTAAGTTAATTTTTCTGATTAATATATCCATTTGGCAATCCATTTCACCGCTCACGTGTGGTCACTCAAATTTAGCATACATTTGTTCATAGATGGCAACTTGATCCTTATATATGTTAAGCTTAGTGGTAAGGGAGTCATCAGGGATAAATGCAGAGTACTCATGAAACTCATAATCATCATTTTGAGTAGAAGATGCGACTAGGTATACGAAACTTCCATGCGGCTTTCCTCTGCGTTAACGTGCCTGAGTTGTGGGCTGGTGCATCTCTCTCTTGGGTACATCCGAATCTTCCATGGAGCGTTTCTTTGTAGTAACTTGCATAGGTTGTGGCTGGTGCACCTCTCTCTCTTTACTGAATTTGATCACCAAGAATCCATTTTAGCATTATCTGACTCAAACACGATAGTCTGTTTTACATTGTTGGGTATCTTACGTTTCATTGATCCACGTCGTATAAAGCGGAGTATCTTAGATACAGCCAATCTGAATCGTTATGCATGATGTTGGCGTGCGGTATTTTACAAATCTATGATTTAAGCAGAGAAATATAATCTTTCACGGGATTTTACAAAATCAAGAAGAAACCGTTAAGCAATGACCAATAGAGCGTGTTAAGATGGTGATGGATCGACACAATGATAGACAATTGTGTGTTAGGACTTATGATTGGTTGTAGGATTAGCTGAGATGTTGTTTGGTTGAGATTTGGATTGGTTGATGCACGATTTTATGGAGAAATTTAGGTCTAAAAACTTAAAAACCTCAATAACTTTTGTTCGGAGCGGATTTAGGCCTCGAAGATTGCCCCGAATAAACTTTAGTTGTTTTGACGTGTCATTCTCCTCGTTCTCACGGTCGTTTTGATGGGTAGAACGCTAAAAACGGAGTTACGGTTCAAAAGTTATGGCTATTTGAAGTTTTGTCGGGAAAAGTCAACAAAACGTACTGATGAAATTGTCAAACCGCACTTTTGTCAAACCGCTTCAGTCAAATCACATCCTACTCAAATCGCACCCTAGAAAAATCGCACCCTGGACAAATCGCATAAGTGTCAAAACGCTTATGTTGACAAATCGCTTAGCAGACAAATCGCATAGAAGACAAATCGCATAAACTGACAAATCGCATAGTACACAAGTACACCCACTACTTCCACTACTTTGTCCTTACTTGTCGTTTTGTCTCAATAGACAAATCGCTTAATGGACAAGTCGCTTCTCTGAAATAGACAAATCGCACAAAATGAGTCACAAATCGCTTCAATAAGCATTCACTGAGGAGACAAATCGCATACTTCTAAGGACAAATCGCATAGAAGAAACACAATCCGAGAGACAAATCGCATCCAAGAAACATTTAAAAACACCACTTTTCAATCCAAAAACAATCCAACCACGATGATTCAAGCCTTCCAATTCAAAACCTAAACACTTATAATGATTCTAAACACAAAAGTACTATCAAAATTCAAACTTTAACACTAGAAATGATCCAAATGATGCAAACTACTCTAAACTCATTCAAACCCAAAAACCTTATGCAAACCACTAGAAATCCAAGAACATGAAAGATGGGTGATCAAACCATGGCTCTGATACCAATTGTTAAATATTGGTTTTCATAAACACATAAACTCACAAATCAAAGAGGCGTATAGAATGAGTTCTAGAGAGAGAAAGTGGAAGAGTTGGGAACTTTAGTGAGACAAAGAAAAATGATATTGAAAGCTCCAACCCTCTACCTTGGGAGGTAGAGGGTATTTATAGTTTCTTACAAGCACACGCCTCCTACGGGCTGTGGATCAGGCATACAGTGGGTAAAGACCCGTCAGTCCTCCACGGTGTTACTTAACAAACTACTTACTAACATTAAAATGACTACGACTATGAGCTTTCTAACGAATACATATACTTGAGGTGACCGACTCTTTAACTACCGGATTTACTAAATCCTAACACTATGGTTCTGTATCTTTGAACATCCTTGTTTTAATTTTTTTTTCTTGTTTTAGAATTATTCAGTACTTAATGAAATGCATGTTTATAGTAACATATTATTTGCCTTAGAACATACCTTTGTCTGATATATGGCGTAGATTGCCGTCTTCGAATAGGCATGCTGTAGCGACGTTGTGCCAAACCGATCTTGGTAGCCTTTGGTTTGTTGCATAGCTAGTTGACTGTATAGTTAGCGGCGTGTATAACCTAAGCATCACAACAGGATGTGTTGAATACATTGAAAAGAGTAATGCATATCAAAGGCATAATACTATTTTTCAAAGGCAATAGTTGAAGCTGGTTCATAGAAATAAGCAAATCAATTTATAGCAAACGTTTTCTATCAAAATTTACGTGTGGATCATTGTAAACCGTTAATAAACTTTAGGTGCATCTAAGTTTTCAAACTAAGTTCAAGTTGCTTCATAAATTCGGGTGGTAAGATTTTGCGTGGTCTCGTATCTGGTTTTAGAACACAGCAACAGGCCTATCACATAAAACGTAGATTTGAATATAACATTTAACACCATGTTGAGCTAGATATAAGCATGTTTGTATCAGTTTATGCAACCATCTGAAGTTTTCAAACTATTTTTAGAGTGACTATGGATCATACTAACGATGTTTTTTTCTCATGACTTATCATATGATAAACCTTACATTAAGAAGCTAGCCACTCTTTTTTGGCCCCTACCGAAAACTAAGTTATAATTTGATAAATCATAGAATATCATGATATGTTAAACATTAATACAGCTACACTTTAAGTATCAAAATTAGATTATACCTTCTGAAAGAGGGTCTGCTCAATATCCTCGTTTGTTGTCTTCATGCAACAAAGTAGAAACCGCGTCTAACGACATATGCATGCCACTCTGTGTTGCTGCAATATTGGGAAGAAGCAAACAAATGAGACTGTGAAAAAAATTTATGGCAACACAGTCCAATCTTTGCAATGAACTAAAACGACATATGCAAAGAGTCGTGAACAAACATAGAAAAGTAAAAGAAGTCTAATAACCCAGGAATCTGCGAGTACATGCATGTTTAAACAGGTTATGACTATCGACTTTGTGAAAGAACCTTTCACCGTTCGCGATGGTTGTACCCGCGCAAGTTGCACTATCCACAGGATCCTTTTGTCCCATACCTGAATATCACCGTGTCATCGAGCTGAATCTCTCGGTTCAAAAGTATATTACAATCGTGAGCCGATTATGTTGGTACGTGACGCTTAGGATAGTGAGACCCGTCTAATCGCCCTCTCAAATTCCTTTTGTTGTGTCAGGAGTGTTTGTGCAAAGGTCTGCACCAGATGTATTGCTACACTATTGTCACAACGAAAGGAATTCGAGGGGAAGATGAGAACCGACCAATATCCTGAACACCCCGTATCAATATCAACAAATGAAGGCTGCAATATCTTACCGAGTCGGAAGCTTCAAATCGATGATACGGCTATTTGCTTGCGTAAACACCTCTTGAAAGCTCAGCCTGCAAAACTGTATTGGCAAAAACCTTGTTCGCTTTCGTACATGAATATTAGTGCGGCATCGAATGGACTCTTTCCACTTGGGAGTACATTTCAAACGTCAGTCAGTAATGTTGAGACGCGATGTTCAGGATAGCAAGACCCGTCTGATCGACCTCTCGAATCCCTTTTGCTATTTCAACAGTGTTTGTGCAACCGTCTGCACCAAACGTGTTGCTAGACTGCTGTAAGAGCACAAGGTATCGTTGATACTAATAACATGTTATTTGTATGCCAGCTCATTGCCATATCATACACCTCCAATAACTCACCAATAACTCAAACACCCTCCCTCATAACATACCAATAACTTGTTATTGGGTTCACAAAATACCCCACCAAAAATACCCCTCACTCACAATACACTAAAAAAAATAGCAAAAGTTTGTCATTTTTCTCATTTGGCTTGAGCCACTCTACCAACTCAATTCCCTTTTGGCTTGTGGTTGGCTTGTTTCATGGTAAGGTGTTTGGCATGTTATTGGTTTGAAAATGAGAAAATAGCATGTTATCTTGTTCCCATACCCTTTGCTCCAAGAACGAAAGGAATTCGAGCGGAAGATTAGAAACGTCAGGTATCTTAAACATCTCGTTTCGACATAAGCAAATGACGTCTGTAATATTCTACCGGGTGGAAAGATTCCAATCGATGACACAGCCATTCAGCTGCATAACACACTACTCCTACCGCCGGACAGGTTGTAAACCTCAAAGGTTTCGCTGCTTCCATACCCGAATATTGTTGCGTCATCAACTGGGCTCTTTCCACTTGGGAGTGCATTTCAAGCGCCTGTTGCTAATGTTGAGACGCGATGTTCATGATAGTGATACCCGTCTACTCGCCCCATTGAATTCCTTTTGCCATTTCATTGGCCGCTATGCAAAGGTCTGCACCAGACGTTTTGCTAGACCGTTATAAGGACGAAAGGGTCTCAAGGAGTGAATTAGGACAGGGGAATATCATAAACATCCCATACCAATATTAGCAAATGACGCTTGAAATATTCTACCAGGTGGAAAGATCCCAATCAGTGACACGACAACTCGGTTACATAAGATTCCACTCGAACTGATTGCAAACGTACTGGCAATTGCAATAAATCTCCGCTTAAAGCAATGCAGTAACTTATGATCCTGAAAGGTCACATAAGCGTATACACAATATGAGAATATTGGCACTCCAAGTAGTCTTATTGAAATATTATAATTAAAACCTACTGATATAGCGATACATAAACAGTAGTTCTCAGCCAACATTAGGTGCCGTGAAACTGTTTATATTCATTAGTTATGCTCCACGATGGAGCATAAAGTGCAGCAACCATGTCCGGCACGAAACTACTGAAAATCTTAAGAAGAACAAGGAAACTGAAATAGAAAATAACTACATGTATCCGTAAACGTCAAAACGTTGTATGAAATATAAAACATTGTGGTGCATGCATTATGGAAATCATAAACGGTGATCAGTATTCAACCAAGAAAAAGCAATGCTAATACATCGGTAGTGGGATTAGTTTTTCGTGGCTGAATACTGGTCACAACATCCATTCGCCAAATTCCACCTACCAAGTTTCCTTGCGTGTGAAGAAATGTAGCACAAATGATTCTAGAACAAAAATGAATCGTTCCACTCAAAAGTTATAGCTAGAAACATCGGGCCGACCATATACTGTCAGTACGGGCCAAAGGCCCAAAACATGCAAAATACGGCCCAAAAACCGAGCATGACGTACCGAAGCATGTCTCACTCGAAAACCGATAGTGATCATCAAAGGTCACAACGCTATATAAACATGTTCACCTACACCGGCTACACATACTAAAAAGGTATAAATCGGTAACTTTAAACACAATTTGAATAAAATAAGTAATCAGGCTCAGATTCTTGAATGCGAATGGGTAAAAGAAATCCGAATTCCGCCATGGCTGCAAAAAACACGGTTGCATAATGAGAACTACATGCCACCCAGTTATTGCTATGCCAAGTTACGTATCAAACCTCTTATTACCCACCTCATTTTATTTAGAAAACATGTAATCATCACTGCCCCTTAGCATACCACATATTTGCCAATTCCTCACATAACAGCGGCTGCACGCTTAGTTAGCTGCCTTGCCAACATATTCTTGAGTTCATTTTTGTCGGAACCTATGACCGCAAAATACCATCATACATACCACTTGAGCAAACGACTGAAGCCAAGCACACATGCAGGGATAATATCTGTAATGTAAAGAGCAAAGACGGTAGCATTTTAAGAAAAAAGAAATGCGCGTCTCCCATTATACATTCAAAAGCAAGCGTTCGGATCGTTCAAAAGCAAGCGGCCCAAGTAAGGGATGCACACTTTCCCTACAGCGTAGCGAGTCCGCGAAGCGGGTAGATGTTGGCACCAAATGAGGCTCGGATATGCGTATACAGGCGTTACCGGGCTACCAACATGGGCTGCGACCATACACTCGATATGACTGCCGTGCCACGATGCGCGCAAAGGAAAGGTATGCGCTATGGTCAGCATATTATCATCATCGCCTATAAAAATATGGAACCCAATAACTCATACGTTACAAACAAAACGGCCCAGGTCGGCACAAAACCAAACGTATGAAACACCAGGCCTTATAATGGATGCATTATGGAAATCATAGCGGTGATCGATTATTCGACCAAGAAAAAGCAATCCCGATTACATCATTAGTAGGATTATTTTTTAGTGGCGAATCTAGTCTAACATCCATTCTGAACACTTATCGGGGATCTGGATACCAAAGAAATCGACTGAGATAAGCTCGCAAGGCACGACATTTGCGGCTATTTGTTCTAACGTACCCAAACCATGGCCAATATTTATAGAGGTTCCATTAGAAGTTCCAGCAAACTATATAAAAACGGTACGGATAAACCGCGGAACAAAAGCGATAACGATCAATATGCTATATATACACGTTTATCTACACATGTTAAGAATGTATAAATCAATAAGTTTGAACCAAATTTGAATAAAATAAGTAATTAGGCTCAGATTCTTCAATGCGAAAGGGTCAAAGAATTCCGAATTCCACCATGGCTGCAAAAAACACGGTTGCTATGCCACCCGGTTATTACCATGCCAAGTTACGTGCCGAACCTCTAATGACCCATTTCATTTTAGTCAGAAAACATGTAATCATCACCACCACTTAGTACATCACATATCTCTAAATTCCTCGCGTGTAACAGTGGCTGCAAGCCTAGTTAGCTGCCTCGCCAACATGTTACTGAGGGAATTTTTTATCAAAACCTATGACAACGAATAATATTATACAACAAATAAGGCGGCCCAGAAATAAAACAACAACACAAACCAACTGACCAACCAAAGTGTTGCTTCTTTTTTTAAAATGCCACCGCCGTTGCTCTCTAGATTTCGACATGCAGCCTAAACAAAGGCAACATAAACATTTGAGTCATACACAACAACATCCACATCAGGTTCTCTGCGTGAAAGCTACGTGTGCAACAAAATCCTAGAAAACCCTACTCAAAAGCAACAAAAGCAGAAACATATAGCAAAAACCTTAAAAAAATCTGAGATATGCACCACCTACCAACTTTGCCCCCGTGTAAAGAAACGTAGCACAAATTATTCTATAACAAAACTAAAACGTGTCACTTAAAACGCATAGATAGAGACAACAGGCCACTCATACACTGTGGCCACGCGCCAAAGGCCCAAAACATGCAAAAACCGTCCCAAAAACCGACCACGATCTAATCCATAGTTGTTTTAGCAACCAACCATTAAGAAAGCAAATACTAAATAGCCACCATCGTCGGTTGTCACGTTGTGGAGGCTCAGATTGATTAGTAATCTCGAAAACCGAACACATCCGCCATGGCTGCCAAACGTGATTGTTTGCCGCCAAGATGCAGAGGTTCGCATCTTTGATAAAACCAATGCAAATCCATCATAAGCCTCTTGTGCCCAGCGGCAGCAAGGCGTACGAAACCCATAATGGCTGCAACCAAATGGCTACCTGCCAAGATCACGGGCTGGCAAGCCACATTCCGTCACGCAAAGAAAGCAAATTAAAATGAATAGCACCCCAAAAAATTATCTAAACCCATCGGATCAAAAGAAAACCCGAAAAAAATTTGTAACAATCGAAGATTTACTCTGAGATTCGGTGCAAAGAGATGATAACATCAAGTTATCACAACACGTGTTAACATGAGGCGGTAGAAAAAAGAAGAGTCATCACTACACGTGTTGGTGAGGCGATAGAAATAAGAAACGGATGATAACGCTACACGCGTCGTTCGGGGTCAAAGGAACTTCCTTTTCGTCGAGCAAGTGATTTCAACACCCTAGGCGTGAACCTAATCGTTGTAGTGTAGTATTAGGGTAAGCCACGGGTATTGATATGGATTCTCTAGGGAATAGGAATGCTAGTGAGAAGTTACTACGCTAAGGTTGGGGTTGAGGAAGATTATTTTTTATCTTTTTATATTTTTTTAGGAAATTGAAAGTGCGAATCTCGGGGTTTGGATTTGGGGGTTGGTATTGCTACCGATTACTCTACTTATCTAATTATCTTGTCTAAGGTGTATGTAGTCTATGTCTAATTATTGTGTGCTATTATGATAGTTTAAAGATGTGTTTACTTAGGTTTTACTACTCCTTAATTATCTCCTATTGGTGGTTGAATTGTCGCGTCCTTATTCTTAGTTGCGTTGTGTGTCTAAAGTTGTAGGGTATGCGTTTCTACCTAACTCTTTGAACTTACCAAAGGGTCTAGTCTACAAAACCCACTAGGGATAATAAACTCTTACTCTAAGGCACTCTTTGGATGGTTTAGCTTACAACTACTCAAGGAGTCATATTCTAAGGTTCACAAAGATTTAATCAAGCATTAAGTACACAACGAATGACCTATCGCATTACTAGATCATTAATCAACTAAGATAAGAGACAACCAATCAATATTCAATAATTAAGTTTCATATTCCCTAAGCAAACACACAAGTAAATTAGCGGACATGGAGAACATGCAAGCATACACACAAATAATCAAAGACATAATTGAATTAATGAAGTAAAAACTTATCTTGATGTAAGATAGGGTTTGGAACCTAAAATCTTGTACAAGACAGCCTTGGTTGGTTTAGGTTTTACTCCAAAGACTACACACAAATCTGAAAAATTTGGATTCTATATATAAGATTACACATGCATTTGCATCACCTTATGTTTTGTGGCCGTCGTGTCGCCCGTCATTAGGGTTTCGTCTTTGCCACGTTAGACTTGCGGCAGCGTCACCTTGTGCTTGTGGCGCCCGTCCTCTTCACTTCGGCGCCGTGCGGATTGAATCTAGGCGTGCGAGTTGCGACGGCCTACTCTTTTATAACTTGGCGTCGTCACTTGAAAATAGGAGTTTTGGCTTCTGTCCCATCACAAAATCCTCCGGCGGCATCGCGGTTAAGCGATGGCCGCCGTCACCTTATGTTTTCAGCGGTGGAATGTCTCGATTCTTGACTTTGGCCATTTTCTTCATTATATCCAGCCTTTTCGTCCAAATAAGTGCCATTCCAGCAATTTGCCTTCAAGAGACCTAAAAAGTGAAAAAGAGCGATATTAAGTAATAACGGATACAAAAGTGATCAAATAAGGGCTTAAATGACCCCTCAAAAGGTACCTTTTAAAACCTTATCAAATATCCCTACACTTGGTATTTGCTTGTCCTCAAGCAAATGTGCTTTTAACCAATTAATTTATAAGTTAGGGGTCATGAAGCATTGGTTTAAAACAGTCCACAACACATATAAGCCCCATAAAAGTCATAACAAGCACGGAAATTACATACTAGCACCTCACATGGGGTGTTTGGATACATACATCTCGGTGTATATGAAATATAAAAAGTTGGAAATGGAAGGTAAACACTCATTAACTGGTCCTAGTACATAGATTACCATAGGCTTGAGAATAGATCAAACCTCCATTGCTTTGGAGTAAGCACCTAGGAAAGACTATCAAAGAGGTCTTTAAAGGGTTGCAATGTTAGGCTTACGGTAGGGAAACAAAGGGTTTGGTGGGATAGGCTTTTTAGTAGTGGCAAGTCAAAAATCTCTATGTTAAATGCATACGAAGAATGGCGTTGCTAAGCCAAGACTCGACACTCAAGACTTTAGCTAGCTGAAATAAACAAACATAAATTTAAAGATAGATGTAGGATGGTAGCCCGTATTTTTTTTAACACTCTATTTTTTTCTTTTCTCTTTTTCTATTTTTTTTTTCGATTTTTTTTTCTTTTTCATACACTTTTACTCTACCATCCTCAACGGTAACATCAAAATGATAGGGATTTATAGGAACATCCCTACACATGAGTTTTTATTATTCTAACACTAATTTGACCCGAATTGAAAAGATCAAAACACTTGGGGTACATTATTACGCAAACAAAGGGAATTTGAATTTAACGTTCCCTTTCCGTCATTTCATAAACTTTAACTTTTCCCATGAATCCCAATCGTCCCAAAACTGTGTACAAAGGATATGACTCGACTTAGCAATTCATGCAAGCAACGGATAATTGAACTAAGGGTTTAGGGTGATAACAAAAATGCACTAAAAGTGAGTGCATACAAGGTAGGCTAAGGAGATTTGGGTGTATATTTGGGGGTGGGGTGTAAACAATGCTCTTCATTGATATTCGGAAAAACCGAAACATCACGAGAACCGCGAAAAGGATAGGCTCAGAGGGTTAACTAGGGGTATCGTGTACTAAAGATGAGTACAACGCAAAGGGTGTGGGGGAATTACTCAACCGATGTGGAAGAAGTAATTATAGTACGGGTATCAAACAAGGGTTATCCTAATGCCTCTTATCATTTAGTTATTCCTAACTACACAAGTGTAGTCTTACTAGCGATCTCGGAATGCATCACAAAACAAGTTCTAGAATCTAATATACTACCGGTTCACACTCTAAGCATTAAAGATGAATGCTTTAATTCCTACTAATCTAAGGGCGATCCTCACATTTTGGGTGGAATTTAGGTGGTAAAGGGTTTTTGTGCTAGTCATGCAACTTCCTATCCGTAAGACACTTTTGTTAAAACTAATGGCCCACTCCTATATGTCATGAAAAATTAAAATTTGGTGCCAAAATTACCCTAACCGAAATTTTCTCATGGTTTATTACACAAATACACTTGGACAAAGCAAATAATCAGGATAAGCATAGTTTCAAAGTTCCCGTTTTATTTTCCCTCCCTACACTTAAGCGAAAATTGTCCCCAATGTTCCCCGAAAGTATCAAAGTTATGATAATGGAAGGTAATGAAAAACGAAAGAAACTAATACTCCCTGATTAGCTCGGTAGGATCCGTATGTGAAGTAGTGGTTAAATCCTTTCAAAGAAGAATTTATCTCGTGAAAAGCTCCTTCCAATCTTATGTAACTTCTTCTTGATAAATTAAACACGCACACTTGAAGAAAACAAACGAAACCTTCGCGTAAAATCGGCGGTAATAATATATATAAGACTCGATTTAAACTAGGATATAATGCTTGTGGAATGGATGTTTACAGAATTTCTGGAAAATTACCGGCAGTTTGATCGGTTGCGAGCCGGAAAGCGTACCGGCAGTTTGAGTCGCGAAAGGGCCACTTGCTTCACTTCATTTTTCTATAGAATAAAATAATATATATAATTAAATTCTATATCTATCTATAAACAAAAAAGATATATATAATCTTTTGATTTTTCCAATTGTTCATTCACGGGAGAGGAAGGCATTACTAGATCATTAATCAACTAAGATAAGAGACAACCAATCAATATTCAATAATTAAGTTTCATATTCCCTAAGCAAACACACAAGTAAATTAGCCGGACATGGAGAACATGCAAGCATACACACAAATAATCAAAGACATAATTGAATTAATGAAGTAAAACACTTATCTTGGTGTAAGATAAGGTTTGAAACCCTAAAATCTGTACAAAGGCGGCCTTGGTTGGTTTAGGTTTTACTCAAAAGACTACACAAAATCTTGAAAAATTCGGATTCTATATATAAGATTACACATGCGACGGCGTCACCTTATGTTTTGTGATGCCGTCGTGTCGCCGTCATTAGGGTTTCGTCTTGGCCACGTTAGACTTGTGACGGCGTCACCTTGTACTTGTGGCGCCGTCCTCTTCAACCGGCGCCCGTGGATTGAATCTAGGCGTGCGAGTTGCGACGGCCTACTCTTTTATAACTTGACGTCGTCACTTGAAAATAAGAGTTTTGGCTTGTCGTCACAAAATCCTCCGGCGGCGTCGCGGTTAGCGTGACGCCGTCACCTTATATTTTCGGCCTGGAGTGTCTCGATTCTTGACTTTGGCCATTTTCTTCGTATATCCGCGCCTTTTAGTCCAAATAAGTGCCATTACAACAATTTGCCTTCAAGAGACCTAAAAAGTGAAAAGGACGATATTAAGTAATAACGGATACAAAAGTGATCAAATAAGGGCTTAAATGACCCCTCAAAAAGGTACCTTTTATAACCTTATCAACGGACCTCCCCCGTTATACAGTAAAAACCAAACGGCCCAAATAGGTTGAAAACCAAACGGCCCAAGTATGCGCCGACATCACCGACTTTTTAAAAAAATGCCACCGTCGTTGCTCTTTACATTAGAGATATAATTAGTCACAGTCTGATCATGTTATAAAGTTGGTTAATATTGAGAAGCTTCAATGTCATAAGAGATGACAAATAGGCTTATAATATAGAATGAATTGGGCGTATTAGAGGGCCCCGAGCACCCTCCTGCTAGCTCCCCCTCTGTCTCCACCCCCAACTAAAGATGATATGAATATTAACATTCAAGCCAGCTAGGTAGAGGTGGCGGTTCCGGTCCCTGGTCAAAGTCAACAAACCGGTTCCGGTTAAAATCGGTTCGGTTTTTTCCGGATCCGGGGTCTAAAAAACGGGGACCGGTATAACCGGTTCCAGATCGGTTTTAAAACCGGTTCCAAACCGGTTCAAAAAAACTGGTTGACCTTAGTATTTATAGGGTTTTTTGAGTGTTTTTAGAGTGTTTGATTGTTGTGATTCAACCAAAATCAACCTTATTATTTATAGGGATGTTTAGGAGGTCAAAATGGGACATAAATGGGATTATACTCGTTAGAAAACACGCAAAAAAGCCCCCAACGGCTCCAAAACTGCTACTGTCTCGAAAATGCAATATATCTGTTGAAACCGGTTCTAACGGCTAATAGGTGGAACCGGTTAGGAACCACCGGTTTGTGGAAGAACCGAACCGGTTCTTGGAAGAACCGGTTTTGACCGGTTTTAATTTTGGTTTTTTTTTCGGTTTCGGTTCTAGAACCGGTTTGGATGGCCACCTCTACGGCTAGGGTGACTTTGTCGATTTATAATTGGTTTTAGATTGTAACATTACCCAAGTTAATTTGTTGAGCTTAAGGCATCCACTATGAGAGGTTCATTAAAATGTTTATAAAATATGAAATAGATTTATAAATTAAGTCATTATAGTGAGATTAAGTTTAGAGTAAATTACACTAATCGTCCCTATGGTTTGCCAAAAATAACATCGCAAGTCCCTTTGTTTTTATTTTTGCGTCATGAGTCCTTATGGTTTGCCAAAATAACACCATAAGTCCCTATCGCTAACGATCGTTAGCTTTCTCCGTTAACTCCCACATGTGCCGTCCTTTTCTACCGATCGTTACGTTTTTGCACGTTTTCGTCCGTTTTTGCACGTTTTCATCAGTATTTGCTCGTTTTCCTCTGTGTTTGCACGTTTTTGTCCGTTTTTACACGTTTTTGTTCGTTTTTACACGTTTTCGTCCGTTTTTTCACGTTTTCATCCGTATTTGCTCGTTTTCGTCCGTGTTTGCACGTTTTTGTCCGTTTTTACACGTTTTCGTCCGTTTTACGTTTAGTTCGTTTTTGCATACTTTGTTTGTTTTAGGGTTTTAGTCCGTTTTACACGTTAAATTAGTCCGTTTTGCATGTTTTCATCCGTTTTCGCACGTTTTTGTCCATTTTAGTCCGTTTTTACGCGTTTTGTCGTTTTAGCACATTTTTGTCCCTTTTGCACGTTTTCATCCGGTTTTTCGCGTTTTTTGTTCGTTTTTTCGTTTTGTTAGTTTTTCTCCGTTTTACATGTTTTCATCCGTTTTTCACATTTTAGTTCGTTTTAGATCCATTTTTCACGTTTTGGATTCATTTTTACGTGAAAAAAGCGTGCAAAATCGTGAAGAAACATACGTAGCGTGCAAAAGCGGTAACGTAAAAATGAACAAAAACATGAAAAAAAACAAGCGAAACATGCAAAAGCGAGGGCGAAACATGAAAAAATAGGCAGCGTAAAACGCGTGCAAAAGCGGACAAAAGCGTGCGTAAAGCGTGAAAATGTGCAAAACGGACAAGCAGCCGGATGAAAACATGCAAAAACGGATGGCGTGTAAGCGGTGACGAAAACTGAAAACGAATAGAAGTATGCAAAACTAGCAGCGTGTAAAGCGGAAGAGATACGAAAACGTGCAACGGCAACGTGCAAATGATGTAAAAGCAACAAAAACGTGTAAAAGCGGACAAAAGCGTGCGCAGAAACGAGCAAATACGGGGAACAGCGTCGCGAAATATGTGCAAAAGCGGACGGAAAGCGTGCAAAAGCTAACGATCGTTGAAATGGGCGGCACATGTAAGGCACATGTGGGAGTTAACGGAGAAAGCTAACGATCGTTAGCGATAGGGACTTATGGTGTTATTTTGGGAAACCATAAGGACTCACGACGCAAAAATAAAAACAAAGGGACTTGCGGTGTTATTTTTGACAAACCATAGGGATGAATGGTGTAATTTACTCTTAAGTTTATGATGACATGTAATGAAATAGATCTATGTTGATAGACCTTTTCATTGCAACTAAATACATGTAATTCATTTAATACCTCATGAAGTTATAAAGTTTTAACAAATTTAAGTATAGTGATAATAAGTTTATAAAATGAGAAATTTAAGAGTATATGACATGGAAATTATGTAAACATTTTCTAAAGGTATACTATTGGATATGCTCTTAATACTAAGAGGTAAGAGGGCGCTTGGTTCATATCGAGTAATGAAAATAAGAAAAGTAAAAAGAATACAAAGGAATATAATGAGTAGTATTACTATTATAATAGATTATGCTTGTTTCAAAAACCTAAACTTTTTAAAATGTAATACCCACTTTTTGAAATACTTCAACGAGCATACAACTTTGATTTTAATCAATATTAACAATGAAAACCGATTACTCAATGACCAATTTTGTGATATCGTTAAAAAAAATGAAAAATCACAATTAACATTATATGCGTGACAAAAAAAAACGTATGTCTTCTGGGCATGAGCTTTCTATATTCAATATTTTTAGTAGGATTGATCACATAAAAAAAATCTTTGTAGCGAGAAATGATCTGTTTTTCTAATTTTCATTTAATTTAATAGCAATATTATGTCTGATTAAGAGAAAGAATAGATTTAATTAATTACAAGAAAAAAAAGATTTGAAGATTGGAGGTAAAAAAAAAGGGCAAATTGCATAAAAATGTACTCATCTTAGGTCTAATTTCAATTAAAGGTACTATTTTTTTTCTCATCTTAAAATTTTTTATGGCCGATTTAGGTTTTTTTCTAACTTCCGTTAACCATTTCGTTAGTAAATTACATGTTTGGTCCTTGAGTTTGTATAGGCATTTCATGTTTGGTCCATTTTCGTCCGTTTTCATACGTTTGCATACGTTTTCGTTTATTTTTACACGTTTTCGTTCTTTTTTACATGTTTTTGTCCGTTTTTACACGTTTTCGTCCGTTTTTACACGTTTTCGTTCATTTTTGCACGTTTTTGTCCGTTTTTACATGTTTCCATCCGTTTTTATACGTTTCCGTCTGTTTTTACACGTTTCCGTATGTTTTTACACGTTTTCGTCCGTTTTTACACGTTTCTGCCTTTTTTTACATGTTTTCGTTCGTTTTTGCACGTTTTCGTCTTTTTTTGCACGTTTTGGTCCGTTTTTGCACGTTTCCGTCCAGTTTTTGCACGTTTTCGTCCGTTTTTGCACGTTTTCGTCTGTTTTCGATGTTTCGTCCGTTTTTGCACGTTTCCATCCTTTTTTCCACGTTTTCATCTATCACGTTTTCGTCTTTTTTTGACGTTTCGTCCGTTTTTACACGTTTTCGATGTTTCGTCTGTTTTTGCACGTTTCGGCCTGTTATTACACTTTTTCGTCCGTTTTTGCACGTTTTCGTCCGTTTTTACACTTTTATGTCTATTTTACACGTTTTCGTCCGTTTTTGCACATTTTCGTCCGTTTTTATGCACGTTTCGGTCCGTTTTTGCAGGTTTTCGTCCATTTTCACATGTTTCCGTTTTTGCACTTTTTTCCCGTTCTTACACGTTTCGTGCAAAAACGGACAGATACGTGCAAAAACGGATGAAAATCGTGCAAAGAACAGGGGCACTTTGTCAATAATTGTCCGGTATGGAAGAAAAAAGGAAAAGCCAAAATCATTGAAGAAGATGATGAAGAATGCATTACAGAAAATCACCAACATACCATTGGAAAACTCAAGCCACGTGAACCCTATACCCAAGTTTATCGAGAAAGAATCATGATTTACGGAGACTACTTGGTATTAGGAACGAAAATGGTTGTTGGAGCAATTCGGTATGTTAATTCAACTATCTCAAAACATATGTCACAATCTAGACATCTTTTTTTCAAAACAAAGGAGTGTTTCTTTGTTGAAGAACACAAGTCCAATTTACTTTACATACATAGTATTGGTGGCATTGAATTAACAACGAAGACACGGTTACACAATTCCCTATGTCTCTTATGTACCCGAAATAAATATAAATGTTTTAAGCATGAAGCAATTAATACTTCAAGGTTTTAAAGTTGAAATAATGGGTGAAAAATGCAACTTCACTCACATGTTCGATCCCATAAATGGTAAAATAGGAAAAAGAGTCAAAGTGAACGAATGGAAGATGGTCTAAGTAGCCATGATCAGATTGAAGTTAATGAAAAAATGGTGTCTCTTAAGGTTCAAACGATTGAAGAATTCATACAATTCATGGAATTGATGAATATAGATGGTATCATACAAACACAAGGAGGTGTTTACAAGAAAGTTCAATGATACGCCCAAGTGGTTTCACAAGACAAAAGCAGGAAAGAATTTGGAAGGCAAACTTCCACCAAATATATCGAATGTTGAAATTTGCTTATTTAATTTTTATAAATTTGTTAACAATTGTGGAGGCTATGAAAAAGTATCACAAGCAAGTGAATGGATGGAAATTGCAATGTATTATGGATTTCCAAGTTATGGTGATGAAGATCTCAAGAATACCTTTGAAGACTACTCCCTACTCCCACATACCTACTACGAGTTTGCTAAAGGCAGGATGTCGAACAAGTACACCGAAGGAATGGGTACTTTTGAAGATCAAGAAGATGGCATGGAGCCAAACAAGTACATCGAAGGAATGGGTACTTTTGAGGATCAAGCAAATGGATTTGCTGATCAGGTTAGCACAACTATTGCAAGTATGGATGTAGCGAGTCAATTCCCAAACTATACCTCTTTTTGAAAACTAAGACAAAAGTATGCTGATTTTAGTATAGACTTCCCAATGTATGCTTGTGTATCTAGAAGGAAAAGACATGATATAAAAAGTTAGAGGTGTTTCTCTCTCCTTCCTAAACCCAGACTTCCCAATCGCTTTTGGACCTTATGCATGCTTGGCCATTGAAATTCGGGCAAATGATGCATCAAATTTTGAAACAAAGCCGATTTCAACTTGAAAGATGTTAGGCAATATAACAATGCAATGATAATCTGGACAACGTTGCTACCAAAGTCAGTTTATAATTGTGTATTTACTGAATTGGCGGACTAACACATTAAAACTCATAATGTTTAAAATTTTACAAAATACTAACAAATATAAAAGGGCGTAAATCAAAACCATTTAGTAAATAGAGAAATATAAGACTAAAACATGAGGAAGATATAAAGAGATTTTAAATCACTAAGAAAATCAAGCAAAAAGAAATGAAAGAAATAGAAAAGCATAAAACTTAAAGGGAGAAGAGATGAAAGAAGAAAAGTGAAAGTTTATATACTAGTAGTTTTTTAATTGAAAAGCATAGTATGGGAACACTGACAAAAAAGAAGCATACACTTTTCCATGTTTTAATAAATAAGCATAGATAAGGAATTTTCTCGGATGTAGCAAACAAGCATGTCTCAAACTACGGGTGAACATGGTGCGGGTTTTGGTAAAAACCGAAACGCATCCGCAATCGCGGTTTTTAAAAAATGAGAATCCGCAACCCCAGCGGTTTTCGCGAGGTTTTGCGGCTTTCTTGGGTTTTGCGGTTTGGTTTTCGCGGTTTTTAAAGTTTTTTCAAATTCTATTTTTTTGGTATATATTTATTATAGAATAAATATATCATATGGTTACATAATGAGTAAAAACATATATATATATACTAATGTTGGGTATTAGTATGAAATTATAAATCTCTAGAATAATAAAAGTAAAATGAGATGAATTTTTTTAAAATTTCGACGATATATTGATAGAAAAACAAAATTATATGATATAAAAACTCAGACAATAATTAACTAATAAAATTCGTTTGAAATAACTAATTATAAAAATATTAACAAAAGTATTTAATCATACAAAAATTATAGAATATAGTTGGTTTATTTAAAATAAAAATAAAAATATATTTGAATATGACTTTGCGGTTCGGTGCGGTTTTTGCGGTGCGTTTTTTTGGGTGCGTTTTTTTGGTGGAAACCGAAACCGCACCGCAAAATGCGATTTTTTTATTTTCAAGAACCGCACCCATGGTTTTTGTTGCGGTTTCGGTTTTTGCGGTGTGGGTTTTGCGGTTTTGTGCGGGTTTGCTGTTTGCGGTGAGGTTTCTGCTCACCCCTATCTCAAACAACAAAGCTATTAAGAAATTCAAGAAAGAAGATGATGACTTTGCCATCATTTGAAGTGAAGCCTTTCGAAGTTCAAGAACCGCTGATTATATCATTAGGGGGGGAAATGTTGGAACTAATGATATATCAGTAGTTTGTTAATATAAGTCTAAGGATCTTTGAGTATTTTAGTATATATTATGTACAGTATGTATGTATGTATGTAAGTTCTGTGGATACATAAACTTTTATATGGGCCGGGTCATAACCGGTTAAGGGTTATAACAATTAGAATAAATTGTGTCAATTACTTTTAAAGGAAACGGTATCCCTCTCTTCTGGTGGTGCCGCTTCAATATGTATAAATAGGATTGTGTCTGTAAACAATAATCATCAATCGATCAATAACAATATTCTGTTCCTAATATTCTTCTTTGTATCTTTCTGCAAAACTCGTTTCTGTCCCAAACTTTCTGTAACACTCGACTGATCTATGCTGGGGATCACCAAAGGATTCTACGTTGGAGAATCAAGTAATCAAAAAACAAGAGGACGCCATCTACATTCCTCTTTATATCAAAACGTAATCATCTTATCTTATTTTTCATACAAAAACATATCATCAATACATACATGTACGTATATCAACTAAAATATTAGAAAGAACCATTAAACAAAACCCAAACAATAATCCTATTCCATTAGAGCCATAACCACAGATATGATTGTAAATCCAATCCAATGGAACCCTCCATGAAGAAATTTGGTACCTACAGAGTCAAAGTTAAAGTCAACATCAAAATGTCAAATTTCAACATAAATGGGATGACTTTTATTGTTTAGACTATATATGAAGTTCACAAGAAATTTTGTTCATGTTTAAGAATCATTCAAACCTTGACTGTTACTATCATTAGGAGGCGACGTCGTGTCTAGCATGCTTATTCCAAGTCTTCTGCAATCCATCCCAATCGCACCTGTTATGTATTCAAACAATTGTTATTCAAAGATGTGATATAGGGTTTGCTATATTATAAGTGAAAAATTTGTGATTGATCGTACAACTGCTGAAGCACGGAAAATGGGAGGTGTTCATGAGATTGGTGTATCCAGGATTGCACTGGCATGTATGGGTGTATGTAAGATTCTTGGTGCATGTACCTTCTCCGCAATATGTCCAATAACAAGCTAAACAAATTCCATAAAAAAAAAAACATTGTTAGAACTGATATTTCCCTGATTAATCATATGTGTTAGTTCAAGAAAGTAGATGACTTACGATCAAAGAGAGAAATATTATTTGGGATTGGAGGGCTCGGAGGTGGGGCAGGCATGCACGAGTAGTCTAGGGTACCTGTAAAACCAACGGATTGAAGTCATTTATGTGTATGATGTAAAAAAACGGCTAGTTTCTTAGCATGGTTCAATGTTAAGTAGCAACATATTTTGCTCTTTACCGCTTATATATACTTATGTATTTGTTACTATATACTTATGTAATTGTTGTACTATATAAAATTAAATTAGATTAAAAAAAAAAAAAAAAAAAAAACTAGCTAGAGTAATTAAGTTAATATAAAGAGTGATGTTACAGTTAGGAATGACGCAAGGAAGGAACTGAAGCTCATCTTCATTGTCAGAACGAGTTCTTCGCCATCCTGGTTCACACTCGCAAACAAAGCTAAATGGTTTGGTAACATCAACCGAGCAGTTCCCTCTTCCACAATTGACTGCATTACATAGGTTATCATCTGCAATAGAGAAGTACACAAAATCATAAGAAAATTCTTAGATCAAAACAAAATAAAATCTGTAAGAAAAACTCATTAATAGTTCCGCCTTTATCAATAGATTTACCTGAAAAAGGAGAAAGAGCTAATGGCATATTATTGTCTGATTTAGCCCATGAAGATAGAAATACAAGAACAAGAAGAATGCTACAAGTATGTGAATATATGGATGAAGCCATCGTACTTTGTTCTTGCAATTCACACTACTAGGGGTGTAAATGTTAACTTGATATGCTTCATGCATCATGCAGGCTTTGCATATAAATATAGGATCAAAATCTAAGATATAACCTTAGTTTAATAATCTCTTTTGACCAATAACTACTACTTATATATTTTAATGGAAAACGGTCAGGGGTGTTTTACTTATTAATCAGTCACAGTCTGGAACACAAATTATGCAAAAAACAACTTTTAATTTCGTTTAGGGTTGTTATGAAAAAGTCATGTATATGCTCATTCATGAAGAAGAATATCGATAAAAAAGTTTGCATGAAATATATATATGTTACGGTGATTCAAAAGTTTTGAAAACCAAAATATTTTAAATAAAAATCAGATATTGTAATGAAAAATGTTGTGTGTGCAAAGCACAAACCTGATCCAGAATCGCTTAAGATAATATGAAGTTTAAAATTCAAGCTAAGATGGAATACTGCTTGAGAGTGCTTCTTCTATTTCTAAGGCTGCTAAGTGCACTTAGCCATATTCGCGGGTTATAAGTGCCATCACATTAACTTTTAATCTATAATATTTTTATAACATAGAGGAATTTTCATTTGCTTACCTTTATTTTGATGCTTACCAAGGAACAAATCTCCACCATCCATCTAGTTTAATCTAATGGTGGGGATTAACCTAAGATTTATTAGATAAACATAAGTCCATGTTTTTTTTTCTTGTCTTTTTGTATTTCTTTTTTATTCATATTTTTTTTGTCTTTTTATTTAATTCACCTTTTTTTTTTTTTTTTTTAATGAATTCACGTCCTTTTTTATAAATTCATTTTTTTTTTTAATTTACGTTATTTACGTTTTTTTTAATTCACGTTTTTTTTTTTCGATTTCATATGTTTTCGCCCGTTTTCTTACGTTTTCGTTCATTATTCAGACGTTTTCATACATATTCGTCCATTTTCTTACGTTTTCGTCCGTTTTCATACGTTTTCGTCTGTTTTCATACATTTTCGTCCGTTTTCATACTTGTTTTTACACTTTCATACATTTTCGTCCGTTTTCATACATATTCGTCTATTTTCTTACGTTTTCGTCAGTTTTCATACGTTTTCGCACGTTTTCTTACGTTTTCGTTCATTACTCATACGTTTTCGTCCATTTTCGTCTGTTTTCATACATTTTCGTCCGTTTTCATACTTGTTTTTACGCTTTCATACGTTTTCGTCCGTTTTCATACATATTAGTCCATTTTCTTACGTTTTCGTCCGTTTTCATACGTTTTCTTACGTTTTCGTTCATTATTCATACGTTTTCGTCCATTTTCGTCCGTTTTCATATGTTTACGTCCATTTTCGTCAGTTTTCATACTTGTTTTTACGCTTTCATACGTTTTCGTCCGTTTTCATACATATTCGTCCATTTTTTTACGTTTTCGTCCATTTTCGTCTGTTTTCATACATTTTCGTCCGTTTTCATACTTGTTTTTACGCTTTCATACGTTTTCGTCCGTTTTCATACATATCCGTGCATTTTCTTACGTTTTCGTCCGTTTTCATACGTTTTTAAATATTTTTGGCCGTTTTTTAGACGTTTCTGAATATCACAAGTGATATTCTGTGATATTCAAAACATAACTCGTGATAATCTAAATATCACAAGCGATTTTCAACTAATGTTTTGTAACATGAAAATCACAATTAATATTCAAAATATCACAAAGTTATATCCAAAAAATCACAAGTGATATTCATAATATCACAAAGTGATATTCAGAAAATCACCAGTAATATTCAGAATATCACAAATAATAACAGCTACATAGTTTGGGGGTATTTGTTTAACCTTATTTTATTTGCTTATGAGCTTATGTGATTTCGGTTTATGTTTCACAAGCTTAATTTGTTTATTTTGAAACTTATAAAAATATGTAAGTTTATATTTACCATGTTTAAAGAGAAAATGGTCAAATTTTGGTTTATAGTTCAAACATATTCGTCGGTTTTCGTCCGTTTTCATATGTTTATGAATATCACAAGTGATATTCTGATATTCTATGATATTCAGAATATCTATCACAAATGATATTCTGTGATATCACTTGTGATAATTACAAGTGATTTTCAAATAATGTTTTGTAAAATGAAAATCACAAGTGATATTCAGAATACCGCAAAGTGATATCCAGAAAATCACAAGTGATATTAATAATATCACAAAGTGATATTCAGAAATCACTTTGTGATATTCAGAAAATTACAAGTGATATTCAGAATATCACAGAAAATCACTTGTGATAGTCAGAAACGTATGAAAACGGACGAAAAAGTAAGAAAATGGACGAATATGTATGAAAATAGACGAAAACGTATGAAAGCGTAAAAACACGTTTGAAAATGGATGAAAATGTATGAAAAATGGACGAAAATGAATGAAAAAGTATGTAAACGAACGAAAACGTATGAAAACGGACAAACATTAAGCGGACGCGTAAGAAAAGCGGGCGAAACGTAACAAGACGATGGCGTATGGAAGCGGATGGCGTATGAAAGCGAATGAAAGCGTAACAAAGCAGACGCGTGAAAGCAGACAAAAGCGTAAGAAAACACAAAATGTAAGCGGACAGCGTAAGAAAATGGGCAACGTAAGAAACGAAGAAACGTAAGAAAAGCGGGCGAAAACATATGAAAGCAGACAAAAAGCGTGTAAGCGGACGAAAATGTAAGAATGACAGCGTATGAAAGCGGACAAGCGTATGAAACGGACAAAAACGTAAGAAAATGGATGAAAACGTAAGTAAGCAGACGCAACGTAACAAGGCTGACAGCGGGGAAAGCGTAACAAAGCAGGGAAAGCGTATGAAAACGTAAGCGTAACAAAACAGAAAGGGAAAACGAGCGAAAACGTAAGCGGCCAGCGTAAGAAAAACGGACGAAAGCGTATGAAAGCGGAGAAGCATTATGAAAATAGAAAGCGTATGAAAAGCGGACGAAAGCGTACAAAAGCGTAAGAAAGCGTGAAGAACTACGAAAGCGAAAAAAAAAAAAAAACTTGAAATCAAAAAAAGGGAATAAAATAAGACAAAAAATGAGAAAATAAAAAAGAAAAGAAAAAGACAAGAAAAAAACATGGACTTAGGTTTAGACATATTAAATCTTAGGTTAATCTCCACCATTAGATCAAACTAAATGGAAGGTGAGGATTTATCCCTTAGTATGCAAGGATTTTTGAGTATGCAAAATAAAGTGCCTCGTTTCATATTTCTATATATAACACACAACTAAAAAACCTCACTCACTCCACTTTTACACTTGTCTTGATCACATTTGCGCCTATAACGAGTGATCATGCTGCAACGGTGATGGATGACGGGCGTCATCAGCGCTATTTTGACACTATAACGAGGCCTATGGCATAGTGCGCCGTGCACTCCAAGCTAAATATTATATATATTTTTTGACCTGAGTAATATTCTAAGTTGTAATAATGATTAAAAAATAAAATAAAAAATACATATGTTAATTTCAACCATGATAACAAAACATAAAAAGTCGTTTGTCTAGGTAATAACCCATATTTATATGTTCATATTGTATTCATTTGACCTATTCATTGCGTAGATTAGTATATGTGTATGACTTAACTGCCCTTAGGAATGCAACATCGTGTGTTTAAATACATAAGTATTAGGTGTTGTTTGTTTATTAAGAGGCTTTGAATCTGAATCTATGGTTGAAATGTCTGAATCTGATTTCATCTTAATGTGTATTAGAGGCCGTGAAATCTGAATCTGACTCATAAAAAGTATTTGCATTTGTAAAAAGTTGTCAGAATCTTTTTGGGTAAAAGTTGCCATTATTTGTTAGATTATCATGAAATTTTTTCATCCATCACAAAACATGACTTGACATCGACACAACAATAAAACAAATTATGGTTAAACCTTTTTAAAGCTTTATAAGGGGTGATGTTTGGGTTGACATTATCAACCCGTCAAAACTTGTTTGGATCATGTTATAATGTTTCAATATGATTTGTCACTCATAACTTTTATCATCTTGTACATTTATTATTTAAAGAAAAAGATATGCGATGATTTTCATTAAAGGTACTTTCTATATGAATCGAAATGTCGAAACAAGAACAAAAGATACATAATAAAGAAAAAAAAAATGAGATATTAAGATGTGTTAAGACACCCTTCAACATCTAGTTCAATAAGAGTTTTTAGCCTCTTATTAGCTCTTAATGAGCCGAAAAAAACAAATACTCTAAGGGTGTGTTTGTTTCATTAAGATGTTTTGGGTCTGAATCTGACTACCGCATCTTACTGGTAAGAGGTGGCTAGAAAGTCTAAATCTGAACGAAATAATGTTGTTTGTTTTTGTATAATTGTCCGAATGATTTTAAGTGCTCGTTTTTGCAATTTGTTTATTAAACCAACGCAATGCGATAATAAGTAACTTATGTAAATATGAAACAAGACTTTTTATCATAAATATAATATAGTTAATAAACAATCAAATATATTGTATAAAGTTTGCAAAAGCGAGTAAGAAGCGATAAGACAAGTCCTCCACCTCTTCTTGAGTAAGATGTTATATGTCTAACGGGTCTTACTCAAAAAAAAAAAAAACAAAACGTCTGCCCACCTCTTACTGGTAAGAGTAAGAGGGCTAGTAAGACTTTTTTTAAAAAAACAAACACACCCTAAATCTTAACCACCTCTTACCGCCTCTTAATGACAAAGAAAAAACAAACACACTTTTTGGTCCAAACCTCTTACTGCATCTGACTGAGTTAGATTAAGAGGCTATTAAAAGGTTTTTTTGGAAAAACAAACACAACCTTACAATTAGCTTTGATATAGGGACCTATATCAACCATGATATAAGAATATATACGGGAAAATAGAAAGATTAAAGATAATTTACATACCATTTTTTTTATTATTTTTTTTATTTTTTTATTTTTTACAAATTAAGAGATTAATCTTCACCCTTCATCCTTATTTATTAATTCCAACAATTTAAAAAACTCACTTTCATCATTTTTTTTGAAATATTAATATCTTTTAAACCGTTAATCGTTAAGCGAAAAAAAAATATCATCACAACAACCATTTAATTATCTTTCTATAGATAGGCATTTTGTTATACTTTCGACAAAACTTTTTTTTTTTTTTCATTTTTTTCACTTTTTTTTATGCTTTTTTCCTTTTTTTTTTAGTTATTTAAAATTTGCATTAAGAAATTATATGTGATTAAACACTAATTTGAATATACTAATAAAATCACATGTGAATTAGTGTTAAATTATATATGATATGTATAAAATCACATGTGATATTGGTGTTAAATCACATATGATTTTATTATATATCATATGTGATTTAATACTAATATCACATGTGATATTATAAGAATATTCAAACTAGTGTTTAATCACATGTGATTTCTAACAACGAAAAAAATCAATAAATGACGAAAAAACAAGAAAACAAATAAGTTTTTTTTTGTCAAAAGTATATCAAAGTGTCTATCTATAAAAATAATTAAATGCTCATCGCGTTTGTGTAATTATTTTCGATTAACGATTAACGGTTTAAGATATATTTAAATTATAAAAAATATGTGAAATATTAAAATGTTTAATCTCAACAATTGATTTTTTTTAAATGAATGGTGAGGATAAATCCCTTAAAATGTAAGAAAAATTTAGCATGTAAGATAACTCTCTTCAAATAAAAATCAAATGGAGATTTATACACTTTGGGAGTAAGTTTTAAAGTGGAAATTCCTAATAATAGTTGTATTTTAACATATATTTTGAGTTTTGTTGTATTATTCTAGTTTATGTGTTGATTTATCCTACTACACATACATATATACAATATGTTTTTTTTCTTTCACTCAATATCTTTTTACATCCAAACCGTTAATTATGCTTATTGTTAGAATCTTGTGGTTAAGAAGATAAATATGAACAAATAGTAAGAGGATATATCATTTCTTTATATTTTTTCTTGAATGACAACTAGTCAATCATCTCACAATATATATACAACAAACCAATCTCATAATGTTCTAAACAGTATTTGAACTCGCAATCAATTAAGAAATATTCTCACATATGAGGTACCATTAAGATACAAGTGCTAGCTAGTTGTACTACAACAAAAATATCATTTCTACACATATATTTTTCACACTTTTAGAAAGTGTGTGAAGTTTTTTTTTCAGTTTATTCACAATTATATATGTGTAAAATTATGTTATATTTATAAGTGTGAAAAAAATTTAGAAAATAAAATGTACTAAAAAAATCCACACTTATAAGTATGGAAGAATTTACGATTTGTGCACATTTAAAAGTGTGAAAATCAATTTGGCACATCTAATTTTCTCACACGAGGAAACGTGAAGAAAAAAAGTGTGACAAATTCATCTCCACACTTTTAAGTATGAACAAATTTTAGATATCTTCACAAGAAATGATATATTCTTCTACTATATGTTTCTACTCACAGGATCCTGACAAGTGTCAGAATAAACAGTTTGGATGGAGAGAGATAACGAGTGAAAAAAAACATATTATATTATTGTGTGTGTAAGAGGATATGTAAGAATATAATGTAAGAGACTATAGCAAAACTTTGTTTTTACGCTTATAAGAGCATGTACAATGGTAACCCAAGTTATGAAATAACACCGTCCACGTCAGCGCCACATCAGCTTTAACATTTCACCTTAACATCCCCAAAAAAACACCACATCAATAACATTCCAAGTTAAACTTTAACACTCAAACAATTTACAAAAACAACCCCTCATTTAGGGGCATAAATAAAAAAAAAAAAAAAAAAAAATTAATACACTAACGCCAATGGACTAACGCTGCAATAACGCCGGAGGTCCAACGGGTTAACGCCACTAACGGCGTTATTTATACCACTAACGGCGTTATGCCGTTATCACTGAAAATGCTCTAAGTGTGAATTTTTTTTCCTACATTCTTAAGTGTGAAAATTTGGATGATTGTTTATATATACTCACACTTAATTATTATCGTAATTTTTTTAAACATTTATAGGTATAAACAATTTAATAAAACTCTACACACTTTTTTAAATTATGAAAAAATAAGTGTGAACAAATGACCATTTTTTAGTACTGTAGTAACACAATAAATTCAAATTCAAAAACTTACTCACCTTAAAAAATATTGTATATATATATATATATATATATATATATATATATATATATATATATATATTTTTTTTTTTCAGAAAGAAATTTCATTCGTCTTCTAGAAGAATTGGAAAGAATAACATGTTTAATTTGACGACCAATTCCATGTTTTTTTGATGAAAAACTAGTTTATTATACTCCGTATAACATTCAAGCGTTTTGACACTTGTGCGTAAATTTACTTCCGTTTGAAAAGGTAAAAGATTCAACGAATTGAAAGTTTGCATACGGAAGCTTCTTTCACATGTAAAAGCAAGAACTTAAACACGTAAAAATAGAGTCAAGTACTTAACATGTTTAAATTGTGGTATAAAATAATAAGTTAACGAATGTTTTTTTTTTTTTTTTTTTTTTTTTTTGATAAAAGGGCTTCACCCTGGTAAAATATATTAATCACAAACAAATGAAGTACACTGGAATGTGGCTGAGATACCACATTAACCTCAAGCCAAAGCTTGAACAACCACTACATACTAAACTCTTGTGACATGCCACAGAGCGGAATCGTTTAGAAGTGTACAAAATTGGATATGTAGCTGTACGTTAAACTAAAAAAAACCAAGCGGAATCGTTCTAATCATTTTAACACTGAACCGCCAATTTTGGTTCGACCGGCTCGATGCTGTTTACGCAAAGTAATATATGACATGTTTTATATGATTGTTAAGATCATCGATCATCATATAGTTATTGAACACATACCTGCACATAGAATGGTTCATTCGATAATAAGACTACTAAGGATAGATTATGGCCGTGCAAGTTTGCAGGGCCGGAGCCTAAGGGGCTTTACTTTGTTGTCCAATAATAGTAACAACAAATGTCTTATTTTAACAAAATATCAATGACTCATGATTTGTAGTGTTCGTTGACAATATATTAGAAGTAACAATGGACATCTCAAATACAAAATGATATTATGTCAAATTCGATTTTGAAAATGATTCTACAAAGGCATACCAATTAACCAAAAATATAGATATCCACTGTAATTGATCACAACAGATTTGTGATGGTATTGCAAATTAAGGTTTCATTTAAAGTTGAACTATTATAAAACTACAAAGGATCATTCTTGGAATTTAATAATACTCATAGCTTTGGGTGTGGTGCTCGTTGGAGCTCACCACTCCACGTTGGCAATTTCGCCGAGCTTCGCCACCACACCGTGGTGCTTCGTTGGAGCTCGCCAAATTAAGCCTCGTCATCTGCACGGCGAGGAAGTTTGTTGTACTGTTTTTTATTATTTATTTATAATGGTTTGTGTGTGTGAATAAGTGTGTATGTGAGACCCGAATGAGTAAGTTGAGGTTAGTTGTGATAAGAAGGGTTGTAAAAGGAAGTTTGTTAAAGTGATGTGGCACTCCGTGGACCCCAATGAGGAGTTTTGGTGTATCACCACACCCAAAGCTCTCATATCTTAACCAACGAAATAAGACAAGTCAAAACAAAAGCTATAAATATCAAGGAATGAAATGACACCAAACTTGTTCAAAAAAGAACGACAGGAAACGACAAAATAAAGAGAATTTGATAGAAACTATTAGACAAAAATACACAGTTGGTCCTTAAACTTGTCAAAAAACATCACTGGGGGACAAAAGTTGAGATTTTCATCGCCGTGAGTCCAAAAATTTAGATTTTGAAGCCATAGAGGTCCATTGACCCGTTTTCCCTCGGTAACATCCGTTTTGAGTTATATTAACGAGGGTATAATAGACCAAACCCATTTTCACTTAAATCTAACCCAACCTAACAAAACCAATTCGCATACCCTCTTTATTGTTTCCATCCATCTTCACCTAACAATTGACTTAACAAAGACCCGATCATCTATCACACACATTCTCAGACACTCCTGAATCCTTCACACAACCCTCACAAACACTTTAAAAATGGCAGACAAGGACCTTAGTATGATATCAGTCACGGATGAGATGGTAGAGTATGTGAAGGCCAAATATAGGAATACTTGGTTACAAAGAAATGAAATGTCTGATGAGGTGTTTAAAGATTTATGCAGATTTGCGAAAGAAGCTGAAGTGATGAAATGTTAGTTCATTTTTCTGTATTTGCGTGATTGACATATTAAGCTTAGTAGTCAAATGTGACCCTAAATAACCATATTTTATTTTCAAGAAATCCTAGCAATGTCAGATTCTGGAAAAAAAAAGTCTTTGACGATATGATTGACTATGTCATGGCTACTTATGAGAATAAGTGAGATATAGAAGATGAAATTGTTGATGTGATACTTAAAGACTTGTGGCAAAAATATAGGAATATGGAGGTTGCAAAAGGTTAAACTTAATGTTTGTAAAGTAGGATAATAGTAATGTATGAATCTGCATGTTGATGATGCAAAGTAGGATAGTAGTTTTGATGCTGCCATTTTAATTAGTTGCAGTGATGTTTGGTTGTCCAGTACCTTGTTTAATTAAACCAAACACCCCTTTAGACACAAGCGTTGATGTAGAATATTGTATATCATAACACACACAAGGGATTAGAGCTTGGCCGAATCTCGAGAGAGAAGGTGAGAGAGAATGGGATATTCTAGTGAGAGAAACTTTTGTTGTATGATTAAGATCAAATGAACATCCAAACCTCTCCCGTGGTGGGAGAGGGCTTATATACATGACATATGCCCTACTTTGGGCGTAGGCGGTGGCAGTGGGGAAAGCCGGCAGACTCAGGTGTTACTCAAACTAGTCTAATAATGATAAGCCTACGAGCTAACTTATGCTAGACATAACATGGGGTGTGAGGAGTCTTCATATGGATTTTCATAATCTAACAATCTCCCCAAGAGGTCTGTAACCGTGGAATTTCCTAGTCATTATTCACTGTAAGAATAAAGTAATCGTTTATTAGGATTTATTTAAATCATCTTAAGCGTTTCGGCGTCTGAATCTTTACTTTATATATAAATTATGCAATCACAGTAGCATTGATAAGCGATTGGCAAAATAAATCACTTCATGATATTCTTGATAAATAATTCACGCTCAAGATATTTTCTCGTCTTACGAGGCCAGCGTACATGTGATTGTAACCGTTAAAACAATCTATTGATCATTATTTTTGTTTACGAGAAAGTAGTCAAATAAATACTCATTTTTATAGGAAAAATTATTCGAGCGATGAAGCGCAAGCTTGAAATTTTTATCACCACGTTTACTGTCGAATCGTCCCGAGACAGAATATTGACAAGTGTTTACTAAATTTTACAAGAATGGTCCCTATGATATTTCCTTTCCTTTCTGACTTTGGAAATTGGCAAAAGTGTGGTCCTCCGGAGGGTATAAAAAGCCTCATCTCTCTCTCCAATCTTTTCATATACTCTTTCTCACACTAAGTGCTCCACTCTCTCTTAATATATCAGACCAGGAAATTTATCCGTCCCGCGCTTGTAACCACTATTTTCCGGCCCTTTTCGACCAACCGTGAGTCGAATATTAGACCCTTATATCAAATTATAGATGTCGGATCAAGGTGAGCAAGAGATGAGCTAGGACGCGGCGGTGAAACCACCTCTGGCCAGATCTCGATTGTAACCTCGTACTTTTGGGTTGTAGTGGCGGTAGGGTCCGTTATGTTTAGGTGATTGTTGGGTTCATCTCCATCACGTCTCTCGTTTTCGTTCTATTTTCCTCTTTGCCGGTGGTAAGTTGTCGCGTGACCCATCCTTCATTTCGGTTTTCATTTTTTTTAAACGAATATTATTGTTTTGGTGTTTAATGTTTTATGGACTCAAGCGAAAGGTATAAGCGTTTTGTTTTGTTTTTTTAAATAACTTTCGTGTGAAATAAACAAGATTAAAGCAGGTTCTAATCAATTTAGGTGTGGTAAATCATTGCTAAGCGTTTTAAAATGATAGTACAAACCTCGTGTGGGCCCTTCTCGGCGATTATTTCGGTCAACTCCGAGTCAACTCGGTTGACTTCGGTGAGTATTGTGTAGTTACTATTTGTTGTTGTTTTTGAGGTTATGGTTGGATTGGATTTGGTTTTGGCGTCCCTGGATTGCTTTGTTCTCACGGCGACCTTGGTGAGGCGGAAGTGACTCGCTGGCGAGTCATGGCTAGGTATGGTTTTAGTTAGGGTTAGGATTTGGGTGTATAAAATTATTCTTTGGGTTGGTTGTGTTTGTGTATGGTTACTTGTGTTGGGGTAAGACTTCGTCAAGACACCATGTATGGTGTCGGTGTTGTCAAGTCTTGTTGAGGTCGAAAGTATAAAAGCTGTTCGACTAAGACTTAGTGTAAAAGAGTAAGTCGTTATGTTGGCAAGTAAACATTTGATATAATAATCGAATATGAATATCGGACTAACATAAGTTATGTTTTGATACTAATTACTTGGTAATGTTTCGGGCACATTGAAATTTATTATGATTAGGATCGATGTGATATTGATACTTGGTTTGGTACTCGGATATACATAACGGACTTTACTATCCAAGTTATGACTTGACATTGATTTGTTATCGGATTTCATAATGAATAGGACTTGGCCATTTCTAAAATTGGATGTTTATTCATTTATTGGAAATATTTGATTTATCGGATCATTATTATTGGATAAAATTGGATAAATTGGACATTTTGGACTTAAACGAATACAATATATTGGAGCTGGAATTTAATATATTTGATGCGTGTGGACCTAAATATTAAATTGACAAATACTTAACTAATACTTGAATATAATTACTTAAGTAATTATATTAGATCAAAATTTATATACAATTTTTAGATATACTTTATAACAAAAACATTTTTTTTATTATCTCGTCAAGAATCGAGAAAACATTCTGAAAACCTTTATTTATCTACTCGTTAATCTGAACCCATCTTTTATTTTAAAACATGTATGTTTTATGTTAGCTATTTGGTAACATTGGTTGTTATTTTTATTTTGGAGTATTTAAGTGTCGTTATTGCCTCGACTTAACTTTCGATTATGGTCTACCCAACTTGAGTGTTGGTCAATCCTCATTGACTATTCCTTATAATATATTGGGATATATATTATACCTTGGTGTGAGTTATGTTTGGCGTGAGTTGTGTAGATCTCTTTGCTTTCACCACCGAGAATGTTTGTGAGTTATGTTTGGTGATGAGTTGTATGTCGTCTCTTTGCTTTACCACCACCACACGAAATGTTTGTAGGTTATGTTTGGCGTGAGTTGTATGTAAATCTCTTCTTTCTTACCACCACTGAAATATTAAAACTAAACTTTTGAGATATTGATGCAGATTTTTGGAAATGTTTGACACGAGTATTCCCAAAACTAAGACACTTCTTCTTGATATTATATTATTTTACTCTTGAAGTATTTTGAGAGAATAAGTATATACTTTTAGGTCGTGGTGATGTAGTACCTTATACTTGTACTTTTTGGTTATCGACGTGCCATCCTTCATTATTTGGTTGTGCTTGCTCTTTGATGCAGTGCTTGTTAGTTGTGATTCTTGCGTTGCTTAAGTATCTAGGTGAGTTCATAGCCTTTTACTCTTTTAACTATTTTATATTTGGGGAGAATACATGCTACTCTTTGCTTATGATCTTGCTTGGCGTTTGTTTGTACTCTTGATATTATGACTCTTGCCTAAGTTGCCGCCAAAGTCCTCATCATGAACCATTAATCACTTGCGAGTGAGCGCAAATATCGTGGATAGTACTATGGGACCGGACTTCGGTTATCGGAAATAGCGAGCACTATATTGGTATCTCTGTCATAATTGGCTTACATCTCCGGAGGGGCAATTTTATTTACTTACGACCAGTAAGGGTGTATGCAGTTAGTATTGGTTTATGAGAGCTTAGTGCAATATTGCTTTTATTAGGTATAACAACGTAGCCCATGGCTTCTTTAAACTTGAAAATCTTGTGATCAACTGCTTTATTACTAAACCTATGAATTCACTCACCCATTGTGTTGACTTTTTAGCATGTATTTTGAGGATGAAAAGGCGATAGCTAACTCTGGAAACAGGCATTGGCATATGGTCATAGATGACTCGATATCGTATGGGGACCAAACTTTGTTAATGGGCATTTTGTAACAATTCAAACTTTGTAAACTTTGTTTTACTACAATAAATGAAATATTTTACGAAAAAGCTTTATTCTTCACTTTGTGTCATGATCATTGGAGTAGCATCAAAAACTTTTCTTCATTTGCAAACCCATTTTGGGGTGTTCAAGGTCACCCCGGAAATTACACTTTGAATCCTAGCATTCAATTACATGACTTCGATATTCTAGCTCGTAGACTTAGATTCTTCAAGGTATGCAAACTTCGTATTGTCAGTAGTGATCTTTTGGATGAATGTTCCTTGACTTGGTGATCTTTGAGCTTTCATCGAGATCATCAGCCATAGTAGATCTCCAGCTTTTCCTTTGTATTATTGCCTCCATGTGATGTTGTGACCTTCGGACCGACATGTTCACACTTCGGATCATGACATTTTTTCATCGAGATTTGGAAGCATTGTTTATACGTCTTTTAATAATCATGATTTCTTTATTTGTGAGTGTGAAGTGTGAGCATGTGGTTATGAATTGACATCTCATTGACCATGTTTTGCATGCCGAGGATTCACGAATACAATAGTTGCAATAACCTCACGAAAGTGTCTTTGTTCACTTCGTTTAATAGGGTTGCAAGAACCATGGTTCCCGTTGATTAGTATAAATCGCGTGATTAGGTAGAATTTCGAATCTCCTTGACAGGGTTTCGCAGCTGTACTAGCCGTTCACAAACCGGAGCATCTCAAAGTAGACAACTGAGGAGTGAGGAACCGACAAATTGGGATTCGGTTAATGATAAATTGATTTGAAAAACATTCGCGTATTGCTGAATAAAGAGTTGTTGCAATATGACGAAAGTTTTATGAGAAAAATTAAGTTTCTATCACAAATACTTTTGTTTGAGAATTTAAGCGTAGTCGATGTGCTTGAAAGCAAGTGTTGAGCACACCAAAGGGACTTCCAAAAGTATCCGTCAATTCATTTACTGGAACAAGGTTGATTCAAAAGCGAATCACCCCATCGTTGTTTTCCAGTTGTCACAAGTTTGATCCATGAAGGATCATACATGTCACCCACCAAGAGCTTGTTTGATGTTTGCTCTAGAAGGATTTCCATCTTCATTGTGAATACTTTACGTAACACTCGGATGTTCTGGCAATACCACAAGGATAATGCGTAGGACTCTTAATAAATATTTTCTTTCTTTTCACGATGTATGAATGATAACATCAAATAATCCTGAATATTAAGTGTCAATTTCCCTCGATAATGCTCGTATTCTATATCATTTATATGGATTTACGCTTGTTTTCCTCTATATTTCACTTCAGGTAAATTGAGCATTGAAGCTAATGAGGCGGATTGGAGAGTTTATTGAAGATATATGATAGTATGCTCATTTTGAAGATGTTACGCGTAACCTCTCTCACCATTCTGTGATATGACGTGAAACAAACCAACTGTTGAAGTTTCTGAAACTCCATCCTAAGATTACAGCAAGTAACTAGTGGGTTAAATGAAGTTTGTGACTGCTGCGGCTCTGACAACTAATTCCACAATTACTGGTAATCACGATTTATTGAAGATACAGTAACTCATTCACGATGTTCTGCCGTAACCAGCTTTTCGAGCAAATTGAAGAAATGAATGTTGCAGTAACTCTCAACAAGTTATGCCGTAACGGTCGGCCTATAAATCTGTAAATTCGGCATTTCTAATCATTCACTTCACCCTTAATTAGGAGAACATGGGTAGAAGGTTAAAGGCGAGATCTTAGGGAGCATCTGGCTATCTCAAAGGAGAAATCACTCCCCTACGATAAGCATTAGCATTTTATCATTTCTTTACTTTCGATTCATGTATTTCGATATGTTAAACATTGAATTGATTGTTTTAGTTAATATGAGCGGCTAAGCACCTTTGGTGCTAGCCTAGTTATAATTCCTTAATTGTTTGTTTATGTTTACATTGCTTAGTATAATTGTTTCTAGATGTATGCATGCATGGTTTGTTGGTAGCTACCCTTTTGTTTGGTGGTTTTGAATGGCGGTAATGGCTAGTTACTTAGAAGATATGACCATGTGACCCTAAGTAGGTAGACTAAGTAGGAAGGGTAAGAATTGACCAGCTGATGACCCTTCCCGGCTTATCTTGATTTGACCAAGCGATCACCTATCGTTTGGATGAACTTAAGAAGTTAGGGATGAGTGTTTAAGATGCTAGGCGCCGGACTCATTATTATGAATCTTGCATGTAGCGGTACTTAATGACTTAGCAGGGACTAAAAAAGCTGGACTTTCAAGGGTGTCCGAGATCTCCAGATGGAAACCTTTCTTTGATAGGTTAGGACAGGCCCGACCAAATGTTGTCCTAGCGACTTTTACTTGAGCAGGCGGAAGTAATTAAACGTGAACTTAACATGATATGATGACTAACTAGGTTAGCACACTTCTCCTCTATTGATCACAACCCCATTTCTATTTACTTGAGATATTTTATTTCCTTGTTCTAGTAGTTAATTAATCATTTCAATCTTAAACCCTATTAAAATCTGTGACACCTACACTTAGTTAAAATCCGCACAAATAGCTCTTTGGACGACCTCGGTTTTACCGAATACTACACTACCACCAGGGGGTACAACGCCTGTGGAAGCGTAGAGGGGTGAATCGTTACCCGTTTAAAACTTTAGATCTTTAGTATCAAATAAACTTGAAGCTTGTTATAATATGAAAGTACCAATTATTGTTTGTGACTAATATAAAGCATGGTAAACCAAGTTGTCACACAATCATGAACATCAAACCACAACACAAACAATAGTATAGTGCAAGTATAAAGGTAAAGAGATAAAGAAAGGAAAGAGCAAACCGAACACGATTTATAGTGGTTGGTCCGCGATCTCCTTTCGCCCCTACTCCACTCCAGAGTACCCAACTGAGAGTTACTTCACTAAATCAACAAGCTCCCTTCCGGCGGAGAAAACCTTACAATAAGCTTACACTTTTTCGGTACAAAGCTAAATACCGGGTTCTAGTTGAGTAGAACCAACTAAGTCGCCTATACAATATTTAGACACTAAGCTAGATGTCGAGTTCTTTTTACAAGGGTACAACCACTCCCAATATGTTTTATGGCCCAACATAAAAACCTTGTGTTTTATGGCACAAACACATAAACCATCTAATCTAGTTTGGTGAAGTGTTGTTATGATGCAATGATGTTCACTAATAATGATCCATGACACAAATGTCTAATGGATATGAATAACTACTTCTAAATGAACTTCCATTGATAGGAAGCCTTCATGATGAAGATCACAAGTTCACTAAACTTCTTGTGATAGATCTTCAACTTGTGGTGAGTGGGAATGGCTAGAATCTCAAAAGATTTCCTTGGTTGATCAAAGTATGCTTACAACAAATGAATGTTAGAAGCATTATGATCATGATCATTAGGGTGTTTAATGTATGTTATTACATTGTTAATGATTGATCTAAATGTATGCCAGAAGGTGGAGAAGATGTGATTTGAAGTGGTGAAGAAATGGGAAAACAATGGGCTTATTTATAGCAGTGAATTGAGGCGTCCGCAGGACCAAGGAGCCCTTTAAAAGGGTTCCGCCTTTATAGAAAAAGGTTCGTGGGTGCACAGAGAAAAGCTAAAAAATCTTTCTTCAAATCTTTCCAAGATATTACCAAATCTTACTAAGATCACATTTGATATATTGTGTGTCAATCTAGCCAAAATATTCAAGTGATCTTCCAAGGATTTCAAAGATGATGCATGATATGATGTAACATGTATTTCCATTTTTAGATTAAAAAGTTTATCAAGGTAAACTTGTAAAATGTATTATGTAACTAGTTAATAAAATGTCTAGTTACCTTTTGTAACAGAGTGCTTGTCAAAATAAAATATATTTTGTCAAGTGTAATAAACTTTAATGTTGTAAAATAGACTGAATAAAAATGTAAAATGAGGTTAAAATAGAATGGTTAACCTATTAAAATACTAGTGACTCTAGCGTATTTTAAACATTCTAAATGATTTGTTAAGGGGTTTGATCATAATGCAACATAACAAACATGTGAACACGTGTTGTATATCTGAGGACTTGAGACATGAGAGGTGAATGTATGTTGAGACAAAGTGTGATTACAAATAACTTGTACATTTTACGTTATGTATTACAAGTTACATGTTTGTCATCAATCAAAACAAGCGAGGCGTATAGATTAAATATCATAATATTTGCACTAACAATCTCCTCCTTTTTGATGATGACAAATATATAGCGTAATAAAGAAAGTAAAATGTAAAAGTGTATCCTACTACCTACATTACCTTCTCGTTTACACTCTTCTCCCCTTTTGTCGAAACAAAAAGGGCGTGTCCTTGGAGTTTAACTTAATTTCTCCCCAAAAGGCGAGCTTGCATCATCCCTAGTGAAGTTAAATCGTCCACTTTAATCCGTCCCTTGTTTGGTAGCGGATCCATGGATCAAATAAAGAGGCTTAACCTACATCAAGGTTAGTTTTATGCAACAAAAATTATGAGAAATATATGAAAAAGAAAAATGCATAGCAATGTTAGCCTATTTTCTCCACTTTTTATCGAAGCACAAATGCTTGTTGAAAAGTGAGAATGATGCTAAATGCGTGCATGCTCCCCTTTGACGGTTGCTCCCCTTGTTTGGGCGTCGGTATGATTAAAACCTACAAAACAAATATTAGTGCAAAACTATATTAGGTCATTAGGCGAGTAAGTGATATACAACAAAGTGTATAAGATGCATTCAATAAATTCTTGAGCTCCCTTTGCTCTAGGGCGTCAAGATGAACCTTCAAAATAAATATTAGTATAATAGAAGCTTTGTCTTTAGACAAATATGTCATATACAACCAAGTGTATAGGCGATGCAATATGAGTGCTTAAAGGATATTCCTCCTTGTTCTAAGGTGTCAAGAAGCACCTAAAATAAGAAAAATAATTGATGCAAACTTCATCCTTAGATGAGTAAATTATATACAATCAAGTGTATATGATGATGAACCTACAATGAAAAACATTAGTGCAATATATTTCATCTTTTTCACAAAGAAAATAAGATGTATATATGTGATAAATGATATAATCAAAGATCTCATGAAGTGTAGTCTCCTAATTACAATCATAAGAAAAGTGAGAATATAATATGATAAAACCTACAAAATAGTTCCTAGAAAGAAGATATGAAGTCTTCCACAGGGTGTGCCACTAGTGGTGCTAGTGTTGGTGTCGGTTTACTAGTAGGATTCATGTGGTGATGGTAGATGACTCGAGATTTACAAAAGTAAGTTTTCGCTAATCCGTGATGGTGATGATTAGTGAAAGTGGTGATGGAAGGTGGTGGTGATTAGGTAGGAAGCTATTAAGGAGTTAGAAACTCATATGTATAGCAAATATAAAAATATGGACTCATGCAATCCTTTAGTCATGTCAAGTGACCAAAGCTAAGAGGAAAAGAAAAAATGTGAATGGACATTGCATTTCAATGATGCATAAGGGTTATGATTTGAATGATTTATTGATGCTAACAACCTATTGTTTTGAGCAAGTTCTCATATGCTTCAACCCAAGAGTAATCAATAATGCGTTCTAAGAATATTATAATGAAGATATCAAAAGATATAAAAGTGATGAAGATAAATTCGTTCATTGATTGACACGAATTATAAAAATGACCTATTCTAGGTGACAATGGGAAAGGTAGTTTTAGCATGGTTTTGATTGGATGATTATCACTTTGAAAAGAAGTGAAGACAATATGGAAAATACTAATAATGAGTACCTATATGAGGATGAGAATGACATCATATTAGTGAGAGTTGGATGGACCAACGTGTTGGAGATATGGCTGTTTGATTAATATCGTTTGCACGACAATGACATGCATGATAAAAGGATAAGATCCTATGATGGTGTTCTAGATAGTGAAGTTGTAAGGTGCTAGTTTAAGGAAAATCCTATAGGTGGAGATGAAGATGTTTGTAAAAAACACATGATGCGTTTTCACTTGATGAGGTATTGGTGCGAAAAAGGTTGAACTAGTTGTGGTTTCATGAACGGTTTTAGCTAAGTGGTGTTTACCTATGTGTTGGTATTTTAGAGTCTAAGAGACATAAAATTTGACAAAAGACAATTATGTGAATGGATTTCTCTCCCCTTAATTGGTGGACATCCAACATAATGTGTAATGTATCAAATAAGGAATGACAACAAAGTGTTTAGGAGGTTATTTGGGTTAACGAAAGAGGTGAGCTTAGTGATGTTTTTCTGGATGATGGTTAGCATACAATGAACTTCATCCTTAAAGTCACACACCTCTTCTCGATTAATACGAGATGATCGTATGATGAGGCATGTGGTTTCCTAATAGGAAGTGAAGAGGATTAGAGTATTGTTATAACTAAATAATGATGGAGATGATTTTTGGAAAGCGGAAGCAAAAATTAGATTTGGAAAGAGGTCGGTTGAAAGACAAAAATGCAAAGCCAAACCTCTAGAACTTAATTCTATATGCTTTTAAACTATATGCAAGTGTAGGGGTCCCATAAAGCATAGTACTAATCTACGTAGCAATAAAGGGATTATGCAAAATGAGCATATAAAAGTTAGAACCAAGTGAGATAACAAATAATTTGTTATCAACCTACAAAACAAATTTGTTAGTGACAAAAGATGTTAACATGATAGAAATCAAATGATAACATATTATATAAGCAAAAACATATTGCACTTTAGTAGACGAAGAAATCACCACAAGATAGCATCAAGACAATCATATTATGCAAGAATACAACTTTATTCAAGACATTTCATTTTGAGATTGTTTTGTCGTTAGACTTAGACGCTTAAGTATACTTGGCTTGTAAATAACACATAATCTATGTGATTAATTTGTAAGATAAAAAGGCTTCTAAAGTTTGTCATACCAAAAGCACTTTGACATATTATATGTGCACATGTAGCAAACAAATAGTGTGACAAAAAGCAAAAGAAACAAGATGAAAGATTCATGCAAGCCATGTTTAAGACATAACAATTTGGAGCATGTATCGTTTGGATCGTACTACATAGATATAATGAATGCCAACTAATAGCTTTCAAACACAAATATATCATATCAAAATTATCACATATCAAAATGACATATTATGATTTCATAAGTAACATGTTAATCATGCTAAGGATAATTCAAAAGTAAGTATCATGCAAATAAAGTTTAGGTTTAAAGGTTTAGTAGCATGAAACAAGAATACAAGCATTAAAAGATAAAAACCGTACTTAGGTTTACATTTGACTAGTTATCAAATACTAAGATAATGTCAAATCAACTTATCATATTAAACAAGAACATGTAATCAACATATGTAAGTGTAATGCAAGTGGTTTTACTAAAGGTTACATTTGACTAGTTATCAAACACTAAGATAATGTCAAATCAACTTATTGTATCAAACAAGAACATGTAATCAACACATGTAAGTGCAATGCAAGTGGTTTTAAAAAGAAAAGTCATATATACTACTTGTTTGATTAGTATTCCTAAGGAGAGGCAAACTATCAATGTTTTAACACTTACTTTAGGCAAGTATAGGAATACAGATTTTTCAAGTTGGAGAATGAATATGAGACTATTACTAGCGGTGCGCAATTAAGGCTAAACGACCATTTTTGGGTGATTCCACATACCCAACTTCTCTCCAAGAAGCCATTCAACCGTTAGGTCAAATTGAGTTTCTAGTGCAATAGGTTCTCAGTAGTCATTCTCATGTTAGAAAGATGGGAACTCCTACTTTTGCATATTAAAGTGCATAAAAGATGATAGTTTACCAATACTTGGCTTAATGTGACTTAACTAATATGCAATATAACTAAGGTGATGAAGACGTCATGTTATACACATGAATTTTAACAATGGTGTGTTTGATAAACAATGTGTTTTAATCTTGTGTTTAGAATCTAAGGTTGTTCAAATTACATGGCTAATTGTATGATCTAATGGATGACATCTTGTACATTAAATGTGAATTGATTATCTAAGACTAGAGAATGGAATATGTTAAATTAAGAATGTTCTCAAGAAAGCTCTTTGGAATTAACAAGAATCTAAATAAGGTTACTAACTTCAATAGATCATGTGTATGCTCTAGAGATGTGTAGTTTTAACCTTGGATGTGCACAAGGTTTGAGCGAGGTTAGGTTATGATGTGCTTTGAAAGGAAATGGATACAAATAGTATCTTTCAACAAATGAGATTATCCCATGGGATAAAGTTATCATGCTTATGAAAATAAGTATGACAAGATGAATTGGATATGCTAGTTCATAGAACTTGTAGATGTTTGTTTCAAGATCATTTAGCCAATGAGGTGTAATGAAATCTCTTGTAACATAACCATTTATGTCGCAAGAGTGATGCATAGGATATACAATATCCTTTTAACAAGATGAATACTTAAAGCATGATTTCTTAGGCATAATGTTTTTCAAAACATCATGTTTTCCTAAATGAAGATATGAAACCAAAGTGTTTGAATGGGATAGTCCCATCTAAATAAACTTGGTCTCAAGATTATATTCACTAGATGATGACAAGAGGAATTCACTCGAGTTTCTTATGTATACTCCTCAAGAGTCATTTGGGGTGTATGATGTTGGCTTTGAGATTGCATTTTAACATATGTTGTTAAAATGTTGATTTAAAGTTTAATGAAATTTATGCAGAAGTTTAAAGACAAAGTATTACTAATACTTTGATAATTTGTGAAGGTAGTACTACTTATACCTAGTGGAAATTGACAACAATTACCAAGAGCACCATGCTTATTTGATAGTTGAGGTTCTAGCCATAATGAATTATCTAAGTCCTTATATGTGGAACAGGATGGTTGAGTTTGTTCAAGCGTGCATTTGATTCGATACAAGTGTTGGACACAAGGGCTTTTTTAGCAATACACTTAACAAATTCAAATGATGGTAAGGATGGTGGATTGGTTGATCTAGGTGGTAGGTCTTCTAGTGTGTCTAAATAAGGATGTGGTGATGTAGGGGTTTGTTGTGCTATGGGAGTACTTAGGTTGATTATTTGTCCATAGATGTTGAACACACAAAAGTACGGATACTAATTCTTATGGTTCATTGGTTGCTACAACTAGTGGGTGAAGTGCTTGAAGTCTTGGTTATGTCTATGAAGCTTAGGGGTTGAGGTATAGGTTCACCTTGAAAGGGCACATTTGATTTAAAGGATGCTCTTGGAAGTTCATGAGCAATACGCTTAATGGTGCCAAAAGATGGAAGAGGGATAGTAGGTGTCAAAGAGGGATAAGTGGCACAATGGGTTGTTTGTTTTGGATAAGTGTTTCAACATGTGTTGTTAAAATACTTGGGTGTTGATTTTTGGATATGACTTTTAATGACTACAATCGTAAGTCGCATATACTTGAATATTTTCGATGAAATACTTAAGTTGTCAATCCTAATTTGTTGAGATTATAAAGCTTAGATTGAACTCAAGGATAACAAGACTTGATAGTATGTCTTTAACATACGTGTGAGTTATGACTCTATGTAAATACTTATCGTCTTGAAGGATGACACATTATTTTCATGTTAACCAAGTGAGGCAATACATGTAGATACAAAACAATATCTATAGTCATATGATAGACTTGTGTTTGATATCTTTGCAAATAATGAGTCCAGATTTGTTAGTCTCGGTAAGTCATCTAAGTCATCATAGCGGGTGAGGAGATGTTGGTGGTGTTTGCACAAAGTACAAGTTTTGGAGACTTTGGTAGTGAAGGTGTTTTGGATGATGGTGGGTGATTTTGGTGGTGGAGTTGGAGTACTCAAGTTTAGAAAGTTCACATCTTGAATGGGTGATGAGATGTTGAGAGGTAATGAGTCCGAGGATGAAGAGTTCAAGTTAATGAAGCAACAAGATCGACTGCTAATCCTAGTGGTTTCTTAAGTGCTTATTTGAGGTTGAGGATTTAGTCATTTTGACTTTGCTTTAAAATGCTAAAAGGAAAATACTTGATGAAAGGTGTGAAAATGACCATCCTGAATGTGTCGATTTATGGAACTAAGGATTCATGCATTTGATGTTAATCCATACAAAGATGGTAGTTTCTAATGAGATGGAAGTGTCTAAGATCATGTCAAACATCCTAAGTTAATCCATTGAGGATGTGTTGAGTGAGATATGAAAGATATGCATTAATAACTATCCTAGAAACAAAATAGTAATTAGATTACGAGATTTAGTAAAATTAAACAACTTACAGTAGGATCCACGGCACCATTTCTTTACATGGTAGGAACCCTTAATTTGGTCTGGCTGGTCATTTTCTGAGGTATGGTACCAAAATGCATAAGAGCGGTACCAAATTTTGGTGCCGTCTAATCGTGAACCGAAAACTTCTGAGACCCATTTTTGGTGTCGGGAGTTTTCAAAACACAATTTTGCTTAAAACATGTGACATTAATCATTTCTAGTTAGGAAAAGTCAATAACACATATACAAACATAGTGGAGCATAGACTTTGACCAAGGGCTAACGATTTTCACATATAAGTGAAAATGGGTAAAATTGATAACCTGTGTGTTATCCCCTGCATAACCGGTTAGCATACATCAATGTTTTAAGTTAGTTTATCATCCTCTGAAAGAAAACACATAAATTACATCATACAACATTGTTTTTGTCCTTGTACCAAACACTCTCTTAAAACCTCTTTTTTTCAAAGTACTTGACTAATTTACTTAGTACTCATTGCTAAGTGAGTTATGACATTTCATAAGTTACGTGAGATGTCAGTATAACCTATGCAAAAAAGTGATCTAATTCTACAAGCGATGGTAAAACAATTTTCCAACTTAGTGCACAAAATCTAGCAAATATCCTATTGTGCATAAACAAGAAATCGTCAAACAAGCGAATAAATAACATGGCAAGAGTGACACTTATATTATGCAAACAAACAAGTGTAAACAACAATTTTAAAATAAGCAAGCAACATATATGCAAACAACATAAACAAGTGGTCATTTAGCATAGCATAACAAGAGAGACACTTTTAGTCATTTTAGTTTAAATATGGCGATATACCAAGCTTGATTAGTTTCCTTTAAACATATTACCAAATTATTTAGTTTCAAAGGAAGTTGTATCAAAGTTCTAAGAATACCAACTTAAATTGCTTGATTCAAAATTTTGAGTTTTTATGTTAAAGAGAAACTCAATATTTTAGACATACTGTAGTATTTGGTCTATTTTACTTATTTAAATTAGACTCAGGCCATGAAAGTATTTTTAAGTGAAAGTAGACTCAATTCCCTTTAAAATAATAGGTGGCTCGACTGCGGAGGACTTACGGTTAATTAGTTATGATTTTTGAAGTTGCCCAAAAAGCGCATCTTGTACACGGATTCCACGGAACCAAATAAAGGGATCCGCTTTATAAGATTTGGTCCGTGGTCCTCGAGGCAGATTCACCAAAACTAGTATTTGACATAGAGAAAGCGTGTGTGACTTACTAGATTTCATAGTAAACATATAATACACATATTTAACAACATATCTACTTATGTAACTTATCTTAAACATTTACTGAGGTGATTTTTCAACTAAATTTATAGTTATCCCAAACACTCCTTTAAAATCATATTTCTTCGTAAATTTTCTATAAGTACACAATACTTACTAGTTCTTTCAACAAACTTTTATTTTATTTTTCAAGGAAACCTTCAAGCTTGTATACAAAGTTACATTTAACAACAAAATTTCTAAGTATAACAAGCAAAACATTTTTCATATTATTTTTCGCTTCAATGGTAATTTGATACATGGATCGTACTCTATTTTAAAAACCATTTGTTTTGAAAATATGAGCTCACGATACCAAGTGGATGACAATGGAAGCATTGAAGATCTATATGGTAAACTGGAATATGCCATTATAATATGTAAATGAAAACAGTTATCATCATAAAGCAATATATAGTGGTGCAAAATAATATTAAAGATAAGAAAGTACTTGGCTAGAGTTACTTCTTTAAATCAACAGAAGCTCCAACTGCCGGGCAGCTTATAGGTAAAGCACACTTTTTCGGTACAAAGCTAAATACGGGTTCTAGTTAGAGGTAGAACCAACCTAGCGTTAACGCCTATCTATAGCACTAAGCTAGATGTCGAGTTCTTTTACAAGGTACAACCACTCCCAATATGTTTTATGGCCCAACATAATAAACCTTGTGTTTTATGGCACAAACACATAAACCATCTAATCTAGTTTGGTGAAAGTGTTGTGATGATGCAATGATGTTTACACTAATGATCCATGACACAAATGTCTAATGGATATGAATAACTACTTCTAAATGAACTTCCATTGATAGGAAGCCTTCATGATGAAGATCACAAGTTCCCTAAACTTCTTGTGATAGATCTTCAACTTGTGGTGAGTGGGGATGGCTAGATCTCCAAGCTTTCCTTGGTTGATCAAAGAGTATGCTTACAACCAAGATGAATGTTAGAAGCATTATGATCATGATCATTAGGGTGTTTAATGTATGTTATTACATTGTTAATGATTGATCTAAATGTATGCAAGAAGGTGGAGAAGATGTGATTTGAAGTGGTGATGAAATGGGAAAACAATGGGCTTTTATAGCCAGTGGGCGAGGCGTCCACGGACCAAGGAGCCCTAAAGGGTTCCGCCCTATATAAAAAGGTTAAGTGGGTGCACGACAAGAAATCTAAAAAATCTTTCTTCAAATCTTTCCAAGATATTACCAAATCTTACTAAGATCACATTTGATATTTTGTGTGTCAATCTAACCAAAATATTCAAGTGATCTTCCAAGGATTTCAAAGATGATGCATGATATGATGTAACATGTATTTCCATTTTAGATTAAAAAGTTTATCAAGGTAAACTTGTAAAATGTATTATGTAACTAGTTAATAAAATGTCTAGTTACCTTTGTAAAATGCTTGTCAAAATAAAATATATTTTGAAAATTAAGTAAACTTTAATATTTGTATGAAATACTTGTGAATGCAAAATGTAAAATGAGGTTGTAAATAGAATGGTTAACCTATTAAAATACTTAGTGACTCTAAGCGTATTTTAAACATTCTAAATGATTTGTTAATGGGTTTGATCATAATGCCACATAACATATGCGAACTTTGTGTTGTAACATGAGGACTTGAGACATCGAGGTGTTGAATGTATGTTGAGACCAAGTGTGATTACAAGTAACTTGTACATTTTACGTTATGTATTACAAGTTACATGTTTGTAATCAATCAAAACAAAGCGGTATAGATTAAATATAAGTAATATTTGCACTAACATTATGCGTTAATTGCATTAGGGTGAACCATAATTTATAGCGAGACAATATAAATATTAAAGCACTTGTTCATTAAAAACTTGCATCAATGAAACATCGCATATTGAAAGTGTGTCCTAATGAAGGTTATTGATCTCTTTATACAGGCTGATAATGCAGCTTTGGTTTTCTATGGAGGAGACTAGGGAGAGGTCTCTGGCAATATCAACCATCTCTAAGAAAGTCGATGAGTAACACTGGGTTCCCGAGTGAGAATGAAACAAGTCCTTTTAGAGAACTTGAGTATTTGGAAGGTTTAGTGCGATGCGTCAGCGGGTCCATGGCGTCTTAATCTAATCTGGCGTTACCTTTGTAACCACGGTAGCATATGGGTTGAACCGGTTTACTTCCCTAAAATTGAATATTTGGAAACTAATTCTTTTCACCCTTTATCTTTATATTTATTTTTCATTCTTAAACTCCCAGTCTTCTGAGAGACTTCATTACTAGAACCTTGTTGGGTTTGTTCCAATACTAGCTCCATCTCAGTCGGCACTCTTCCCTTATTCTCACTTTTCTCCTTTTTTCATCATACCTAAGGACTTCTACACTAACTAGTGGATTGTCCTTGGGTAGATCCCTCCGGCTCTGGCGGGATTGTGGGAACGAATACCTAATCTTACCATCCTTATAACTCCAATAAAGTAAATGCAAGGTCAGTCATTTGGTATTGTTCTCTCTGCCTTAAAATCAATTGAAAACTCAATCAAGGTACTCATGATATTTGATATCAAAGCATTTGTACCTCAATTGTTTTTTATCTTTTAGAAATGCTCCCCCTCAACATGTGCATCAGTATTTAAAATCGTTTAGCACATGGAGGGAGGAGTGCCTGTTTGAGTCTTAAACAATCACATTTTTTTATCAGTTTTAATATTTAAATTACATTCTCTCCCCTGATCAAAAATTTCAAACCTTTTGAGATTGGTGATCCCAATTGATTTAAATAAGTTAGAAAAATTTGGGGAAATATGTGGTATGATTCAATGTATGCGATTCAGGATCATTCTTGTGCTCCCTGTTAGTGAGGAGAGTTATTATTCACATCCATATCACTTTACATATTACCAAGTTTTTATTAACATATACAACAACCACACCACGGGAGTTCCAAATATTACGGAGGTAATGTTATCATTAGGTTTTGCAAAAGTAATCACGCTACCGAACTCTTCCACCTAATTTCCTAGTTCGCGGAAGATCCTCGCCGTCTTGAGCCTCTTTTGAATAGCAAACATAGATCTTGGCTCATTTCCACATCTTTCGGTCCAAAACCTAGTATCGACCCGTTCATCTTGTTGATCTTGAACTCTTTCACTTTCGGTAGTCAAAGCTTCATCGTCGACATAAGTACCATCGGCTGAACTTGTGTATCTCGTTGAACGCATGATCATCAGAACCCCATATTTGTCTCTAAGCAGTGGCGGCTCTTGGAGACTCGATTACAGAGTAGTTATGTTTGAACTCGAACCCTTTAGCTTCCCAACGAGGCTTTGTGAGGTTGAGTTGAGTTTGATAGCTCTCAATTCCAAGCTGAAAGTCTCATACTCGCTGTTTGATAACTAATCCTCTGATCCATAGTTGTGACATAAGAGAGCTTTCTTTTCATGGCGGTAGATGGTCGGATGGCGAAGATTTAACGAGTACATATCCTCAGTCATTGGGATACAAATTCTTGAAGTCATTTTACGCAATGATGTGTTCTTTTAGATGCGCTCTGGGACTATCCTCTTGAAGTATTCATACCCACGCATCGGAAAGATCTACTACTGGCAGCTTATCATGCGCATGTGAGTTCGAACAACCCTTATTGCCTTGACTCCATGTCTTTCAATGTAGAATTGTTGTCGTTGAACCACGGTGAGATCCCATATGATGCGGCAATGTCGTACCCATTCCTCTTCAACCCACATCGTCGAGGAGCGGTTGTTCTAACCCGGCATCATGGTACTATCGACTTTCATCTTAAGTGATTGATAATGCATGTACGCTACCGCTTTCTTGGAGCCAAGATATTCGATTTTTGTTGAAGAAGAAGTTTGGTGAATGGTGACTTGACACGGTGGACGCCCGGTGGAAGAGGCTTGTTGGCGTTGAATATGTGAATGTAGATAGATCCACGGTTTGAATGGAGATCTGAATGTGAGCAGAGGACTTTAGCTTTCAACACCAACTTCGATATGAACCTAACCGAAAAGACTCCATTGAACACGCCGAATGTTTCTGAGAACTTTTCAACTTGACCCACTGTCTTGCTAACCTCTTCCCTTGCTTTACAGTAACAAATTAAGAGTTGTGTGTTTGTGTTTGACTTGTTTAGGTGAATATGAAAGTGTGAGAATATGAGTTCAAGGTCAAATGGAAAGATTTTTATAGCCAAATATCAAGAGTGTGTGTCGTGTGGTTATGCACTGGGCACATGCTTCATATGTCCAAGCCTTGTTGTGTCTTAGTCGTGTAAGAAGAAATGCTCAAAGGTGGAGCATGCTTTGAATGGTCATGTCTAATAGGAATAGAACTAGACATAAGGTTTTTGGCTATGAGTAGGATATTGAATTATTTATGCATGTACAAGTGAGGAGTATTGAAAGGGACAAGACAAGAAAAAAAAGTGTGGTGGTGGGTTTATGGCAGTTGCA
>OU343216.1:171669856-171730059 GCA_910596185.1 Chrysanthemum makinoi | reverse complement strand
GTCATCAGTATGCTTCAACCTCTAAGTCTGCTCAAAAGTTTAGAGCAAAACCTTTTCCTCCTTGCCCACACTGTGGCTTTAATGATCATCATCCTGATGATTGTCTCATGAACAAATGCTGTGATATTTTCGGAAATCCAGCTCATAAGACATCCTAGCATGACAGTGTCATTCAAGCAAGGAGAAGTTCCAAGCAACCCAAAATCACTGAGTCATCCTCAGTCTCCAAATACAAAACTGTGGTAGCACAATGCACTCAACCACTGACCATGAGTCAATTGCCAAATTCAAAGAGACCTTTAAGCCCAAGCCCACTAGTATGTGGGTCAGCAAGAGAAACTAATCATGTCTACTATTTGTGCAGAGACACGCCAGGCAGCCTATTTGGCATCTAGATAGTGGATGCTCAAGAAGCATGACTGGCGTTAAGGAGTATCTGCACAAATATGTAAAGGAAACAGGACCCAAGGTAGTATTTGGTGATAACTCATCATGCCCCACTGAAGGTTATGGTTTAGTATACTACAATGGAATAGTTTTCTCTAGAATAGCTTATGTCAATGGTCTCAAATACAATCTCATCAGTGTCAGTCAACTATGTGATGCTAAGTACATTGTGCAATTCAATGACAAACAAGGCACCATTTTTAATGCCAACAAAGAAGTTGTGTTGATAGCTCCTAGAAGAGATGATGTTTATGTCTTAGACATGTCAACACTCTCCCAAAATAGAACTTGTCTCTTTGCCAAAGCCACTGAAACCATCAACTGGCTGTCGCATAAGAGACTCTCACACTTAAACTTCAAAAACATCAACAAATTGGCCAAACAAAACAAAGTCATTGGCTTACCATCACTGGTTTTTGTAAAAGATAAACCATGCTCAGCCTGTGAAAATGGCAAACACCAAAGAGCGTCTTTCAAAACAAAACAAAATTTCTCAATCAAAAGCTGCCTTCACCTCTTGCATATGGATCTCTTTGGACCAGTCAGTACTAGATCAATCCAGCATGAGAAGTATACACTTGTCATTTTTGATGAGTTTTCAAAATGCACTTGGGTATACTTTCTTTCCAAAAAGATTCAGGCAGTTGATACTATAATGTCATTCATCAGGAACATTGAAAACCAGAATGACATTACTGTAAAACAAATCAGAACAAACAATGGTACTGAGTTTAGAAATGAAGAACTTGAGAATTTCTGTGATGTAAAGGGAATCTCCCAAAAAATTTCATCTCCTTACACCCCTGAACAAAATGGGGTGGCTTAAAGGAAAAACAGAACTCTCATTGAGGCTGCAAGAACCATGTTAAATGGCTCAGATCTATCAAAACATTTATGGACTAAAGCGGTCTAAACAGCCTGGTACACTCAAAACAGGTCAATCATTGTCAAAAGACATAACAAAACCCCATATGAGATATTCAAAGGTAGACTTCTTGATATCAGCTACTTGCATGTGTTTGGATGTTCAGTGTTTATTCATAACCACAAGGATCATCTAGGCAAATTTGATGTTAAAGCTGATGATGGATACTTTCTAGGTTACTCACTGATCTCCAAAACCTTCAGGGTATTTAACACAAGGAGACAACAAGTTGAGGAAACCTTTCATGTCACCTTTAATAAGAGTTCAGAAAGCATCAAGTTCACCAACACCTCAGTGGAGGAAATAGGACTTGATAACTCATCAAGATATCCTCCTGATGAGTATAACACTGAACTCAATTCCTCATACCAAGCTGATGCTGACATCTCATATTATGTCTTGCCTCACAATCTGTCACAACCAACTATCAGTGAATTCATTGAAAATCAATCAGTCCCTACTGGGATAAGTAACACTAAACCAAATGTTCAGGAACATGTGATTCATGAACCCCAACCTGAACAAGACATCTCAACAGATGTTCTTAATGATTCTGTGGCTCATACACCTGAACTTACTCCCAAATCTCCAGTGACCTCTTCAAGCTCAGATCCTAGACCACAAAGTAAGTGGACAAAATCTCAGGACATTGAGCTTGTAAACATCATTGGTGAACCCACTGAGGCCATGGCCAGTAAGTTAACTGTAGCTTCAACCAATGAATGTCTATACGCTGATTACCTATTAGATATAGAACCCAAAAATGTCACTGAGGCTCTAAAACACCCAAGCTGGGTTCAGGCCATGCAAGAAGAACTTCAACAGTTTGATAAAAACAAGGTCATGACCTTGATCAAATGTCCTTAGGATGTCATTGTCATAGGAATGAAGTGGGTTTTCAGAAACAAAACTGATGAAAATGGTACTTTCATTAAAAACAAAGCGACTTGTAGCAAAGGTTACAGATCAACAAGAAGGCATTGACTATGATGAGACATTTGCTCGTGTTGCAAGAGTGGAAGCCATCAGGATCTTCCTTGCATATTCCACCTACATGAACTTCAAAGTTTACCAAATGGATGTAAAAAGTGCATTCCTAAATGGTGAACTCAAGGAAGATGTGTATGTTCAGCAACCTCCTGGCTTTGAGAGTAGTGAATTCCCTGACTATGTATGCAAGCTTGATAAAGCCCTTTATGGACTAAATCAAGCTCCCAGGGCATGATATGAAACTCTCTCAGCCTTCCTGATTCAAAACAAGTTTGTCAGAGAAAAGATAGACAACACATTGTTTATCAATAGGACAAAACAAGATGTGATACTAGTCCAAGTATATGTTGATGACATCATCTTTGGCTCAACAAACTACACTCTTTGCAAACAGATTGAAAAACTAATGACAAAGAAGTTTGAAATTAGCATGATGGGTGAACTCACATACTTCCTTAGACTACAAATCAGGCAAACTGATAAAGGAATCTCCATCAGTCAAGAGAAATACACAAGAAATCTCTTGAAGAAATATGAGATATCTGATCGTGCCTCAGTGAAGACACCAATGGTCCCTCCTAACAACCTTGGACCTTATCTCACTGGCAAGTCAGTCAATCAAACCCATTTCAGAGGGATTGTTAGCTCACTGATGTATCTAACGGACGGACATACAATTCTCAGTCTGTCTAATAGCAAGATATCAGTCCAATCCCAAAGAATCCCACCTCACTACAGCCAAAAGAATACTCAGGTACCTGAAGGGAACCCCAAGCCTTGGACTCTATTATCCAAAGTGCTCAGGGTTTGATCTCAAAGGGTATTCTGACTCTGACTATGTTGGCTGCAACATGGACAGAAAAAGTACCTCAGGGTCCTGTCAATTCCTTGGAGGAAAACTGGTTTGTTGGAGTGCTAAAAAGCAACAATCAGTGGCCATGTCTTCAGCTGAAGCTGAGTATATTGCTGCTGCAGGATGTTGTGCCAATGTTTTATGGATGAAAAGTCAACTCAGTGACTATGACATCCATTACAAAATGGTACCCATTTTTTGTGACAACACCAGTGCCATTGCAATCTCCAACAACCCTGTCCTTCATCAAAGAACCAAACACATTGATATTAGATATCACTTCATCAGGGACCACATAATGAAAGAAGACATAGAACTTCATTTCATCCCTACTGAATATCAACTTGCTGATATCTTCACCAAACCCTTAGACGAACCTACCTTCGAGGTGAATTTGGAATGCTTGACATTGAAAGTCAGGTGTCTGAAAACCAATCTCAGTGAGTCTTTCTCGGAAATGGTTCCTCCTCCCTGAATGAAACCCACAAAACAACCTCTCACTGAATGAGTAAGACTCATTCAGGGATCCTGACTCTAGATATTGAGCATTGAATAAGTAACTAAATGCATCAAGTATTAGTTACTTAAATGTCCTAGGTTGGAAATCACACCAATTAAATATAGGAATATATGTCTTTGTATCTTACTGTCAGGGGTCCCTCATACTTACCTCATCCCACTTGGCATTAAATGCCTCCTCTCACATAAAATATCCTGTGGATATTTTATTACTGTAAAAGTTCACTTTTACTGTACACTTCAACTGTTTCCTTGAAAAACGCGATTTTACTGCGGGTAGTGGAGTGGTGGCATTAAATGTGTAAATTCAAAATGTTTTCAAAAACCGACTTTACAAATCCACATTTGTGCACAAACTACCCCTCTCATCACTCTATAAATACCCCTCACAAAATCCTTAAAACATACACAAAGTATTTCTGCTAACAAAACTCTGTCAAAATCATTTTCAAACCCAGAAATCTTTGTGTTCTTCAAATCTTTCTCTGAAAAATCTTCTCTGTAAACCTTTACAAAAGTTTTTCATCAAAACTTAAGAGATTCAAAACCCTTTGATTGTTCTTGTCAAAATAATTTTCTCAAAACCCTAAAACTTTTTAATGGAAATGGTAAGAACACAATCTCTTCACTTTGTTTCACAGTGGGTAGGTGATCTCAGTAACGTTGAATTTAAAACTAATAATGTCATAGGCAATTTTGAATACCCACAAAATGTCCCAGCCTATAAGGACATAATGAATTTTTTGTATAACTGCCCACTGAAAACGGCCTTTGTTCAGTGTCCCTCTATTCTGTACCAAAACCTCCTCAGGGAGTTTTGGGCTACAGCCACGGCCTATGACCCGTCACCCTCAACTAATGAGACAGACCTAAGACCTCTCAGGGAGTATCTCATTAAGTTTAGTCTTTTTAATGGGTAAAGGTCAGTCACCCTGGATTACAAAACTTTTGCACCTCAACAGGGTTAGACTACAACAAGGGAGTTTATGTCGCCCATCCTGAACCCACCACAGTGAAGGATGGGTTAAAACAAATAGTTTTGGATCCAAAATTTTTGGACAAGACCCCAATCACCAAGAATTCATTTCCCGTGGCTTGGAGGATCCTATTCACTTTTGTAATTCAGGTCCTCGGCGGGAACCACTCATCCACTAAACAAGTTAATTCTATTCAGTTGATGATGGCATACTGCTTGATGAATGGGGTCACTGTCGACATTGGGAGATCATTTCTGATCTCGTAACCAAGCTACTGAGCAAAACTAGGACGAAATACATTTCGTATCCTAGGTTTGTCTCATGTGCTTTGAAAGTGTTACTGGGTTGCAATTATCCTCAGGAAGAAAAATATTGTGCTTTACCTGCCATCTAAGTCAATCTAATTTTCAATAGGACCCATCCATTGTCACTAATATTGAATTGACGGCCCATATGATTGCTGTAAACAATCAGAGGGATTCAGTGTCTCCAAACCCTGCTCCTAAAAAGAGAAAGGGGAAGTCTCAGACTGGGACTAAGACCAAACCCAAGTCTCAGGGCCCTGAGGCTTCTGGAGCACTGTCCAAAAGGCAAAGAAGACCTAAGACTGATCTGACACCCACTGGAGCCCAATCATCATCTACCCCGGTGACAATGAAGGACACTGATACATCACAATCATTGCCCTTGGTCCCAACTACTACTCTCCAAGATCCAAAGGAAAATATACAACCCGCTGGTAGGGGAGCGCCTTCCACATCGCCCAAGGATGACATTAGCAAATCAAAGCCTTTGTTTGAGGGCACACTGAATGATCCCAAAGACTCAGAGGGAACCAAACAACCCGCTGATAGGGATATCACTTTCACTGACTCTACTAAAGAGACTGGGAAAACCCCATCAGTGTCTCAAGGGGACAAAGACTCGGAGGGAAAGAAACAACCCGCCGATACGGAACCCACCACCAATCCTGACTCCAGAGAAGGCACTGTGTAGGATCGATATATTATTGTGTTTGATGATTCGGGTGGTCTTGGATGATGAAAATACATGTTTGCCATAGTTAGAGAGAAAGAGATGAGAGGGAGTTTCTTGGTAGAGACTTGTCACAAAATGCAAGGTTAGATTAAATGAAAAGCTCCACTCCTTCTAAGGATGGAAGGGGTATTTATAGTTACAGACTACACGACCTCCTGACGGCCTGTGGATCAGGTATACAGTGGGTAAAGACCCGTCCTTCCTCCACGGTGTTGCACTACGCTAAACTAGGCTAATAACTAACTAATAAAATAGTAAATAACGATATGTCTACGAGATAACATATGCTAGACTATAGATGGGGTGACCGACACTTTACTATGGAATTTCCAATTCCTAACAATCTCCCCCTAAGGGAGGTCACCCCATGTTTTACATTTCGAATCCTAGCATTCTAATTTGTCTTCTGTTCTGAGCTCGTAGACTTCAATTCTTCAATGTCCACATTCTTTGTGCATTTGTAGTGACTCTTCATTGTCCGATTATTTTGTACTTTCAGTGGAGGTCTTTGAACTGATCCACATCTTTGATGATCTTTGAGCTTTCTTTGAGATCATCAGCCACAGCAAATCTCTGGATCACCCTTTATTGTGTTGCCATCATGTGAAGTTGTGACTTTCGGACCGACATGCTCACACTATTAGGATCATGACATCTTTCCATCAGAGTAGCGGAAGCTTTACTGGTTCATGATATTTGCAGCAGTGTAGCAGAAGCATAGTATAAAAATATCATAACCAGGTTACGTAGATATGCACCAGTCATGATTTCTTCAAATTAAGTGTGGATGCTGTGAGCATGCGGCTTTGGATTGACTCCTCAATTCTGATCAGCTGCAACCGTCCAAATGTACCTGCAAATAACAGTTAGCAATAAAGCACACGAAAGTGTCTTTGATCACTTTCGTTGAATTGAGGTACACGGCCCACGATTCCTTGTTGATCAGTACAAAGTGCCTGTGATCGGTATGATTCGAAGAATCTCCTTGATAGGGTTTCGCAGCTGTTCTAGCTGTTCTCAAACCGGAACGTCTCAAAGAAGACAACAGGAGTGAGTGAACCAGCAAATTGAGATTTACTGATTGATAGAAAATGATTTGAAAATAATCGCGTATTGCTTAAGATAAACAGTTTTTCAATATGACAAAGGTTTAGAAGAAGAAATCAATTTTCAATCATAAATACCCTTTTATTTTGAAAACATAATACACAGTCGAAGTGCTAGAGAAAAGAGTTTTTGAGCACAACGACCGGTTTTTCAAATGTATCCGTCAATCCTTTTCCTGGACCAAGGTTGATTCAAGATTGAATCGCCCCATTGTTTCTATCTAGTTGTCACAAGTTTGATCTTTTGCAAGATCTCACATGTCACCCACCAAGAGCTTGTTAGATGTTGGCTCTAGAAGGATTTCCATCTTCATCGTGAATATTTTCACACCACTCGGATGTTCTGGCAATACCACAAGGATAAAGCGTAGGACTCTTAATATATTCTTACTTTCCACATTGTGTGAAACAGCAAGTCTTCATTAATTTTGTGTCCTAACGAGATATTGTGGATGATCTCTTGGCTCTAGACTCAATTGTGCACATTTGGTTCCTATGCCGGAGACTAGGGACATGGTCTCCTTCTTCAATATCAACAATCTCTAAGAGAAAGTCGATAGATTATGTCGGTTCCCCGTGAGAAAGAAACAAGCCCTTTTAAGAGGAACTTGAGTAGCTTAGGAAGTTTAGTGCAGTGCATCACTGGGTCCATGATGTCTTGTCTTCAATACCAGTGTTACCTTAGTAAACACCAGTAGCATATGTATTGAACCCGGTTTCTGCCCTAAGTTTGAATTATTGGAGGGCTATTTCTTTTCACCCTTTTCACATTCAATTCTTTTTCATTCTTCAACCCCTTCAGTGCTTACCGAGACTTCATAACTAGAACCTTGTTAGGTTTATTTCAGTACTAGCTCTGTCTCAGTCCGCACTCTTCCCATTTCTCACTTTTCTCCTTTTTTCAATATACCTAAGGACTCTACACTATCTAGTGGATTGTCCCTGGGTAGATCCCTCCGGTTCTGGCGGATTGTGGGAACTAATACCTAACCTCACCATCCTTATAACTCCATGCATAAAGTAAAATGGTCTGTCTTTTGGTACGGTTCATTCTTCCGTGAAACCAATTGAAAAATCATTTGAAAAACAATCAAGGTACTTGTGATACGAGATCAAAACATTTTGTACCTTAATAGTTTTGATCATCTAGAAATGCTCCCCCTCAACATGTGCATATGATCTTGAAATTTTTTAGCACATGGAGGCAAGAGTTCTTTGAAATAATTTCTTGATCATAATTTCCATGGAAAAAGCCATTTGATTTTCTTGGTAAATTCTCCCCCTCAATATGTGCATAGGATATTTTGAAATCATTTTTATCACATAGAGGAAAGAGTTCTTTTGAAGCACAACCACGATCACAAAAACTATTAAGAAGCCATTCGCTCCCCCTCAATATGTGCATCGATATACGAAAGAGTTTGGCACCTATTAGAGAGAACTTGCACTTTGAATCAAAATGATCATCTTTATCAAATTTCATATTAAATCACAAATTCTCCCCCGATCAAAAATATCAAACCCTTTGAGATTTTGGATCCCAAGTGATTTAATAAGGTTTAGAAAACATGGGAGAAAATGTGGCCTTGATTAAATACTCATCTTGTTTTTGAATAAATTCTCCTCCTCAATCATGTGCATCATATATTGAAATCATTTGGCACATGGAGGCAGGAGTGCCTTTAAAGGACTAAAACAGATTTGAGATTTAAATCACTATCTATCCCTCGATAAAAAATTTCAAACCTCTTGAGATTTGTGATCCCAATTGATTTAAATTATTTAGAAAATTTTAAGGGAAAGATGTGGCATGATTTACTTTGAAAAATGACAGATAAGGACCATTTTAAGACATTAAAGATTGTTAGTGTCAGGTATGATTGTTTTAAGAGATCTTTAAGTAAAATAAAACAATTTCACAATCAAACAAGAACAGAAAAAATTTCATTTTGAAAGACCTTGATTTTTAAAGAAAATCATACCATGACATAACATTAAATCTTTAGATCACCACTTTATTATTGTACAAACGGACTTTTTGATGAAATATCGTTCGAAAATATTTTATTTTAAATCACTCTCCCCCTCAATCGATGACCGTTAGTCGATGATTGAGTGACTTGAGTTTTGATAACATGAAGTCCGGTGATTTTCAAATTTAAGTCCAATTAATTTTCAAAAAAATATTTTCCATTTTCAAAACAATTTAATCAATTTTTTTCAAAATTGTTCAAAAATGGTATCCTGCACAAAGATACGTTAGGTGGTTGAGAAGCTTACATTGTTGTTGTAGGGGGAAGAAAACCGTCTGCTGATGCAGTGAGACTTCTTACGTTGCATTTTAATTCCAACTAAGGTCAAATTAAGCTTCGTTTCTTCAATCACTTAGAAGAAAACCATCTGCTGATGCAAAGAGACCTCTTACGTTGCATTTTTCCATGCCAACACTCCACAGAAGTCCAATTAAGCTCCGTTTCTTCATTTGTCAACCCAAGATATAGTTACCCTTTCCTTTCGGAATCCAATCATCTTCATTTTTGGGATCCGGATCGGGAACATTCTTATATACCAATATACCTGCATATGTTATTGAAAACACATACAAATATATGGTGGTCGACATCACCCAAACAGCAATCGACTAATAAAAGTCAATTCAACATATCAATCAGATCATATAAAGGTATGGGATTTATGTGTTTATCAAACTCTAATCATCTAATCTTAACAATCATATCCTAGGCACCTAGTCCTTCAACGTAGGTTAACAACATTTTTCAGTTAAGCATATAGGATAATTAGATAATTAGATAGATGATATAAATTTGAAAACATTCTCCCCTCAATCAATGACTCATTTTCTGAAAAATTTAAAAGCGCTGAAGTCATTGATTGAGTTTTCAATTTTTACAAAATCTCTGAAACTGATTGATTTACAAGCAACTCATCTTCCACCATTGTGAAAACAACAAATATTTTTTTTGAAGAATTTTAGACGGAAATACATTTGTGTAGGAACAGCAGTCCTTCGACATACTTTCCTCATTTTGTTTTTAGGATAATTGCACGAAATTTTTTGAAAATAGTTTTAGCGCAGCACTTTCCTTCCTTGAAGAGCGGGTTGCTATCAGAAATAATAGCAAGCCATGGTTTTAAGCGCTTGAGATTCTGATGCGTAGCGCAAGCCATAATTTTGACATGTTTAGAAAAGAATATTTACACCTCTGCTTTCGAACTTCATCTATGGTCCTGTGCCATTATTGAATGACATTTCTAAGACCGCAGATGTTATCGATACCAGAAGACATGTCTTTGAAAAACAATATTTTTGGTATTTTTCAAATTTTCGGATTTTTATGGGTTTTTGTTGGTTTTATATTTTTCTATTTTCTTTTTGTTGGTTTTATATTTTTGTATTTTGTTTTTCTGAAAAATATATACAAAGATAGAGTAGATGATATAGTTTAAGAAGATGATGATACGAGTACCGAGATAAGGATATCAAACAGCCTCATTGTAGAAGATAGAAATCGTCATCTCTTAAACATCCACCACCAAAGATTCCGAGCCTCTTGTACTGAAGAAAGAAATTGAACCATCTGAAAGTGAGACTTTGGCAGCTTCCCCCCAAACTGAAAATCCTTTAGCTGAGCAGATTCAAAGCTTTCTTTCAAGCTTCCCTTAGCTAGGTGTACGAAGAAGCACACCATTAGCATCGAACTTGCTGCTCCTTTTAAGAATAATCATTGTGATTCATCGTTCGGGTTTATATCATCCAAAAGAAGAACAGCAACGTATCATCCTACACATAAATAACTCTTCTCAAATTTCATTCCACTGAAGTCTGAAGGGATCCATACCAAAAAGTTGTCAAGAGACCACTTCCCCCAAGTAGATGAATTGATGCAGTCAGTCTCTTAGACTAGAGCTCACGAAGCCGAATACACATTTACCCAAAGACAAAGAAACTTATACCATCGAAGTAGCCGATTAAGTCCAACATCCAAAGAATAACCCCGATGTATACTTTTCTCTCCCCCTGAAGAAAGTGTATGAAGCTCAAGAACCGAAGTACCCGAATGCCCAAAGAGAAAATAACCGATAACATTGAAGAAGCAGGCGAATCGCGATTATCTCTGCGGATGACAATCTCTGGATGTCCACTCGAAATAAGTGATTACATCTCTGAATCACTGATTAAGCCCTCAAGTGAAATAGCTGAGCATCCCCAATGTACACAATCTCTCTCCCCTGATGATTGCGATAACATCAAAATCATCACACACTTGTGTACCTCTTTCATCTTCAGAAACTTTCTCTAACATCTCTTCCACCACATAGTTGGAATAAACACTAAACGCCATGAGTCAAACCTTGAGTTTCTCTGCGGTAATGACATTTGTTTTCCCGGGATATCTTCAATCACTTAGAAGTATTAAGTTCATCAAGTTTGCTCACGTTTAGATACGTGTCTCCTTCCCCCTTGCTGGTTTTGATACTTCAGAATCAGCAACTCTTTGTAAGCCCGTATACTTGAAATCTTTTGAGAAGAACACTTGAAATCTTGTGGGAATTAACTTGCTGAAGTAGAATGTGAGCAAGTCTAATTGGGGATTAAATATGTCATATCACCCTCCCCCAACTAGTGCTCTCCCCTAAACCGAAAATCTTTATAATGAATGCTTGAATTAAGAAGAAGTCTTTAGATCTTTAAATGCAACTCGTCTTTAGTCTTCTAACATGTAGCAGAAAAATGTAGAACAATTGTGTAGACTCGACCTTCTTAAAGATTGTCTAATTGGGGAATAGATAGTTAACATCTTCATCACACCAAAAAGCATCCCAATTAACTTACATCTTGAAAATCCCCTTAACTAAAATCTCTCCCAATCAAACAAGAACAGAAAGATGTTCATCCAGGAAATCAACAATCAGCCCGGAACGAACACACGAAATGGTAACACCAAGCAAACAATCACATCAAACAAGAACAGAAGGTTGTTCGGATTCATCATGTTGATGTGCACTTGAAGCATTAACCGGAAGCACTTTGTCGTTAAACTCATATCAGCTTGTGAAGATGTCAACCAACGGCTCTTAGAAGAAAACTCCATGTGAAGATGACCCGATAAGAAGAAGATCGGTTCTTACATGAGTTAGGAGCTATTTGACCATTTATTCTCAGATAACAATCAACCATGCAGTAAATTCATACTTCTTCTCCCCCTCAAGAATTGCATACGGAGTTGCAATTCTTGATTGAATAAGTGAATATCTTCAACAAATGTAGTCTATTCACACTTCTCCCCCGCAAAATTAGCACATGATGTCTCCATCGTCATTATAGTTGAGCAGGTGGAATAAGAAAACGATCAAAAGTAGCCCGGTTCACTTGATTACTGAAGCGCATGGAAAAAGTATGAAGCATGTTGCTGAGAATGGTCATAATAAGAAGATTTCTCTTCTTCTGAAGATAATGCGCACTGAAGCGTACACATTTCTTTTCTTTAGAGTACGAGGCATGAACTGATGTGTTCATACGTCATTATGATGAAGTACGAGGCCTGAACTGATGTGAACAGATTTCATAAATCTCTTTCTTTGCAGCTCTCTTGGCAAAACATGTAATCAACCCCATTATCATTCAGTAGGCTCTTTGTCGTGACAGCTGATGGAGAAAAACCCAATATGATGAATTTGACCCTGAAGTAAACTAACCCGAACTCGTGACTTAAACTTGCACATATGTAACAAAGAGCGGTGTCAAGAATTCATGCCCATTTGAATCTTTAAGTACTCTATACTCTTCAACCAACCAACCATCAAGTATTAGACGTATATCACCTCTTGAAAATCCACAATTGAATGTGACACTGAGCACTACAACGTAACTCCTTTAAGTGATAGTTATTTTGTGGTGATAAGAGCCCAATTCCCCCAAGTGGTAAAAAGAAAAGGTAAAAGTCACCCAACAATAACTAGATTTCCAAGTCTTCATTTTTTGATAATAAGCTTGAACAAGGATCTTGAAGAATCTTCATCCATCCATCCCCGATACCTTCAGATACTAAGTACACTCGCCCGTGATAATTCACTTCAACCTCAAATAAATAATAGTGAATTAATTTCGTTGTCACATCTTCTGGTTAAAAGCTCAAATCTAGCCTCCTTTGACGTTCTAAGTGAACTATGATAATTGTTTTCATCCTGACCATGGTTAGATGCACATAACCCCGTAAAACCTTGTAATGACCAAACTGCCATGACGAATATCCAAACACACATCCAATTCATGAAGTACACTCTTTTATCCCTTATTCGAAATAGAAACCGTAGCACCAACATCAAATAAGAGATCTCGAAATACACTTTCCTTTCTCCAAGATGGTTCCATCATTACGGGATTTTACAACTCTATGGTTTAAACAGAGAAATAGTTTCTTTCGCGGGATTTTACAAAACCAAGAATAAACCGTAAGATAGATCCGGAAATGCACTTTACAATTACCAGGATGTTTCCACTGTCACGGGATTTTACAAGTCTATGATTTAAACCGAGAAATAGATTCTTTCGCGGGATTTTACAAAATTAAGACAAAACCGTAAACAATGTTAGCTTGAATGTGTTAGGACAACTTTGGTTTCGGTGAATATCTGTTTTAGGGGAACATGCAGTGGTTCATCAACGGTTCATTAACCAACATCAACAGTATCATCAACCATCCAGTAAACTCATTGGTAAACACATCATTCACGCAATCTGTTGGCTATTGCAGTGACAACATGGTGAAGTAAACCCGATATGCCAAACTTGATCATGAAGTGAAATTCCCCAGATTTGTTACTTAAACTTGTACTAATCCTTGTGAAGAAGAAGCGGTGTACCCAGTGTACAAAACCTCTTGACGTATCCTCAACTGCGTGAGACACCGAAGTGATAGCTACGTTGTGGGTTAAGAGAGAAAGAATCACAAACATAACTAAATAGCCAAGTCTTTATCACCCTCTATAACTGCTCAAACAAGTCATCTTCACGGAAGGGTAGAAAGAAAGAAGACGAAATAAGTAAATGCGCCCGGAAAACCTTACTTCAAATTCAACTAGGAAATATCGTCCAAACAACTCCGTAGTCACCCTGATTTCAATAGAAGTTCAAGCCGTGACAAAATATTCTTTGTGAAAATGCATAAACCAAAGTATCAAACCCCATAACAAATCTCATCATCATACCCAATCTCATCAGTCCATCATCCAAGTAAAATTATACACGACGACCCTTTAGAACAAATTTCACTTTTCAAATAAACAGTAGATCCGTTCAAGCCCATGTGAAAAGCAAATCCGATTCATCTCTAATCACAAAATATCTATAACCGTGTATTCATGTGAAATTTATATCAAAATACCACTCTTAGTCCAATTAATTCCAAGAATTTGAATCCAATATTTGATAACCAACACAATATTCGGATATCACATTCATTGTAACTTGTAAGTCCAATATTGAGTGACAAATGTATTGCAACACACTTCCCATAAACCGGATAACCCAAAAACGAATTTAGGTCTCACATCCCAAGTCCATATCAGTATTAATTGTAACCCAATATTTGTCCATGTCACTCTCAATAAACTTGTGTTACCAAAATCAGCCCATTTCCATTATGTGGCACGCACGGCCCATTTCCATCCAAATTAAGCTCAGGCCCATCTTAACTTCTCATACACAAGTGTTCAGGCCCGTTATTAAACACGATTGTACACCTAAAAATTCGGGTATATAAACATGCTTATCTATACTTAACCCTAGAGAAAACCTGTAACCCTAAAACTTAAGTGCGCCCCCATATTATCTCATCAAGTAAACTCTTCTCTGCTCATATCACTGCTTCCCAAATGCATCGCCTCCCTCACCAAAAAATTAACAGATCCGCCCCATTCAATAATCAATAACTCTTAAACATAGAACTCATATGCGCCCAAGAACAACTTATATCGTTGATGTACAATATGACCTCGCCACAGGGATGGCTCGAGGGTCATTAACGTGGCCACAGAGATGGTAAAGAGGGTTTCGAGACATCTAAAAGTCAAACGGTAATTTAACATTATGTATTAATTATAACACACGAACCAAAAATATAGGGATAACATACTTGTTATTTACCCCTTTTCTTGAATTTCGGAAAAAAACCATGACGCTTTTCTTTAAGACAAATGATCAATGAGGTGAACTCTCTTGTGGTTGAAATCATTAAGAATTCATGGTTCACACAAGAAGATGGCTGAGATCTTGATTAATTTAGGATTCGTTTCTTGTATAATCCCATAAACCGGTTGTGAAGATTGGAAGAAACCATAATTGGTTTTGTACTTTCTTCAATATACATCCGATATTATCATTAGAGTTTGGATTGATGATGGATCTGTGATGTAATCTTCTTGTGTGTATAGATCTTGTATGGTCTAAGTTTTTTGAGAACCACACACAAACAGAAGTGAAACTGAGATTGATTAATGTTTGAGTCGGATTTGTTTTACCTTTTCATTTTTATTTAGTTGGCTGATGATGTAGATATACTGAGGTTGTGATAAGGTCGTTGGTATTGGCATAAGTATTATGTGGTCATGGTCTTTCTTTCTTCATCTCTTTTCTGTCAAGTCGCTACATCATCAAAAACACAACTCGCTAGCACAACTCGCTACAGTTGTTGACTCAATAGTCAACAACTCGCTACCATTAAAAAAGGACAAGTCGCTACCTTTTTTCAGTTAACAAGTCGCTAGCAAATTATTTAGCCAAGTCGCTATAACAGCTTCAAAGTACAACTCGCTACGACTTGTAAATACATGTCGCTAGGCAGATATATTACACAACTCGCTACACTGTGGTTTTGACAAGTCGCTACATATAAACTTAACCAGATGACTTTTTTCGGCGAGTTTTCCGACCATTTTCTGACCATCTTCAAACACACCCAGAAAAACTACATATGAATATATCAATATTGACCCATTTGACCACAAGAAATTTGACAACATTTTCATGGATAAAAATGAGATATGTGACAAACACATTAGACAAAGTATGACATATAGCATATAATGCAAATTTGAAAAGGCAAGACCTTATATGACCAAAACAAGATACATAAAAAACTATTAAACAACTGTTTTTGACCAACATAATATACGGAAGAAAGTTTTTTCGACCAACAAACTAGAGCAAAACACAGTTTAAGACATGGTTCAAACCAACATAAATCGATAACACAATAACCATGGTACGAAACCACACAAATCAACACAACACAAAAAACCTTGGCTCTGGTACCATTTGTAGGATCGATATATTATTGTGTTTGATGATTCGGGTGGTCTTGGATGATGAAAATACATGTTTGCCATAGTTAGAGAGAAAGAGATGAGAGGGAGTTTCTTGGTAGAGACTTGCTTCACAAAATGCAAGGCTAGATTAAATGAAAAGCTCCACCCCTTCCAAGGATGGAAGGGGTATTTATAGTTACAGAACTACGACCTCTGACGGCCTGTGGATCAGGTATACAGTGGGTAAAGACCCGTCCTTCCTCCACGGTGTTGCACTACGCTAAACTAGGCTAATAACTAACTAATAAAACAGTAAATAACGATATGTCTACGAGCTAACATATGCTAGACTATAGATGGGGTGACCGACACTTTACTATGGAATTTCCAATTCCTAACACACTGGGAAATGCCCACCAGTGTCTGAGGGGTCAAAGGGGGACAAAGACTCGAAGGTATTAAAACCACCCACTGATACGGAATCCATCACCCCCACTTTGTTAACTATGGCTGAGGTTACAGGGATACTCTTTTCTGATGATGAACCTGCTGAAAGTGAAGATGTAATTTTATCACCAGGGGAAGAAGTGGGCCGTGAGGTTCAATCTGAACAAGAACCTCAGCGTGATCCACAGGAGCATACTGAGTCACCATTTCAATCTGAAGACAATGACTCGGACTCCTCATCATCCAGTGCTAGTGAATTTAGCCACTATGATAACATTCTTCCAATCACTGAACTGCAGCTAGTCATGTGGATCACCAAAGCCTCAAGGAAGATATACTCTGGGGTCACTAACCAAATGTGGGATTAACATCAGTACGCTTCGATTCGCCGATCTTAAATCGATGTGCTCACCTTCAATGCTAACACGATGAACACGAGATCTTATGTATGAGCAACTTCACAGATTGGATGATAACTTGGCTAAATTTCTCAAACATCTTCAAGGTTGTAGGACCAAGATTGATGAAATCAGGGACTCGATCAAAGAAGACCCAGCACTCAACTCAAAAGTAGTGGAGGCTACTGAGGCTTACTTGAAGAATTCCTCAGCCCTCACTGAACTAATCACCATGATCAAGTCTGCAAATGTTCAGGGTCTTCAGAATTCGGTTCAGTTTTTTCAGGAAACACTGGGTTCTTTGGATGCTCAGGTGACCAATTTAGCTAAGGCTTCCTCATCAATGGCTTGGAATCTTGGGCCACACATGACTGCCTTGGAACTTTCTCAAGCTAATCTGAAACTAAGGTCCTTTGGTCTTCAAAGGATACATCGATATCAAGGCAATGGTCCTGAAATCTATCAAGCCTTCAAAGGTCAAGCTACCCAAACTCCCCGTTAAGAGCCAACTTTTTCTCTCACTGACGTTGCCGCAACAGTTGAGGGAAGACCATGAAGAGACTTCCTCTCACACTGAGGGGGAGCCAACACCACCAGTCCCAGCTGTACCCATCTCATCAATCCCACCCTTATCATCAACAACAAAAATGGATATGACAGTTACACCCATCACAACAACAACATCACCACTGGTAGCATCATCATCTTCCTCGGGGCGGGACAAAGGAAAAGGCATAATGAAAACTCTGAGCCAGAAGATTCCTACAAAATCGGCAACACTGAATACCTGCTCTCACCACAACAGCTAAGTGCCTATCTTACAAAAGAAGAAAGGAAACAGAAACTAGATGAGGAGGAAAGGAAGAGCAAAGAAGCACTGATAAAAGTTGTCGCTGAAGAAGCTGAGAACTTGGGAATTGAACCAAAGAAGCTTGAAAAGGGTCAGGCAGGACAAAAGTTCAAGGATGCCCAGGCTGCTAAGATGGCTGAAATGAGAAAGCAGGTGGAAGCAAAGACAAGGAAAGCTGACCATCAGGGAAGGCATGAATTGATCATTACAACTGGTCAATGACTAATAGAAGGCTGCTGAGAAAATCACGGATGTCGAATCATTCCCAAGTCAAACAGGCCATGAGCGTCTGAGAGGGATGACAAAAGACACTTTGAAGTTCATGATCCCCTAAAATTCACTGACTTTGGGATCACTGAACTCGATGAATTGGGTCGATTAATTGAAAAGAAGAAAAATGTGGTGGTTAAGGAGCTGATGAAGATGCTCAGTAAAAGGTATGAAAGATCTGGGGATGCACCAGCTGGCTGGGGATTCAGCCTGCCTTAACTACACCACAAGGATCTCAACCTCAATCTTCACAGGGCAAAACAAAGAGGGTTGAGTTCCAGCCTGAGATCAAAGTGCCTGGACTCGAATGCAATAAGAGCGCCAGAAGGTGTAAAGTTAAGTGGCTGCTGGTGATTGAAAAGCCTGAAAGAGGGCTATTTTTTCATTGATGTCTATGGAAACCCAACTTTCCAAAGATGGAGTGATATTGATCTTGGCGGTAGGAACCATGGCAGGTTACATACCAGTGGCCTCTCAAATCAACACCCTTGAAAATGTCAGGTTCTACAAAGACTTGAATAAGAAGTTAAAAGAGCACCCTGACAAAGAAGCACTCCTCAAGAAGAAGCCTAAACTTGAAGCACTGGGAATCCATCTTGACTGACATCATTTCACTTTATCTTTTTGTACTAGTGATAGGAACCATGTAATGTGATCAATAAAAGATGTATGTTTTGTTAAAATACTCAGTGTTCCTTATTGTATTCATTAGTACATTTAGTGTAAGAAGAAGCCATTTGCCCACTTACACTGATCAAATACTTAGGCTATTTGTATATCCAAATAGGGGGAGACTGTTGGGTTCAGTAAATACCCAAACCCCTTAATCTAGGATTTGAATAGAAAATAGCCCTAGTGTTTAGACCGTTAAACACTAACAGGTCACTGAGTGCATAGTCTCTCAGTGAGCCATCTTCAGGATACTCAGTATGAGGCGAAGAAGAAGTCTCTCCACTCGGTAAGGCGCAACAATGGGTGAAGACTGAGTCAAAAAGAAGATGGTGGATTTAGTGGTGATGTCAATAACTCATTTGAATCCCTAAGACTCCTCTCAACTACTTACCACGAAGACAAAGCGAGTAGAAGAAGGATATGAAGAAGAAGAATGGCTGGGAAGGCGGGATAAGTTTGAAACAGATAAGACGAAGTCCTTATCAACCAAAGTCAACTTTCCCTGAATGGAAAAGATCACACTTTCAGTGTCATCACGACCTTAGGAAAGCATCTTGTCTCTTACCTAAAATGGTCTTTGAAACTTGAGAGACAAAATACATCAGTATTTTGTCTTCTTTAAGATGTCAGTTTGTCACTTAGGAAAGAGTTAAAACTCATAATTGTATAAATAGCATAAGAGATGGAGTGAAAGATTAAGCTTGTGAATTGTAAAAACACACAAACACACAAGCCATCTTTCACTCCTCCAAATACAACTTAATCCCTGAGATAGCTCAGTGGGTACTTATAGTTGTGCTCAGACTTAGCCTGCTTAGAGAGGAGTTACCAAACATTGTCATTTCAATCCCAAGTACTGTTCCGCAAGTACTTGGGTAACGTATTTTTTTTATTCATTTCTAATAAAGAATATGATGTTGAAAATTACTTAGTGTGTTTTACTTATGTTAATTTCAGTCATTGTTCACTATTAATTTGTTTTAAGTACTTAATTGTTTTTTAAACGATAGTGAATAGGGAACAACACATTCACTTCATGGCATGCATGTGGACTTATCATAGAGTCGCGGTGTCGACGCGTCTCACATATATATTATGCACTTAACTATCGTTTGATTGTAACAAACTCATTTTGGTATATTGGAAATCTTTTGGGACCTATGTTTTGTAAACTCTGATTATTTTACTTAATCAAACGATATTTTCAAAATGACACTTTAGGTCGTTTGATATAACTGTAACTTTGATGCTATGACAGTCATCCCTCAGGTATTCCATTCTGCTGCAAAACAGGTAATTTGGGGGTATGACAGATTGGTATCACAGCAACGGTTATAGAGAACTAGGTTGCATCATGTTAGGAATTAGAAATTCCAGGTATTAAAGAGTCGGTCACCTCAAGTATATGTAATCGTTAGAAAGCTCGTAGTCATAGTACTTTTATGTTAAATAGTATTTAGTTTTGTAACACCGTGGAGGACGGACGGGTCTTTACCCACTGTATGCGATCCACGGCGGTTGTGTGGCGTTTTATTGTAAGACTATAAATACTCTCTACCTTCCAAGGTAGAGAGTTGGAGCTCATAATAATATTTTCTTTCTCTCACTATAGTTCCCAACTCTCTTCCTTTCTCTCACTAGAACTCTCTCTCTCTAACATTCTTATACGCCTACTTTGATCATGGTTGAGAGTGTTTGTGAAATCCAATATCCAACAATTGGTATCAAGAGCCATGGTTTGATCACTCATCTTTCATGCTCTTTGTTTTGGTGGATTTCATAAGGTTTTTGGTGTATTAAGGGTTTAGGAGAGTTTGATTCATTTGGACAAATTCTAGTGTTAAAGTTTGAATTTTGCTTGTACTTTTGTGTTTAGGATCATCATATGTGTTTATGTTTTGAATTGGAAGCCTTAAATCATTGTGGTTTGGTTGTTTAGGATTGATAAAGTGGTTATTTTTGAAAAAAGGACTAGCGAGTTGTGTCTCGGACTTGTGTTTCTTCAAAGCGAGTTGCTTTGTTATTTAAAGCGAGTTGGTACATGCGACTTAGCTGTTTAGCGAGTTGATATTTATGCTACTTGGGTTCTAAGCGAGTTGTTTCTTTATGCGACTTGAGATCTAAAGCGACTTGCTACTTAGCGAAGTTATACGTTAGCGAGTTAACTTAAGCGACTTAGTGGTCAAGCGAGTTGATTGTGTTGCGAGTTGAGACTAAAACGACTTGCTACTTAGCGAGTTGTAACGTTAGCGAGTTAACTTAAGCGACTTAGTGTTCAAGCGAGTTGATTGTGTTGCGAGTTGAGACTAAAGCGAGTTGGCTATTTAGCGACTTGATTAATTAAGCGAGTTGAGTGTGTTGCGAGTTGCCTGCTTATGCGAGTTGTGTGTTTAGCGACTTGTTCATTTAGACCTTTTTCTTCTTCGTGTTACGTTCTTACGGTTGTTCTTTTGGTTTAGTAAAATCTCGTGAAAGAATCAATTTCGGTTTAATCAAAATTGCAAAATCCCGACAGCTTGAAACATGTCTACAAGCGTTCCTACTATCATCTCCACTTTGCTGAGGATGTTCAAGCAGTGGTTCAGATACTTTCGTCCACCCATTCTTGACGAAACAGACTACGATTCTTGGGCTCAGCGAATCGATTGTACTTTGCCTTGGAAAGGAAAATGGTGTCAACATTCTCAAATCCATTGATGAAGGACCGTATCGAGTTGAGACGACTAGAGATGTACTTGATACTGCTGAAGATGGAACTCCGATTTACGGAATGGACAGACCAAAGATGTATGATGAGCTTGATGATAAGATGAAAAAGAGATTCGATGCTGATATCGAGGGCTTCAAACATTGTTCTTCAAGGTCTTCCTAAAGACATCTACAAGCTGATCAATCACAACACTGAAGCAAAGGCTGTATGGGATAATGTTAAGATGCTTCTCTCAGGTTTTGAATTAACTATGGAAGACAGAGAATCTCAACTCTATGATGAATTTGAGCACTTCAAGATGAAACCAGATGAGAGCGTCTATGAGTACTATGTGAGATTCCATAAGCTAGTGAATGACATGAGGAACATCAGAATGACCATGCCTAACATTCAGGTTAACTCAAAGTTTGTTAACAACATGAATCCTGAATGGCACAAGTTTGTCACTTCACGTGAAGCTCACTAAAGGATTGAAGAATACAAACTATGAGCAACTCTATGCCTTCCTCCTTCAGAATGAGAGACATGCCATGTTTGAAAAGAGGATTCTTGAACAATTCAAAACAAATCGAGGAGAGACAAGCTCATCAAATGATTCTCTCTGCCTTCTACTCAAACATTGGAATTACCACCAAAGCATCTCAAGTTATACCCATGGGTGATGGCAATCACAAACTCATTCCTGATTCAAGATTCAAACAAGGCGATGAGGATGCAGCCGTGGGACACTTCATTACTCAACTGGCCCTTATGGTTAAGCAAAACTTGACACTCAGTCCACATACCAACCGTCTTCGCACCAACAATGAAATCGAGCGCTTCCAATCTTCACAATCATGCTCTAGTCAGAGATGGGAAAGTCATGGTGCAGCCAGTTCAAGAAAGGCAGTCCGAACAAGGAAGAGGTGGAGTAGGTAGAGAAAATGTGGCAAATCAGAATAGGGGAAGAAATGGAAATCAAGGACAAGTTAGTATGATAAAGTGTTACAAGCGTGGAGGAGAGGGACACATTGGTAGAAAGCGCACATCTCCAAAGCGTCCACAAAATGCGAGAATACTTGAGGGATAAGATCTTTGCTAGTGCAAGCTTCGGGACAATTGAGCAACCTTGGATGAAGAGGAGTTCTTTGTTTCTTGCTGAAAGGAATGCTAAGGCGTATGATGCATATGAGGATGGCGGCCTACTCAGGAGATAGGTCACAATCATCGAGAATGCCTTTCAAGTCGTGATTGTGATGCATACGACTCGATGTGGATGATGGACCTACTTGCACACAATTTTATGGCTAGAATTTCTCCAATGGTTTCTCCCAAGGTCTCTTCTTCACCACAAGCTGGCCCATCCAAAGACAAACTCATTTCTGAGGTACTAAAACTATCGATGATCTTTGATGTGCTAAAGATGCATGACAAAGTACCATCAACTGAAACTATTGAATCAAATATTGAAAATATAGGTAATATCAATGTTGTCCCATATGATCAATATGTGAAACAAAGTGAAAGTGAAGTTGTGCCAAGTGATGCATCTTCTGAGTCAACAACAATGACTATGTTTTGATGAATACACGCATGTGCCCCCACGATGATTACGTAAGTTGAACTAAATGCCTATAAAGAACGTGTTGCTATTTATGAACAACGTGCAAAATTTGAGTTGACCACTCGTGAGCAGGAAATGGATGACCAAGTGCGTACAATCATTAGAAAAAGTAATTTTAGAGAAGAAGTATTAAAACAAGAGTTAAATTCCTTGCAAGAAAAGCTTTCTAAAACTGCTAAGCAAAAACAAGAACTTCAAGAAAATGTTAAAATCCTTAAGCAAGAATTTAGTGCTAAGGAATCAAAACTTTTGAATGATTTTTATAATCTAAAAACTTTGAAAAACAAGCTTGAAAATAAGTTGTACGTATAAGGAAACACCATTCAGACTGCTCACATGATCACTAAGCATAGAGTTCTAAGTGACAAACATAGTGTTGCCTTAGTTGATGAACCAAACCCTGAGGCTTGTAAAAGGCTAGAGAAGCTCATAAGGTACTGTATGATGGTAATGAGATCCTTAAGCCAAGACAGAAACCTAGTTCTTTGAGTGCGCGAGGAAGATAAGAAATCAGATGAAGTCACTAGGGAGAAAATGAATAAGAAGCTAGAAGATCACAGTGTAAAAGAACAAGATAACGATAAAACCCCATGATTACACTAAGGAAAATTGGATATCCTTAAACATGTTTAAGCCTCGGACTCTATTGACCCCTGAACAAGTGTTACGGAAAAGGATATGGACTTGCAAAAGCTGAAAATCTTGTTGAAAAGAATCCCCCTTGTAGGAAATTCCCTAAAGCGACTGTGTATCCTCCAAATACACCAATTCATTTAGTTCCTAGAACTATTGCCACTAAGAGCAAGACCTTAATCAGTCAATATGTTATTCTTCAACTATTTGTCGATTTTGAGAAAACTTGTAAGAAAAGGATCACACCCACTGGGATAACTGAAGGGAAAGGGGTTTTGAGCAAACAAAAGAATGCTATCTAACTGAGGTCATGCCTTTCTTTAAAAAACTAAAAGATCATTTTGAGAGTCTTAAAAAGGGGATAAAATCAGATATTAAAGAAATGGAAAAGGAATTTGATGCAATGATAGTTGAGGTTAGTAACTATGAGCGAGAATTAAAATATAATGAGATTGAGAGGAAGAACTTGCATACCTTGAATGAGAATCTTATTTCTGAATGTATTACTCAAGATGTGTTTTACACTGCTACCAATTGTTCCATTAATGCTTCTCAATTTCATGAATTATCTGTTGCTCTGAAAGTCTCCCATGATCGTGTCATTGAGCTTGAAAAAACTAATTCTAAATTGCATGAGAAAATTGAACAGGATGATCATGATAATTTGGTGAAACAGTTTTCTAAATTGGAAGTTGAGCATCTTGCTTTGCAATTAAAATATCAACATCTAAAAGAAAATGCTAAAACCTCAAATATCAAGACATCCTTGGATGCTCCTGAATTTGATGCAGTTTTTGAAATTAGCAAGCGTGATGAACAATTCGAGCTCATTGTAACGATCGGAAGATTGAAAACCATGTCTCACAACTGAAAGGTGAAAAGAAGGAAGTGGCTGGATCCCAAATGCCTCCTCCTTTAGATTCTCAGTACTCTCAAACTTTTCATCTTCAAAACTTAGTTAATGAATTACAAAAGGAAAAGCGAGAGTTTTCGAAGAAAATGAAAAAGTTAAACGACGCTTTAAAGAGTTATATGATTCAATGAAAGTCACCCGTGACCAAAACAACGAAAAATAACGTCTTTACAAAAGGAAATTGAGAATCTGAGAAGTCAGGGAAATGGGAACCTGCCACTTGTTTTCAATAAGAATGTTGTCTCAAAGTCACCTCGGACTGCAAATACACTGTGACAGTTAAATATATTCCTCCTCATCTTAGGAATAATGAACATGCTTTTCATGACTACTGTGCTCACCTTAAGGATAGTCTAGAATGTCTCCGTGAGATTGTCGAAGAGGATTTCATCAACAAACCTCTTGATAGTGAAATTAGGTTTGCTTGCCTCCAGGCCAAACGATCTCAAGAGCTGCTAGAATTTGTAATTGCAACATGTCCTAAATCCTTATCCTTAGGTGGAAAAGGCAAAGCTGTGATGCCTTGTTCTATGCCTAAAGCCAAGCATGTGACCCTTGATATGCCTTGTTCCATGTCGAAATTCAAGCAAGCAACCTGTGATGTGCCGCCTAGAATTTCAGATCGGCACTTCTAGATGAGGAATGCAGAAAGTAGTGAAGCCATGTAATGTTCCCATCGTTACTTCTACAGATGTTAAGATTGACACTAAAGTTAGCGGGTCAAAACCTAGAAGCTATGCAAAGAAGGATAGGATTACGCAAACTAAAAGTGATCATGATAAGGAAGTGAAAGAACACCATAGGGACAAGAAGTTTGATTTGAACAAAAGAATCGTGTTAGTTCTAGTATTAGCTCTAAGCTTACTAAAATTAATTCGAGGCCTTATGCTATCTGCAAAACATGTAAAAATGTTTAATTTCTGGTAATCATGATAAATGTGATGTGTTATTTCGAGGTCTAAGATTCATAACCCGGTTAAGAAAGTTTGGAGAGCGAAACAGATTAAGCAATCATGGAAACCTACAGGGAAGGTGTTTACCAATGTAGGATTCAGTGGAAGCCAGCGTCGAATATTCACGAATGGCAAACCTTTCCCCTTAACTAGACCCACTATGCCTAGAGTAGTGCCTGTTAAGGTTTGGAAGCCAACCGGTAGAATAATCCCATTAAGCACAAAATGTCCCTCGACTAAGTCTGATGCTTCTACTAGTTCAGCTCCTAGTGACAATGACATTGCACCTAGGGTTTCTGATGATTCAAAGATTGTTTGTACTAACCAAAAGGACCCCATGAGCACGTGGGGATCCAATGGTTCCAATTCTCTGTCTTGTCATTATCCAAAGCGGGTCGTACAAGTCGTCCCTTGGTATTTGGATTGGGCTCTAAACATATAAGCGGGCTCTAAACAATGGCGTCTATTCACATCGGATTCGGGCCTCGTTCTTCATCATTATGGCGTCTGCAGATAACACTTCAGGCCCCGTTCCTCAAAGAAAAGAAAAGTGTACGCTTGATGCGCTTTATCTTCGAAGAAGAGAAATCTTTATGTTTATGACCATTCTCATCGACATTCTTCATCAACAAGCTTCATGTTTCTCCCATGCTCATTCGGTCATCAAGTGGATCTACATTCATTAATGTATATTCTTATTCACTTGCTAAATCAAAAATGGCAACTTCGGATGCAATTTTTGATGGGATTTATGAGAAGAGTGAATATACTAAATGATGATGGATGTTTGAATAATGGTTATACGACTTAAAGTTTGATGACTCTCCTCCAACGCCTAATGTTTCACTCACTAAGGATAAATGGGATTTATTGTTTGGGATTCATTGGTTCAAGATATGTTTGATGAGAATTTACAACCGCTAGTGAATATTTTATGATCATCAAAGAATATGTGATTCATGAGTTCAAGATATGTTTGATGATCATCAAAGAAGTACAACTCAGACTACTCAAAAAGCCCTATCTCCGGTTATTCCTCAAGGCGTTGATAATGATTATCATAATATTGCGGTTGCACTCATGAATAATGATCCGCTCTTTGGTATTCCTTTGCCAAATCTTCACGGATTATTGTTCATGAATAATGATCCACTCTTTGGTATTCCTTTGCCAAATCTTCATGGATTATTGTTCCTCACATCGTGCATGCTATAAATCAACCACATGAACTTCAAGGAAAATGTCTACCTCATCCGCTCGAATTTATTGGTGTATCCTCTGATCGATCTCTACATGAATACTTTAGGAAGAATACATTGATGTTGAGGCATCATTTGTTCGGTTCATTCGGTGGGTGAATGTACATCCGGTTGTATGTTTATTCACATGTTGGGCATTTGACACAAGTTGATTACTTCTGAGTTAATCATTTATCACTTATTTGAGATTGAAGTTGACCTTCACAAAGGCGTGTTCTTATTTGATAACTTGCTCGGGCTTAAGAATTTGAGTTGAAGGCTTGGTTTATCTAGTTACCAGCAGTCGGAGTGGATGGTTGAAGACATGGTTAACTATCACTATTAGGAGTTACGTTGTTTTACTCGGTGTCACATGCAGATGACGATGTGGATAATATCAAGAGGTGTTAATGTCTCATACCTTATTTGAGTGTGAGTACTTAGAGATTTGCTTGAAGCATAGATTCTCGACACCGTTCTTCCATCTTTAAGTGCAAGCTTAAGACACAAATGCGAGGAATTCGACTTGGTTTCAAGTTTGGTATATTGGGTTTTCTTCAAGTGGTCACTTCAAATTGTCTACATATGGGTTGATAAAGATAGTCAGAGAGAGTTTATGTAGCAATTGATTCTCACAGGATTCATTTGGGCTATTTGAGTTCTTCTCACAAGATTTCAAGTTTATAGATATATTATGTTTTCTTTGATTACGAGGTATCAAAACCATTTGGGGGAAGGATATATTATTCCATCTATTTGGGGAAAGTGGTCTCTGGAGACCTTTGGTTTATGTTACTTGAGTGTTCAGTTGGAAGAAATGTGAGAAGAATATTTGGAACGTGAGATGATACTGCCTATCGACATCTTATATACGGTTTATGATAAAGTGCTTCTGGTTATATGCACAACATGTTCACTTGATCGAGCTAATTAGATTATTTGAGTTGACATCCACAGAGATGATTAGTGACTCAACATGTTACATGGATGTCATCGTCTCTACTCTTGTTGGGTACTTGTGTACATTATGTGTTGTCGGTTATATGTTATATAAGCTGGAATGCACTTGGTAAAATGAAGATGTTGATATATTGTTCCCCTAAATAGACAACTGGTCAATCTCGAAGTGTAAGGTGTACATCGGGGATGCACAGCAGGTTCATGTGATCGGTCGTGTCGGTTAATCGGTTTGATAAACCGGAGGCGATCAATGTTTCAACTTGTTACCGGTGTTCTCGTGTTCTTCGAGGGTCTTTGAGCTTCAATCAATGAGACCGCTTTGTATTCAACTCTACTTCTTAAGGAAATGGTCTTTATTCGATGTTTGTCGGTTTGGGGGGAAGCTACCAAAGATTCAAATTGAGAAGGCTCATGTTCAGACGATTTTCTTAGAAGCCTCGAATGCTTTGGTGGCGAAAGTTTAAGAGATGATGATTCCTTTCTTCTAGCGTCTTGAGCGATATCTTTATCTCGGTACTCATTTCATCATTCTCTTAAACTAATTTATCTCTTGTAAATATTTATTCGAAAAACAAAATACAAAATTCTAAAAATCTTCAAAAAAATATTGTCTTTTTGTCATGTTTCTCTCGATTCGATAATATCTACGGTCTTGATGTTGTCATTCAAAGAATGACACGGGACTTTAGATGTTGTTCGAATTTAAAAAAAATCAAAAATCAAAAAATTATTTTTGGGAGAAAGAGAAAAAATGGTTTATTTTCATTTGAGGTAACCGCTTTTCAAAGAAAGAACAGAGCCATGCTTTTTCATGTTTTTCAAGATTTGAGAATTTGTTTGAACATTCATCAAAAGCCTTCTTATCAACCAAATTCCATGCTCTGATTCTATAAACATTTATCTGAAAACTAACGCTTTGAAAAATAACTTCGGTCTCTATTTTTGATAATCATCTGGACTTATTGTCAAAAGATCAATCTCTCAATCAACAACCTATGTCATTGATTGAGGGGGAGAATGATTTCAATTAAATTAAAAAGTTGTTTGGCATTCAATTGTTTTCAAAAGATATACATGCATGTTTTATCAATGGAGTTTAAAGTCTAAAATCGATCCTTATCGGTTAAAGCGCTTTCATAATCAAGTCACAATTCTTCCTAAAAGCTTTCAAAATCAATTTAAATCTATAAGAGATCACAAATCTCAAATGATTTAATAATTGTGATCGGGGGAGAATGTGTGATTTAAATTGGATTTAAATTGATAATTCGGTAAATGGTTTTATAAGGATGTACAAGCTCTCCTTCCCACATGTGACAAACGATTTCAAAATTTCCATGCACATGTTGAGGGGAGCATCTATCTTAAACCTATGATTTGAAACGTGATAACTTATCTCAAGGTGCAGGTTCCTCTAGTATGTGCAAAACTCTTTTCAAATCTCGAGGCACATATTGAGGGGAGCAAAATCATGAAAACCTCATCCTTCCCCAAAATGCTTTATCTACTTGATTCGATTAGGGAAGTGATGTTGATATTTTTGAAAATGGTAATCAAAGAAGTTAATTCTTTCTCTTGCCTCCGTGTGGAAAACTATTTCAAATACTTGATTCACATGTTGAGGGGGAGTTCTTCTTCTAAAATATCAAAAACAATTCAGGTACAAAATGCTTTGATAAAATATCATAAGTATCCGGATTGATTTTCAAATGGTTTTCAATTGGTTCCTATGGCAGATGAACAATACCAAAAGACCGACCAACTTTACATTATGTATGGTGATATAAGGACGATAAGGTTAGGTATGTGTTCCCATGATCCGCCAGATCCGGAGGGATCTACCGAGGACTATCCACTAGTTAGTGTAGAGTTCTTAGGTATGATGATAAAAGGAGAAAAATGAGATATGGGAAGAGTGCGGACTAGGACTGAGCTAGTACTGGAATAAACCCAACAAGGTTCTTGCTATGAAGTCTCGGTAAGCACCGAAGGGGTTGAAGAATGAAAAAAAATTGAATGAGAAAAGGGTGAAAACAAATAGCCCTCCATATATTCAACCTTAGGGCGGAAATCGGGTTCAATTCAAATGCTCTGATGGTAACATCGGTATTGAAGACAAGTCGTCATAGACCCAGTGACGCTTGCACTTCAACTTTCCAAACCACTCAAGTTCCTCTTAAAAGGACTTGTTTCATTCTCACGGGGAACCGACATTATCTATCCACTTTCTCTTAGAGATTGTTGATATTGAAGGAGGAGACCCTCTCCCTAGTCTCCGATATAGGATCCAAATATGCACAAATTGAGTCTAGTGCCACGAGATCATCAATAAATCTCATTAGGACACTTTCAATGAAGACTCTCTGTTTCACACAATGTGGAAAGAGATTATATCTTGAGTCCTACGCATTATCCTTGTGGTATTGCGAGAACATCTGAGTGATGTGTTTACATATTCATTGTGAAGATGGAAAGCCTTCTGGAGCCAACATCTAACAAGCTTCTGGTAGGTGGCATGTGAGATCTATTATACTGATCAACCATGTGACAACTGAACAGAAACAATGAGGCGATTCAATCTTTTGAATCAATCCTGGTTCAGGTTATGGATTGGCGGATACCTTTGAAAAACCGGTCTTTGTGCTTTAAAATTCTTTTCATTAAGCACGTCGACCGTGTACTAATTTTTCAAATCAAAAGGTGTTTTATGATTGATAATTGATTTTCATTAAAACCTTCGTTATATTGCAAAAACAAATTCTATTGAGCAATACACAGATTGTTTTTCAAATCTCTTTTCATCAATCGTGGGCGTAAATTTGGTTCACTCACTCCGTGTTGTCTTCTTTGAGACGTTCGGTTTGAGAACGGCTAGAAGCATTTGTGAAACCCTGTCAAGGAAATTCTTGAATTATACGATCACGCAGTACTTGCTTGATCAGCGGAGAACCGTGGGCGTGTACCTCAATTCGACGAAAGTGATCAAAGACACTTTCGTGCACTTTATTTCTAACTATCTTATGCGAGTACACCCGGCGTTTGCGGTGATCGGAATGAAGCGTCGATCCATAGCCGCATGCTCACACAACACATTCATATCAAAAGATATCATGATTGGTGCATCAATGACTCTGATATTCTAACTCCATGCTTCTCCTATGCTGCTGCCAATATCATGAATCAACGAATGCTTCCGCTACTCTGATGAGAAGATATCATGATCGAATGTGAGCATGTCGGTCGAAAGTCACAACATCACATAATACCAACACCACAATGGATGTATCAGAGATTTTCTATTAGCTGATGATCTCAAAAGCAGGCTCAACATTATTATCCGTAAATCATTAAAAGACCTCCACTTGGATTAACCAAACATGCAATGAGTGGAATCAATGACTACGAGCTTTTGAGCAAAGTACTACATCAAGAATGCAAGATCAATTGTTAATGTAATATCCGATTGTATTCAATGTCATTTTAGTATATGTTTGAGGTGACCTCCCTTAGGGGAGATTGTTAGGAATTAGAAATTCCAGGTATTAAAGAGTCGGTCACCTCAAGTATATGTAATCGTTAGAAAGCTCGTAGTCATAGTACTTTTATGTTAAGTAGTATTTAGTTTTGTAACACCGTGGAGGACGGACGGGTCTTTACCCATTGTATGCTTGATCCACAGCCCGTTGTGTGGCGTTTTATTGTAAGACTATAAATACTCTCTACCTTCCAAGGTAGAGAGTTGGAGCTCATAATAATATTTTCTTTCTCTCACTATAGTTCCCAACTCTCTTCCTTTCTCTCACTAGAACTCTCTCTCTCTAACATTCTTATACGCCTACTTTGATCATGGTTTAGAGTGTTTGTGAAATCCAATATCCAACACATCATTAACCCTAGACTATAACTACATCATCATAGCATCTCATCATATCATTATAAGTGCATACTCATTATACATGTGGTTTTATACGCACATTATGTGGATTATTTGTTTTTATTTCACATCGATTGTCACATAGATGTCTTTAGATACCCATTCTATTATCCTTTCGTCATACCTCAATGTGGAGAATGCCCTGACATCCCCTATCACAATTTTAACATTAGTTGACTCAACACCAAACATCATATGAGTCGATTAGTCCAAGCATTGCATAGTTACTCCTAAATTATACATAGCTTGATCACCTATGTCTAATTCAGGAAGAATCATGCAATGAAGGGAGTAGTAGTCTCATATGTGTAATCAATTCCGTAATCGAGCCAAATTTTCAAAAGATTTTCTTCAAACCACTTGTTTCCAGTTTGATCTGAGTGACAAATCTTGTTTGATGAGTTGCAAAGATCAAGCTAGAATCAAGTTGTTACTCAAACCGATTTAGCCTAATCTCATGACAGTTCTTGTTTGATGAGTTGTGAGATTAAGTAAAAATCGATTACCTAAAAGTCTTTTAAGGGTTTTGCTCGAGAATGGGAAAGTTTGCCTCATCAAACCTAACCATAAGAGAGCATGTATTTAGAATGGGAAATAGTCAAGATAGCACAAGAACTTACCTAGTTGGATGAGAAACCCATATACATGAGCATTGACATAATCACTTAGACTATTCACACGAGCATGAACTTTTAGAATCCTTTTAGAATCTTTTGGGACCTATGCTTTGTAAACTCTGATTATTTTACTTAATCAAACGATATTTTCAAAACGACACTTTAGGTCGTTCGATATAACTGTAACTTTGATGCTATGACAGTCATCCCCCCAGGTATTCCATTCCGCTGGAAAACAGGTAATTTGGGGGTGTGACATAAGTAAGGCTTCCCTTCGTCAACTAGAACAAGATATTGAAAACGGTAGGGAGATTATGGAAGAGCAGGCACGCGAGGAAGCTGCTCATCGTGAGCAAGAAGCAAGGGAAGCTCGGTATCTTCAAGACAACTACTTCGACATAATGGAGACTCGGCTCTTTAATGGCGAGTTTAATTCACCTTCAAGTTCTGAGGGTTGGGTCTCATATGATTCGTTTTTTTAAGTTTTAGTAGTTTTATTTTCATCAGTATGCGTTGTAGTTTTAGTATGTTATTGTAATTCGTGTTTACCGTTTAATGTAATTTGTGTTTAATATTAAATGTGATATGTTTTTTAATAAATGAAGTGTTTGTTTTAGTTTAGGGGTTGAAATTGAAAATATGAAATGTTAAAGTTTAACTTGGGATGCTATTGTTGTATGTGTTTTTTGAGGATGTTAAGGTGAAATGTTAAAGCTGATGTGGCGCTAACGTGGCTGGTGTTAAACTATAACTTGAGTTACTAATGTAAATGCTCTAATAGCATGGAGTGTCATGGCTCAAGAAATCTCTTCATGTGGGCCCCACTTGTGCCACATCACTTCCACATCACACCAACACACTCACTTAAAAATACCCCTCAATCACAACTAACTCAAACCTCTTCATTTCGGCCCCACCCACCATCATTTTATTTCTTTTCCATATTTTTCAAACACAATAAAATTCATTTCATTCATTTAAATAAAAAATACAACTACAATACGAGGAAAAAAAAAAAAAAAACATACGAAAAATACATAAATCCTAAATCCTAATCTGAATACTCCCCGTTCGCAGAATCATACGAGGGAGATATATAACCGGCAAATTCCTCGAGGCGAGCCAAAGCTTCCTCGTCTACCGGAGATTCCTCACCAAAGTTGGCGGTCGAGGTTGATGCACCTGCACCATCATCTTTGTTCACCCGATAGCTCCAATTGATTTTGGTGCTGATGTTGTTCGTTACCGTTTGAACACACCGCTACAACTTGTCAATAATCTCGTCGTCTTTGTGGGCTTCCTCCTTGAAATGTCTCGATCACACCTTTTGGTTCGATCTTTGATGTCATTGCAACTCTTGTAGTTTTCTCTCATCTGTAGCTTCTCCGTCCTCGCCTGTTCAAACAATTCGATTACGCGTATAATAGCGTTTTTTCGAGCCTCGTCGTCATTATTGCATTGATTTACCACGTACGTTTGCATATCTTTAGCGGAATGCGGGAGACGGCAAGCCATAATAATCTTGCGTAAAGAGAAGTGCCAATTTTGAAGTTGAATTGTGTTTGAAAGAGAAGTGTAAATTTTTTTGTGTAAATGTTGGTAATATTTATAGAGTGGGTAATATTTGAATTTGTGAAAAAAAAAGTAACCGTTGTGTTTAAACAGATACTTTTTAATTTTTCGTTTTGTCTTTTTGCTCGTCGTTGGAACGGCGAGGATGAAAGTGGCGAGGCCACATGGTGTGGTGGCGAGGGGAAAATGGAGTGGCGAGCCCTCCACGTTGGAGTGGCGATACCTCCTCGTTACCACACTCCATGCTCTAAGAGTATTAGGAATATGACAAAACACTTGCTCCCTATAATATATTAGTATGTATAAAGATACATAAGAGTAAGTATGCTCAACCTATACTTAACAAACCCCGTGCAGTCTGAGCACGAGATTTCCCTAACCTTCGTTATGTATCATTGGTCATTCACTTTAACGGGCCACACTAACCTTCGTTAAATCCCTCATATGCCATGCACATGAGGTTATAATAGTCATTTTACACTTAAATTCATCTCCTCCACTCAATTCATATCTCTATCATATCTCCATCATCATATTTAACCATCAAAAACATTTTCATATTCGGTAACCTTTTTAAAACAAACAAACAACTTCATTAAAACAATAAACAAATGAAAACCAAAACCATTAAAATCGCAGCCACTAACCATTTTCACATACATGATCATTAGTGTAACAAATGAAAATCAAACCCCAAGTGTAAACACGCAGTTATATTCCCTCACCCTCTTAAATTTCTCATTCTAGGTTTTCTCTCACCATAAATATCATCAGATTACCATCTCAAAACCAAATCAAACCTACAAATACACTTATCAGATGAAATCAACCACTTTCAGTCTATTTTTAAACCCACACCAGAGCCCACAAAACACACCCATTAAACGAAACCCCATCACTTTCGGCCACTTCTAAAACCAGACCATAACTCATAAATCAAATCCCCAACTATTTATAATTGATATCTTTTTTATATGGCGGCGAAACCGACATTATATGGTGGTGAACTAATGATGACGCTTACCGAATGGTGTTGATGATGCCGACAAGGTGACATTATATGGTGTTATTATAATAATATGATTTTTTATTTCTTGCGTCATGTGTATTTTAAATTTAATGATGTAAATTATAATGATGCCAACGGGTTTTTCCTTTACATTTTTGTTTAATCAAGAAATTTAAGAGTTGTTTAATTATTTGGTTTTAGATCTGGGTTGTTTGTTACTATAAATTTAAAGGAGATGAAGTTAATGATATAATGATATATAGTAATATAAACGAATAGGTTACTTTGGGGGTTTTATTTGTAATGTGGTTTAACAAATGTGTTTTATGGGTTTTTGATTATTTGTTAGCTATTACGCTTGAGATGGTCGAAATTTGATGAAATTGTCGGAATTAAGGGTATGAAGTAGTAAATAAATAATTGTAAGAGATTAGAAACATGAAGGGGAGGGTATTTCAATGAGAAAATTTCTTAAATGATCTTTTTATAGTAGTTGTTTACGAATTTGAACCTCGCACGTCAAATTTTCCAAAATGAACTTTTTAATATTATCCTTTAGATCTAGTACTAAATTAGTTTCTAACCATACACGTGTATAAAAAGAGTGTTGGGCGAGTCATGGGCGAGTATTGAAACTAGGGATATGAGGCTGGGCGAGGAAGCTTGGTCTGGGCGAGGAAGCTTGGTGTAGGTGAGGAACTGGGTGAGAGTCTGGGCGAGGGGATCTAGGCAAGGAAGATGGGGTCCGGGCGAGGGGATCTGGGCGAGGGAAGGAAAGGTCTGGGTGAGGAAGTTAAAAGTGTTTACATGCTAGGCGAATGAAGATGATTTACATATATATTGAAGAAGATACCGAGATTTAACTTGGTCAACGCATTAAAAACTGAAGTCAAGTATTTATAGTCAACTTTTTAATATTGAGAAACTAAAATACCTAGACAACTTCATTGGAAACTTAAATGGCCTTGAAAGAATCGAAACACTTTCACTTTTACTTTCCATCCAAAATTACCAGCCAATATCTCACACACAAACTTTTGCACTTATCTAAATATTCAACAAGTCTGTTCATGGAGAAAGCACAAGTACTTCTTTGCGCATAAACTGCTGCTAACCACCATGTCCCCGGAAAGCACGGCCAGAAACTACAATCGTCTTCTTCCATGTCGCCGGAAATACCTCAGGAACCACCACCATCATGTCGGGGCCATACATCCATGTCACTGGAAAAAACCACATTTTTTTAGTTTCATGTGGGTCGATCTTTGATTATTTTTTTTTAGATTTATATATTTGGCTTGTATAATATTTTTGGTTGAAATGGGTTTTTTGCAATTTGTGAAGTGGTAGTTAGGTGGTGGACTGGTGGGTATATATTTTAGAGATAGAGAGAAAGTGAAAGAGTTGTGAAAAATGTGATAGAAGATGAGAAGTTTTAATTACTATTATTGATTTTAATGAAGCAAGAAAGTCAATAAATAAAAGGTCAAACACACAATGATTGAACACAATGATTGTCTAATAATCTTGGTGTATTTAGACTCACCCTTAGAAAAGGCTTGCATGATTTTCAAGAAAAACAAATTATAACAGCAAAATGGAGGATGGGACCACTTAAACGTATTAACATATTTAGCACTTTAGCTCGTAGCAAAATGGAGGATGGGACCACATTAAAGTGAGACAATGACAGGTTTAGTTCATTTTGGTAAACAATGGGAAAAAGGTTTACATTGGTAAAATGAGTACATAAATGGTTCATTTTAGTAATTTGCTTTATTTCAATCGGTCAAATGCATTTAACAGAAAATGAAATATAGTAAAATGACTATTATAACCTCATGTGCATGGCACATGAGGGATTTAACAAAGGTTAGTGTGGCTCGTTAAAGTGAAGGACCAACGATACATAATGTTTCGGATTTAAGGACGGACGGTGCATTTTTTTTGGTCAAATGACTAAACTCGTTGGTCAACGCAAACCACAAGGACGAATAGTGTAGTTTACTCTAAAAATTATAAGTTATGATAATTGATTAAAAAACCGGTTTTTGGTCATATTTCTCGTCAATTGGGAAATCCACTAATCCGTTGGTCAAATAAACTTAGAAAAGTTTATTAGTATGTTGTATGTTACATTTTCATAAGGTATGTTAAGTTTTGTAAGTTACTAAGCTTTGGAAAGAAAATGTTTTATCACAACTAAACTTTTGGTACAACAACTTTGAGTAAAAAATAATTCGTTTTAGTTTTGGTAGTAAACAACTCTTGTTTTGAGTTTTTTTGGCTAAAACTCTTGCGTTGTATTATGTAAAACATCATTCCGTACAACTTTTGTGTTTTACACTTTTGCTAATTCAGACCAGAAAGAGGTCAAAATCGCGACTTAAGATTGGATTAGAAACATTTTATCAAGTTTTCTTTTAGTAACTTAATCTAGTCACAACTTTTAATCTATAAGTCCTTTTTACATGATTCCAAAGGCTAGGTTTTTTTTTTTTTTTTCTCTTCAACTATAAATATATTCAAGGTCTTGTGTTTATAATTTTTGCAACAATAACTAACATAACTTACTTATTTTAATAGTTTAGAAATAATTATATACAAGTTTTACTTACATGTTTACTTGTTTTAAAGTTTTTGTATAACATCATCAATATAACTAAAATATATAACATAGAATAACATAAACTAACAAGTATAAAATCATAGGAATGAGAATGTTGATCATGAGTTTAGCTTACAACTTTAGGCCTTAATAAAAAAGGAAATTAAGAACAAGAACTAAGAACTAGAACAAATTCCACCCATGGAATTCTTCAACACCTCATGTGCACTCTTGATCTTGTGTTAGAACTTATGTGAGAATTTGATCACTTGTTTAGCTTGCAAACTAGCCAATGCTTTAACAATGAAATGTAATTTGTAACTTGGAAATCAAAAATGATGAGGCCAGGGATTATATGTTGGGGTGTTTTGTATGGAAAGGAAAATGAAGATGAATGAGTTTGTTTTATAACAAGATGAAGAGGTTAAGTTTTTAGGATATTTTCTTAGTTAAGCCTAGTCATGTTACACTTGTAACCATCTTGATCAAGACTTATCACCAAGACACCAAGTGTCTTGGTAACTCTTCAAAATGTCAACCAAGTAAAAAATAAGATGACTTGGTTATTTTTGATAATATCTTGGTTTTACGGAGTGTCATTTGGTCCCGGTAATTACTATCGTTGAGTATTTAAATCGCGAAACTAAAACCGGGTATCTTAAAAATATAAAACTTCTAAGAAATGTTAAAAATTATCAATATAATCTATAAAAATGTATTAAATGAGTAATAAGTTTAACGGAACGCGTAAATATTGTTAAAACCTAAAAACGTAGGTTAAATACGCGTAAAACGTAAAACGTATGAAGTTTACGTGAAAATAAAAAAAGTGAAATGTGACTTTTCAAATATGATTATTATGAATCTAAAAGGCTTATAAAGTGTAGACTAGTTCTAGTCTAGTGTCGGCTGGTGTTTAAATGTACGTTAAGTCTAAAACCATAAATATTAAATCCTTAAGTCACGAATCTTAAAATTGGGTAAAGTAATTATCTATATATTTTTAGACTTGACATAATAGACTAATGAGGAGGAGAGTTGGACTTTTATAGCTTTACAATATGGACTAGAATGGTTAAACTTAATTAGTTAGGTTTTGTAGAATATTATGTGATATTTAGTGTAAGTAAACAAGTGTTGTTTTTATGGTCAAAGGGAGGGAAATAAGTTGACTTTCCCAAAAATTTAAAAGTGTTTCAATTTCTTAGAAAATGCGGTGCAGATATAGGTTAAGTTTTCATATAAGTAAAAATGCTTAAAACGCAACTTTAGACTCGTAAAACACAAGGTCTATTTGGTAACATTAAATTTAAAATGGGAAATTCCATATAATGATTATAAGTAGACTAGAATTTAATCGAATGTGATAAAAAAAATTTCAGAATTGGTTTTTGTTACGCACGAGATAACCTAATGGTTATATTAAAAGTTCAAAATTATACGCGATTTTGGATAAAATGTTTATGTTTTGAATAAATATTAACGTGAAATTTTTTGAGTTGTTGCACGTATACACTTAGAGAACGTTTTAGTTAATGTAATTAATATATTAGATGCATTTTTTTTATTAAGTAATATTTCACAAAATGATTTAACGGTCGTTAGTTAACCGTTAAACGTGTATTTAACTATTCGACTAAACTAATTACTATGTAATGGACTTAGTTAATTAGTAAAAGTCCAAAACAAGCCCATGAAAACCATGGTGGGTTGGTTCAGCCGAATAGGTGAAAAGGGGTGGTGTTTGTGTTTGACTTAGAGTGCAAGTTAGGTTTTTAGTATATAATGAACCTCTTGGTTCTATTTACTAATTCTTGAAATCCCTAAAACACTAACAAAAACCGGACCCCTCTCTTTGTGACTAACATTGATCGGCAACCCCTAGATCTTTAAGGTTTCGATCACCATCCAAGAACAAAGCCAAGCAGCCTCGTTTGTTCAATCGTGAAGCAAGTACTAGCATCTAAATGTTCTTGGTTAACATGTAGTGTGTGAAAAAATAGAGAAAAACTCATAATAGTTGTTATTGTGTTTCGATCCAAGAAAGATTCAAGAACATTGCTTGTTTCAGTAACTCAAATAATATGAGGTTAGTAATTACGTGTTAATTATTTGTTAATCCATATTCATCAAACTAGATCCATCCACTACATACTCGTGGTAATAATGGTTATTAGTTTGCTAAATCTCAACATCAACCTAGAGCCAAAAAATGCATTTTTCTAGTTGATGTTGTAAGGGGTGAAAAGATATCGGTTGTGGTATCAAGACCCCAAATCACCTATCATAATCAGAGAGACAAAACATTTTACGAGTCTTATATGGTAATTTCTGGAAAAGAGTTTGCTAATCCATGTAATCTTGAAAAAGAGATTGATACCCACGAGATGGTGAAGCTTTCAATTGATAACACAAACCATTCAAATTCTCTAATTCAAACAGATCAAGTTGATGAACAAATTCCAAATCTTATTCAAGAGGAAGAGGAGGAATAATATTCTATTGCTAGAAACAATCCAAGAAGGAAGACTCGTGATAAGGATTTAAAAGGTACCTTTTTGAGGGGTCATTTAAGCCCTTAATTGTTCACTTTTGTATCCGTTACTACTTAATTTCGTTCCTTTTCACTTTTTAGGTCTCTTGAAGGCAAATTGCTGGGATGACACTTATTCAGAATGGCGAATATACTGAAAATGGCCAAAGTCAAGAATCGAGACACTCAAGTTCTTTGAATTGAAAGGGGACGGCGTCGGAGTTCTATTTGTGATGCCGTCGGAACAAGTTTTGTGATGACTCGATGCCAAATTGCTTATTTACAAGTGACGAATCGGGTTTTAAAAGAGTAGGGCGTCGCGGCTCAGGCGGCCTAGATTTGATCGAGGCGGTGTCGAGCTGAAGAGACGGCGCAATCGCGAGGCATAAGGTGGCGCCGTCACAATGCTAACGTAGCCAAGATGAAACCCTAATGGCGACCAGCCGTCACAATTAAAGTATTGTGCAGTTTGTAACATTATATATAGAATCGAATTTTTCAGTTTTGATTGTGTAGTTTTGTGGAGTAAAAACCTAAACCGAACCAAGGCCGTCTTGTACAGTATTTTAGGGTTCCATACCCTATCTTACATCAAGATAAGTGTTTTACATCATTAATCCAATTATGTCTTCAATTGATTGTGTGTATGCTTGCATGTTCTCCATGGCCGGCTAATTTGTTTGTGTGTTTGCTTAGGTAATATGAAACCTAGTTATTGAATATTGATTGGTTGTCTCTTATCTTAATTGTGATTGACCTAGTATTGCGATAGGTCATTCGTTATGCTATTAATGCTTGATTAATCTTTGTTGAACCTTAGCATATAGTTACTAGTGGAATTGTAGGCTAAACATCCAAAGAATACCTTAGTTTTAAGTTTATGAATCCTAGAGATTTTGTAGTCATTAAACTTTGGTAGCTTCAAAGAGTTTAGGATAAACGCATACCCTACGACCTTAGAAACACAACGCGTTAAGAATAAGGACGTGACAATTCAACCATCAATGGGAGATAACTAGGGAGTAATAAAACCTAAGTAAATAAATTTTTAATCATCATACGAGCACACAACAATAGACATAGACTACCCTTTAGCTTAGTTAATTAGATAATTAGATAAGTAGAGTAATCGGTAGAAATACCAACCCCCAAATCCAAACCTCGAGATTCATACTTTTCCATTTCCTAAAAAAAATATAAAAAAGATAAAATAAATAATCTTCCTCAACCCCAACCTTAGCGTAGTAACTTCTCACTAGCATTCCTATTCCCCTAGAGAATGATATCAATACCCGTGGCTTACCCTAATACTACACTACAACGATTAGGTTCACTGCCTAGGTTATTGAAAAACTTGCTCGACGAAAAGGAAGTTCCTTTTACCCCGAGCAGCGTGTGGCGTATCAAGTTTTGGCGTCATTGTCGGGGAATAGAATAGCTAGTTAGGAGTCTACCTCGTTTAGGTTTCCTTGTTTGATTCCTATCATGTAAGCTTTTTTCCCATTTTTAGCTTCCTCGTAGTCTATCCCCCTTCTTCGTGACCTTTGTTAGTAACCCCATCACTTTTCATCATGGAAGGTGATAACCAACCACCACTCATCAACCCACCACCAAATGACCCACCAAGAGGCCGTACTCTTGGTGAATACTCGAGACCAAGCCACCTAGGCTATAGGAACACCATTGAGCTTCCCGACCAAGCCCAAACTACGGCCTTGCGATCCGACACCATCCGGTTGGTGCAAAACGGATGTGCATTCCATGGTTCCGAAGATCCTAATCAGCATCTTAAGGATTTCCTTAAAATTGTCGATTCCATCGACCTCGATGCTACTACTCGGGAGACCATGCGTCTGCGTCTCTTCCAATTCTCTCCACGGGACGAAGCTAGTAATTGGCTTGAGCGACTTCCCGCCAGCTCCATCTCAAGTTGGGATGATCTCTCCTCTCGTTTCCTTGCTCAAATTTTCCCACCGGGAAGAACTACTAAGCTTAGGAATGAAATCTTGATGTTCCAACAACATCAAGGTGAATCTCTCTACGAAGCATGGACTCGATTCAAGGACTTACTTCATAGAGTCCCTCATCACGGCATTGATCTTTGGCTTCAAGTTCAACTCTTCTACGATCATGTCAACTTCCCCACTAAGCAATCCTATGACCAAGCGGCTGGTGGAAAACTTAGTGATCTCACCGCGGAAGAATCATGGGGTATAATAGAGGACCTTGCTCTCTATGACAACGAAAGTTGGAATGACCCCCATGAGTTGCCCAAAACCGTAAAGGCAATCTCCTTGCCTCCCATTGACTCACAATCTTCCAACCATAGGATGCTCGAGCTTGAAGATCAAGTTAAATTCCTAATGAGCTCCTACAAAAATCCTAAGTCTTGACAACAAGTGAACAAAATCACTCTATGATCTGGTCCGAACCGTCAAGTCTTTACAGACTCAGAGCAGCTCAGACACAAATGCAAATGAAGATCGAGAATACGATTGGATTCCGGGTCGTTAAGTCCCACGGAGACTCAATGGTGCGTATAACACTGATTCAGACGATAGAATGATCACTAATGATAGCGATCAGAAAGGATTTGGACGAGATAATTACACTACTTGAAAAAAGGTAATAAATTAAAGCGACTTAAATGCAAATTAAGAAAATTAAAAAGATAAAAGATATTAAATAACGCTATCACTATATTTAAAGTGATGAACGTTTAAAACCTAAAACGTACGTTTAAATTAAAAATAGCGTAAGCGTACAAAATAAAAGCGTGAAACTTACACAATATAAACCCTAAAAATATGAAAAATACATTTTTACAAACCTAATGATATAAGAAAATTTATAGAAAAAGAAAATTATTTTTATAACTATTTATCTAATTATTATTAATTTAAAACTATTTTTAACTATTTAATAATACTCCAAAATAAAAGAAAATATGAAATAAGACTAGAAAAATAAGATTAAGACTTAGAAAAATCTAAAATATTATAAAACTAATTTTAAAACTGAAAATATATTTTTAGACTTTTTATGTATTTATTATTAATTTAAAACTATTTAAAACTAATAAAAATGCTTGAAAATACTAATTTAAACAAGAAAATTATGGAAAAATACTTTTTAGGCTATTTATATTTATCTAAACTTAAGAAAAATGAAAAATTATTTTTTTGAACTTTTTCTAATTTATTTGTATTAAAAGCTATTTAAAAATACTTAAAAACTAATTTAAATTAAGAAAAATAGCAAATGAACTTGGAAAAATCTGAAAATTTAAGGAAAACTCTAAAATAATATAAGGAATCTATGAAAAATGGAAAAACATGGGGTTGTGTGGGAGAATCTGGCTGAAGTGCAAAGTGCTTATGGAATAAGCACTTGGATAAGCTAAAGGACACCAAAAGCTACCAACGATATGGAAGCTATAATAAGCTAAAAAGGACCAAATGCAACAACAACTAGTCCTAACCACTGATAAGCTATCTACAACAGATTGATGAGTTAAGAATTTGGCTGACAATGGTAATGAGGGGCAACTTCAAGCCAAGAAATAAGCAATCAAATAAGCTTGAAACTAGAAACCAAAGATTGGAACCTAACCTAGACCTGACCCAGATCCTTAAGACCAAAAATCAGACCAAGGGATGCTCAAATGAGCCTTGTGCAAGGGCTTGAATAAGGCGAGGAAAAACTCAGCATCGGTGAGTTGAGCGAGAAGCAGTTTAAAGCTTCAAAGGGAAGCTCTTTTGAAGCTTGAGAAAATTTGCAAAAATCGGAAAAATAACAAAAAGAAAATAGAGCATAGAGGGCTTTCTAAAACCACAAGTATCACTGAAAATGATTAAGAGATGAGCCCATTAAAAATCTTTCCATTTGACCCAAAAGCTGAATTTTTGCACTTTTGACTTTTTGTCAAAACTAAAAGTTTGACTTTCTCTAACTTTGATCTTAATTTTAGGACTGAGAATGATGTTACTAGATTAAATGAAGCTATATCAAGCTTTGTTTATAAGTTTGGAACACAAAACAAGACTTGGCTATGTTAAAACTTCAACGATTGAAGCGCAAGATCCAATGAAAGGAAATTTTGACTTTTAAGGTTCAAGTGCACACATAACCAACTCAAATGAGTTCTACTACCTAAATTAAGATTGTTAATGCAATTTTCAAGTGCAAACTAAGGACCAAAGAGCGGCTTGACAGACTTCCAAACACACCTTTAAATTGAAATACAAACTCAACTAAGCTACCTCTTGGCTGGCTATAGCAGATACTTAAAATCATTCAAGCGACTTAATTATAACTAATTAAACATGTTTAAACCTTTAATGAGCACAGTTACATACACAAGACTGATATTGAACTTTGCTTGAAAAATGAAAAGTGAAATGTTACTAACCACTATTTCCAGCTTAAGCAAGCCAAAACAAACCCATTACTACACTAATCCTAGTCTATTCCAACCTCTGCAACACCCCTGCATCATCATTTTCATCACCATTTCTATTTTTAAGTCAAGGTTGACTTTTGTTGACCAGTTGCCAATATTGTTCCAATCTTAAACCTAAGCTTATGAAAAGCTATTATAAGCTAACATAAGCTTGTTTCAACTTGTAAGGAAGCTTATTGAAGCTTGGAATTCAGATTTAGAATTTTATAAATTCAACGATAAGCAAAAAAATGGAAACTGAACTTTAACTGAATTGATACTTAAATTAAAGCGAGATACACTAGAATCACGATTGTTTAGTACAAATTAACTTGAAAACAATCTTGAAAATTACTTAAGATGCTACAAATTGAAAAACGACATATATTTTAAAACTAAAACTAACTCCTCTCTAGTTTCATCTTGTCTCCTTTATGCTCCAAAGGCTTTCTCTCTCTCCTTGACCAAATCCGGCATAGATGTGAGCCATTGGATAGCTAGAATCCATCCTAGCCATTAATCCTGTTTTGGCGGGAAAATTGGTTCAAGATAATTGGGACAGGAAAGAGATGCATTAAATGCATTGCAAGGTTGGTGAGGAGGGGGGAGACAAAAGGTGGTTTAGGGTGGTTTTAGGTGGGGGTTTGCAGGAGCAGACATAGATGTCGGGGGGACAGGGAAGAGGTTTTAGGGGCGGGTTTTTGTTTATTTTAAACTTTGGGTTTGGGTTGTCGGGTTGGGGGTTTAGACCGGGTCAAGGGATTGGGCCAGTGGATTTTATTTTGGGCTTGGGTTTAATTAAGGTCCGGTTGGTTTGTAGAGATTATTAAAACATAGGGACCAATTGTGTAATTCTTCAAAACCAAGGGACCAAACATGTAACTTATGAAAAGTAGTCAAAGGGTTGTTGTTGCCAACTTTAAATAATCCAAGGGTCAATTTTTGACATTTTTGAAATTCCCAAGGACTAATTTTGAGCATTTTGGATTTTCAGGGACTAAACTGTAATTTTCTCAAAACTTTTAGACTTTCCACCAAAGGACTAAATATGACAATTTGTGATTTTAAAAAGACCTTTGGTGACTTTTCTTCTGAAATTTTGGCTCAGGGACTATTTTTGACAATTTTATAAACTTGGGGGACTAAAACTGCAATTTTTGCAAATTTGATATGTTTTTCATCTGATTTTGATATTTTGCATTTAAAACACATAAAACACTGATTTGTGATATTTTGATCATTTTGATGTGTTTTCGAGTGTTTTCAGATGATTTTGCGGTTTATTTTGTACAAAAATGATGAGTATTTAGACACTCATCAATCCCCACACTAAACTATTGCTAGTCCCTAGCAATCTTTTTGAAAAAACTTAATGGATTTGCGTCTCTTTACCAAAAGCCATTACTTCTGGAGTAGCCAAATGTTTGAGTTCAAGCAAGAACCATGGTACACCGATAACCATGTGATTTTGAGCAAACCACCGGCTTTCAACGGATTTGATTTTGTCTTTACGAAGCCGTACCCTTACGGACTAGCCAACTCTTAGATAAATTTTCAGAATTATCTTTGGTGAGCTGATTACCAATTATGGTTTTCCATTGCCTTTACCACAAGCCATAAACTTGCGGGCTAGCCAACTCTTCACTTTTTAGGATATGGTGAGGTGAATACCATACAATTTTGGGCAAATTGCAAGCCATATAAACGGATTTGGAATATCTTTACCAAGAGCGTTTGCTCCGGATTAGCCAATCCTTTAGTCTTACGACATGGGGATGATAACCAAATGAGTAAGTGTAGAACACTTACTCCAAAAAAATTTTGGCCAAAAACGGGGGAATTGGGTAGATAATATATATGAAATTCGCGAGAATTCCCCACACTTAGAAATGAATATTGCCCTCAATATTCAAAGTACCGGCGGTTATGCGAAACAAAGCGTTAAAAAGGGAAATATTACGGCCATTATTTAGAAAGGATATTTTATTTTTTTATTTTTTTTTTTTTATTTTTTTTTTTTTTTTTTACACATGTGGGCAACCCCACACTAGGGTGGTAGAAAATAGAAAGAAGTCAGAAATATGGGTGAATACCCATATGGCATGCTCTTGTTTTTGATTCCGGTCGCTAGCTTGACCGACCCGAATTCATTGGTTCATGGGGAAGCAAAGTGGAAGAAACAATCTCCATCGGACTTTCATTCAAGATGTTTGGATAAACATTGAAGTGCGTGAAAGTTCCACACCGATGAGATATACATAGAACCGGCTCAAAAATGATAATTGAAAATGCCGGGATCAAAGATAGTGTCCTCCTCGAAGGAGTGAAGAAGAGAGGAAGTCACGAGTAGGTGAAGAAAAGAAGGAAAATCATGATAACAATCATGACTAGATCTTCTTCCTCGGGATTAAGTGCAGTTGTACTCGTTTGGATTTTATTGGCTGAGCTCTTGGGGTTGGAAGGCATCTCGGGAGGGAGGGTGGGAAGATTTGTCATAACTATGCAAATTGAGATTCTCTCCCCCCGATCATGATCTTTGCCATCCAAGCAATCATACTCCAGCGGAGATATGATATGAGAGAGTTCACCGGCGAACTCCTCATGAAGAGAATTATTCACATGATGTGAATTTGTGAACTCTTGTTCCATTGTGGGCTCATCACTATCCTCAGTCTGAGTATCAAATAGTGGATTCTCAGAAATTGAAGTGAATTCAGAATTGAATTCAAATGGAGGATTGGTGAGAGTAGCTTTGAATGTTTCGGGAACAAAGTGATCAACATTCTCATTTGGATTGTTGGGGTAAGAAGTGAGTGAATGATCATTATCAATGAGACTTCGGTCTCTCCAGATCGGCGAAATCAAAGAGTGGATTGATGTGAGTGAGTTCACCGGAGAACTCCTCAGAAGGGGATCGACATCAGATTGTGGAAGTGATGCCTCAATGTACTCGATGTTTCCATAGGAAGCACAATCTTCGCTAAGATCAGAGAAAGTCTCAAAATGATCTTGAGAACACTCAAGAGGGAAAGAAGAATCACACATATGATCGAAATTCCTGTGACTCTCTTGGGATTGAGACAAGGTTCTCAACACTAGACGATTCCATTTATGGAATAGTGCTAAGAACTCATCCCCATGTTTAGAGGTGAGTGGGAATATCGGGTGTGATAACACCGGGCTGAGGGAGTTTAGGCGGACTAGCATACATATGTTTTATACTTAACATTTGTTCTTCCGCTAGTAATTCCATCATAGTCTTTTCTCCCTGATTGTTCACGGAAGGAGTCTCAACTGATGAACTTGATGAACTGTTATAAAATTGTAAGATATCAAGGATATCTTCATCATCATCGTCATCGAGGAATGAAAGCGGAATCGAGAGCTAGATTTGGCGCTTTTCTTTTGCGATTGATTCCCTAATAGATTGTTCAAAGGCAATTTGGGAATCTAATTTAGCGACCGCTCTTCGCTAACAACACTTCCATGGATTTTTCATTTGGATTATCTTGGGAGGACATAGCGACTCCTCTTAAGTTCTTTTAATAACTCCGAGTCTTGATTAGAAGGTGCATTAAGTAGTGTCATGAGGAGTCGCTTGAATCATTTGGTACTGTGGAGGTTGGTCTTGAAATGAAGTCGTGAATTGTTACAAGGAAATGGATTCCCTGTTTGACAATCAGAGCTAAAGTGAGGACCTCCACAATACTATGACAACAAGCCCTGATGTGGTACGTGAGTGGTATGTGTTGTAGTCATAATTGTTATCGAGGGAACCTTTCATAGACAAACGTGTTTCCTAATTGACAATCGAGCTGGAATGTGAACCACCACAGTACTACATGATAAAGCTACTGACGAGTCTCACGGTGTGGTAGTGATGGAATAAATCACCGTGTTATGGTAAGAATAGGGATCTTGGTTATAGAGCAGGACCGTTTCTGATTCCACTCGCTACAAGCGGGGCAATTGCCACCATTATAAGGACCACCACACCATTGACAACCAAGAAGGTGAGGATAAGACATAGAAAGAATCAAAGGTTAACAGAGGGTAAGAAATGAAGAATCAAAAAGGTAAGAGGGTAAAGAGGAATATTTTTGGTATTTTTGAAAAACATGATGATAAAAACAAGGAATGAAAAAAACTTTTTACAAATGGTGGGTTATGTGCAAGAATGGAGTGCGAAAAAGGCTTAAACACACGCTTAAAGCCTCCGGCGTGCGGCGCAAAATTTGATCCGGTCCGAACCGTCAAGTCTTCTGGACTTCAGAGCGGCTCAGAACAAATGCAAATGAAGATCAGAGAATACGGTGGATTCGAGATCGTTAAGTCCCGGAGACTCAATGGTATGCGTATAACAGCGATTCGACGATAGAATGATCACTAATGATAGCGTCGAAAAGGATTTGGACAGGATAATTACACTCTTTGAAAAAAGGTAATAAATTAAAGCGACTTAAATGCAAATTAAGAAAATTAAAAAGATAAAAGATATTAAATAAACGCTATCACTATATTTAAAGTGATGAGCGTTTAAAACCTAAAACTTACGTTTAAATTAAAAATAACATTAAGCGTGCAAAATAAAGCGTGAAACTTACACAATATAAACCCTAAAAATATGAAAAATACATTTTTACAAACCTAATGATATAAGAAAATTTATAGAAAAGGAAAATTATTTTTATAACTATTTATCTAATTATTATTAATTAAAAACTATTTTAAACTATTTAATAATACTCTAAAATAAAAGAAAATATGAAATAAGACTAGAAAAATAAGATTAAGACTTAGAAAAATCTAAAATATTATAAAACTAATTTTAAAACTGAAAATATATTTTTAGACTTTTTATGTATTTATTATTAATTTAAAACTATTTAAAACTAATAAAAATGCTTGAAAATACTAATTTAAACAAGAAAATTATGGAAAAATACTTTTTAGGCTATTTATATTTATCTAAACTTAAGAAAATTGAAAAATTATTTTTTTGAACTTTTTCTAATTTATTTGTATTAAAAGCTATTTAAAAATACTTAAAAACTAATTTAAATTAAGAAAAATAGCAAATGAACTTGGAAAAATCTGAAAATTTAAGAAAAACTCTAAAATAATATAAGGAATCTATGAAAAATGGAAAAACATGGGGTTGTGTGGAACCAGAATAAAGCCTGAAGTGCAAAGTGCTTATGGAATAAGCACTTGGATAAGCTAAAGGACACCAAAAGCTACCAAGCGATATGGAAGCTATAATAAGCTAAAAGGACCAAATGCAACAACAACTAGTCCTAACCACGATAAGCTATCTACAGATTGATGAGTTAAGAATTTGTGAAAAGCAGGTATGACAAGGGGGCAACTTCAAGCCAAGAAATAAGCAATCAAATAAGCTTGAAACTAGAAACCAAAGATTGGAACCTAACCTAGACCTGACCCAGATCCTTAAGACCAAAAATCAGACCAAGGGATGCTCAAATGAGCCTTGTGCAAGGGCTTGAATAAGGCGAGGAAAAACTCGACATCGGTGAGTTGGCGAGGCGGTTTAAAGCTTCAAAGGAAGCTCTTTTGAAGCTTGAGAAAAATTTGCAAAAATCTGGAAAAATAACAAAAAGAAAATAGAGCAGTAGGGCTTTCTAAAACCACAAGTATCACTGAAAATGATTAAGAGATGAGCCCATTAAAAATCTTTCCATTTGACCCCAAAGCTGAATTTTGCACTTTTGACTTTTGTCAAAACTAAAAGTTTGACTTTCTCTAACTTTGATCTTAATTTTAGGACTGAGAATGATGTTACTAGATTAAATGAAGCTATATCAAGCTTTGTTTATAAGTTTGGAACACAAAACAAGACTTGGCTATGTTAAAACTTCAACGAAGGCTGCAAGATCCAATGAAAGGAAATTTTGACTTTTAAGGTTCAAGTGCACACATAACCAACTCAAATGAGTTCTACTACCTAAATTAAGATTGTTAATGCAATTTTCAAGTGCAAACTAAGGACCAAAGACAGCAATGACGTTTCCAAACACACCTTTAAATTACGAAATACAAACTCAACTAAGCTACTCTTGAGCTGGCTATAGCGGATACTTAAAATCATTCAAACTGACTTAAATATAACTAATTAAACATGTTTAAACCTTTAATGAGCACGATTACATACACTGATATTGAACTTTGCTTGAAAAATGAAAAGTGAAATGTTACTAACCCTTTGTTTCCGGCTTAAGCAAGCCAAAACAAACCCATTACTACACTAATCCTAGTCTATTCCAACCTCTGCAACACCCCTGCATCATCATTTTCATCACCATTTCTATTTTTAAGTCAAGGTTGACTTTTGTTGACCAGTTGCCAATATTGTTCCAATCTTAAACCTAAGCTTATGAAAAGCTATTATAAGCTAACATAAGCTTGTTTCAACTTGTAAGGAAGCTTATTGAAGCTTGGAATTCAGATTTAGAATTTTATAAATTCAACGGTAAGCAAAAAAATGGGCCCGAACTTTAACGAATTGATACTTAAATTAAAAGCGAGATACACTAGAATACGATTGTTTAGTACAAATTAACTTGAAAACAATAATCTTGAAAATTACTTAAGATGCTACAAATTGAAAAACGACATATATTTTAAAACTAAAACTAACTCCTCTCTAGCTTCATCTTGTCTCCTTTTATGCTCCAAAAGGCTTTCTCTCTCCTTGACCAAATCGGCATAGATGTGAGCCATTGGATAGCTAGAATCCATCCTAGCCATTAATCTGTTTTGGCGGAAAATTGGTTCAAGATAATTGGGGCGGGGAAAGAGATGCATTAAATGCATTGCAAGGTTGGTGAGGAGGGGGGAGACAAATGGAGGTGTAGGGTGGTTTTAGGTGGGGGTTTGCAGGAGCAGACATAGATGTCGGGGGGACAGGGAAGAGGTTTTAGGGGCGGGTTTTTGTTTATTTTAAACTTTGGGTTTGGGTTGTCGGGTTGGGGGTTTAGACCGGGTCAAGGGATTGGGCCAGTGGATTTTATTTTGGGCTTGGGTTTAATTAAGGTCCGGTTGGTTTGTAGAGATTATTAAAACATAGGGACCAATTGTGTAATTCTTCAAAACCAAGGGACCAAACATGTAACTTATGAAAAGTAGTCAAAGGGTTGTTGTTGCCAACTTTAAATAATCCAAGGGTCAATTTTTGACATTTTGAAATTCCAAGGACTAATTTTGAGCATTTTGGATTTTAGGGACTAAAGCGTAATTTTCTCAAAACTTTTAGACTTTCCACCAAAGGACTAAATATGACAATTTGTGATTTTAAAAAGACCTTTGGTGACTTTTCTTCGAAATTTTGGCTCGGGGACTATTTTTGACAATTTTATAAACTTGGGGACTAAAGCGCAATTTTGCAAATTTGATATGTTTTTCATCCGATTTTGATATTTTTGCATTTAAAACACATAAAACACTGATTTGTGATATTTTGATCATTTTGATGTGTTTCCGAGTGTTTTCAGATGATTTTGCAGTTTATTTTGTACAAAAATGATGAGTATTTAGACACTCATCACTCTACCTTGTGAATTGTGTAGTGGTTCCCACGACACTCGAGATTGCACAAGATTCCCCGAACAAGCTTTGCGGACTCGCCTCACGCATACCGGCTTGAAGCGAGGAAAGAAGTGGTACACTTTCAAGCCCGAACAAAACAACTTAGGAAACTCTTACAACTCCTCATGGAGGAATCACCCTAACCTTAAGTGGAACCAAAATTCAAGCACACCCCAAAGCTCATCTAGTCCACTAATAGGTCAACCCTCCAAACAGGGAACCCGCTAGTCTTGAGGCAATTGCATCTAGATTCATGTCATCTCAAGAAACTCGATTGACTAAGCTTGAAGCCAATTTTAGCGGCGACAAGGCGAGATGACAAACAAGCTTGATGCCCTCTTAAAAGCCTTTAATGACAGGGAAATTGGAGCACTCCCAAGTGATACTATAAAGAACCCAAAAGTGATTTCGATTTCATCGACTTCATGTTCTTGTTCACCATGGGAGAGTGCGCATCCATGCCCCTCACACCCAACGGTCCACTCGGTGAACGCTATCAACAAGGGTTCCAAGCAATCCAAAATAAGGTACCAAGGCCCGCACCATTGGTAAAACCTACTCTTGAGAAACCCGTCAACCAAGAACCCAAACCTAATCTAGAGGAGGAGTACAAGGAAATCCATCAAGAAAAACCGGTTCTTGAAGTCTTAGCTCATGCACCTTATTATAATGCTTTAAAAAAAATATGAGCTAGAACTTATACTTGGAAAAACATGGGTCGCTTTTGTGCAAAATAATTTACCTAAGAAGTTAGACAATCCGGGCTATTCACTCTTCAGGTGTAGGCTTGGAACTTCCAAACCTCTCGATTCTCTAGCCGACTTAGGATCATGCATCATTCTTGTTGTTGTCCTCCATAGAAGCCTTAACTTAGGTAAGATAGAACCAACGAAACCATCTTAGGTAGGTAGGACGGTAGTATTGCATATCGGTAGGGATAATAAAGGACATGGTAGTACGTAGGAGAATTGACTCTTTTTGGCGGATTTCCATGTGCTAGACATGAATAAGGACCCGACATGCCCATTGCTTGTAGGAAGAGGATTCTTAGCTACCGCTAGTGCCATCATTGATTGTAAGATGTCCAAAATAGTGGTAGGAGAAGGGAGTGCTAGGTCGATTTACGATGTCAAAAAGCATACCTACTATAAAGAAGAGGGAATCCCACACGAGATTAGGTTGGATAGAGCACAATCTAGTAATGGACCTTGGATTAATAAGAACTTCATAGGTCCCCAACGGCCTTTTTATCTAGATGAATGATGAGTGTGTAAATACTCATCATTTTTGGTCAAATCTGAGGCTATGAAACACACTTAAAATGCTGAAATGCATCAAAATCTTGAAAATATCTCAAAATTGCATTTTATATGTTTGGATGCAAAATGTTTAAAATCGGATGAAAAATGAGCTAAGTTTGCATAATTGGCAGTTTAGGTCCCGATTTTCAAATCTTGTTAGAAATAGTCCACGAGCACTTATTTTAAAGAAAAGTCACCAAAGGTCCTTTTAAAATCATAACTTGTCATAATTAGTCCTTTGGTGAAAAATGTCAAAAGTTTTGAGAAATTACAAGTTTAGTCCTTTGAGTTTCAAAATTGGCAAAAATAGTCCTTGGAAGTTTGAAAATGTCCATTATGGTCCTTGTACTATTGAAACTTGTCATTTTTGGTCCCTTGGAACAACTTTGGAAAATGGCAGATTTGGTCCTCCAACTTTTAGAAATTGCAAAATGGTCCTTGCTTTTAATATCAAACCCTTTGCACCCTTGACCCCTGCCAAAATAACCTTTGGACCCACCAAACCATTGAACCCCCTTTTTTTTACAGTCCACTAATATCACCCAAGTCAAACCCCGGTCAAACAAATACCCCCCTCCTCCTTTCTTCTCCTTGACCACCATGCTGCAACACTCAACCTTCACCATCCTTCCAGCTCAACTCCCACTCTCCATGTCCCCTCCACCTCCACCAAACAATAAAAGCATTAAATGCTTCCCCCCTTTGCACTCAACCCCGGTATTTATTAAAACCATTTTGGTAAAAATCTAATCAAAGGTGAGATTGATTCTAAGCATCCTAAGGCGGGGATTATTGGTGGGAAATGATCGAGAAAGTACCACAAACCCTAATTTGAGCATATAAAGAAGAAGAGAAAGAAGAAGCAAGGAGTAGAGTTTTTTTTTAATTATTTTTAATTCTTCAGCTAGTGTAAACTCAAAAATTAGTTGTAATCTTTGCTTTCTAAAACTTGTATTCTATTACCTTGATGTAATTTGAACTCATTTCAATATCAATCTCAAGTTTGTAGAATTAATTCTCATGTTTGCAATTTTAAATTCGAATTTCTAAATTTAGCTTTGTTGATTTAAAGATGTTACATTGGGTGATTAGGCTCACATAAGCTCCTAAATAGCTTAATATAGCTTTTAGAAACCTTAAAATTTTGATTAGTATCAAAAAGCAAAAAATACCAAAAATAGAAAAAAATAGTGTAAAAATAAAAATCACAAGAAAAAGAAGAAGAAGCAAGGAGCAAGGTGAATTCTGGATGGCCTTGGGTTTAGAACCTCATGGGAGGTAGTAGGATGGTCCTTGGTCTCTAGTTCATGGTTCTTAGCCTGGATGATATTTTGTAAGAGTTTTTCTTAATTTTGTGATTTTACTGTTCAAATGCTTATTCTATGCTTATTTTTAATTCTTCTAGCTTATTAGGCATATCTTGGTTGAATTAAAGCTTAATATTGTAGACTTGTTAAGTAGTTCTCATTTTTCTTAAAAATTTTGCATTAACTGTCATTGTAGCATAACATAGAATCTAGGATAATTGTGGTTTAAGCTAGTGTTTATGTGTTCATTTAAGCTTATTAACTCATAAAATGTTGATAAAAGCGGTTTCAAAATCCTTGGTCCTCGGTTGCTTTAAAAACCAAAAATCAACCTTATAAGGGGTTGTTTGGATTTCTTGAGTATGTGGACTCGAGGATGTTTTGTTGATATTGCTAGTTAGTACATGTGAGTTTAGGTTTAAATAAGTTAATTGATCATAAGAACCAAGCCTCATTTGATTAAAAGTCAAATTCATATCTTATCTCAAATAAATAGCTCACTGTCATAGTTTTAATTTCAAAAACTCATCAAATCCTTTCATTAGTTGTTAAGATAGCTTAAATTAGTCTCATTATGGTCTAATATAACATAATCCGGTTACTTAGAAGTGCTCAAAGTTCATTAAAGTCAAAGATCTCAAAACTGTCAAAAAGTCAAAAACCATAAAACCGAGTTTCCCAAAACTTTGTAGATTTATCATTTGTTAATCCTTGGTTAAGAGATTTTGGTATTTTGGATTTAACAACTTGAACTGGTCTAGTGTTGAAAAATGAATTTTGGGGAATTTTGAAAATTTCTTAAGCTCTGAATAAGCTCTTCAATACACCCCCTTTTGCCTGTTCACACTCGGTATAGCGGAGTGTGGCGAGCCTCTTCAAGCTTTGCACAAGCTTCAATTTAGCTTTATAGGGTCTGAACCTTGGTCTTGAGTTAGTTAAGCTGGTGGTCTTGAGATCCTTGGTTCTGTTTTTCACATAAGCTTTTTCAATAAGCTTGTGCTTAAGCTTCAAATTAGACAGAAATCTTTGAATCATCAAATCTGTGTAGCTTGCACTTTAGAGGTTTAGGCTAGTTGTAATTAGTTTCTTTTGAGTAGTTTTAGCATTTTATAGCTTCTGTGATAATTAGGTGGTCTTTGGTGTTTATTTGCTTAATTCAAGTGCTTATTTATAAGCACTTTTCTCTACAGCTTCATAATCCTTCACATAAGCTACTGTTTTTATATTTTTCATAGACTTAGAATATTATTTTAGACTTTTCCTAAATTTTTTCATATTTTTCCAACAACTTGTTTGATATTTTTCCTCATTTAAAAGCGAGTTTTTAGGTATTTTTAATTAGCTTTTAATACAATTAAATCGAGAAAAGTTTCAAAAATAAGTTTTCATTTTTTCCTAGGTTAAGATAAATATAAAAAGCAAAAAAAAAGTAATTTTTCCAAATTTTTCTTAGTTAAATTTGTAATTTTTAGCAATTTAATTAGTTTTAAATAGTTTTAATTCATAGAAAATAGAAAAATAATCAGAAAAATACAAAATTAGTTTTTAAAATTCTCTTTAGTTATTTTAGATTTTTAAAAGTCATAATTTCATTTTTCTAGCTTTATTTCATATTTTCTTGTATTTTAGGGTATTATTAAATAAGTAAAAATAGTTTTTAATTAATAATAATTAAATAAATAGTCATAAAAATAATTTTCTTTTTTCTCAAAATTTTCTCTTATCATTAGGTTTGTAAAAATTTCATCTTTATATTTTTAGGATTATCTTGTTTCAATTTCACATTTTCTTTTTATGCGTTCGTAGTTTTAATTTAAATTTATAAAAGAAAAATCAAAAACATCGATTTTAAAAATAGTGATAGCGTTTATTTAATATAATTTATCTTTTTAATTTTCTTTAATTTGCATTTAAGCCCCTGTAATTTATAAACTTTCTCTTTAGGTATAATTATTCATAATCATAACCCAATTCCCGTTCAAATTCTCCGTCACTATTAGTTTGATTATTCGATCTTGCATTTCGTTGGGACTTAACGACACGGGGAAACACTAAACTCTCACGTACTTCATTGCATTGGTTACGAATCTGTTTGAAGTTTATTACGGTTGACCATTCACTGTGATGGAAGCATTGATAAAACTGCCGGATTCGGGGCGATCAAATTTTGGCCATTATGATTTGTGCTAATTATCTTCGCTTAGCGATTAGTGATTTGAATATTCACTCCTTGTTTATACCATCTATATCTATATATATATTTTCTTATAAAAAATCCAAAAACATCTTAAGCGTATAAAACAAAAATATTTTTCTTTTGTTTCTATATATATATATATATCAAAGATAAAAATACAAAAAGATTTGTCGTTTTCTTTGTGTAATAATAACAACATAAAAAAATTACCACCGAACCAAGGCGTGTACTACCTACTGGGGAATACGACATAATAAGTTCGAACCAAAGATTAAACTTGCCTTTGTGTCCTTGTGAGTGGTGTACCTTTTCAAAGAAGCCATTCATCTTGTGATTATTGGTTTAAGTTCACTGTCGTTTTGCCTCGATATTGTTTTAATTGGATTTGTTGTTATATCTACTTTTCAAAACCATAAAACCCAAAAAGATTCTTCTTTTCCCATTTTCATAATTCCCTTCCTTAACTCTGAGATTCCTTAGAGTTAACTCTAGTGTATCTTGCAGCTCCTCTAGTCTCAGAGCCCATTTCGTGAGCTTGTCAAGATTCCAAGAAGGCGTGTCCGTGAAACGTTACACTTACATCGATGGGATGAAATGGGACACTTGCCGCACTACTCGTTATCATGGCGGAAGAAGCGTCCTATGTGCGAACCGGTGCACCCATCGGCGGGGAGATGCTATTGTTATCGCCCATTGTGGTGAAAATTTTGAACTCAAAATCGGGTTACTGAATCTTGTAACCTCAAGTCAATTCTATGGTTTTGAGAGGATGATCCTCATCTATTCGTATGGTTTAACAAGATTGCATCTACCATCAAATACAAGAATGTCCCTACGATCTTTGTCAAGCTTCTTCATTCCCATTTTCCTTGAGGGACAAGCCGGATTTGGCTTGAAAAACAACCCCTCAATCAATCGAAACATGGGAAGACACGGTAAAGAAATTTGTGAACGAGTTTTATCCACCATCTAAAACCACGAGTCTTAAAAACGAAATCATCAAATTCACACAAAAGTTTGATGAATCCTTGATGAATCGTGGGATCGTTTAAGGAGTTGCTCAAGAAATGTCCTCACGCGGTTTCTCCGGTTGATGCAACTCGATACTTTCTATAATGGGTGAGTGTCTGATCAAGATTCTCTCAATTCCGTGGAGGAAATTTCTTGAGCAAAGCGTAAAGAAGCTTTAGCGATAATTGAAAACAAGTCTAAAGTCCGCGCTTTGCATGAAACAAGGCGTTGTTTCCCAGTGGTGTTGGTCCTTCTTCTTCATCACCCGTGAGTCAATCTAGCACCGATGCTAAGATTGACAAACTCACGGAAACAATTCAAGCTTTGGTTCTCTCCAACCAAAAGAAAGTTTCTTTTCACACAAACACCTCTTGAAGTTAAGAAAGTGGAGATGCAGTGTTACTATGGTGGCCCCATGCCTACTACTGGCTATGGCCACCAGATGGTAACCCTTTTTGAAACAAGCGTGGGACTTCCAATCCAGGGAGGTAACCAATACCGTGCTCCTATGGACCCAAGACCCCAACCACTACCTGGACCACGGTTTCAACCAAAATCAAAGCGTAATCAAAATCGAATAGAAACGAACCAAGGTTTTCAAAACCAAGGTAATTTTAGTCAAAATAACGGTTTTCAAAATCAAAGTCAAAATTTCCAAAACCAAGGAAATTTCAATAGAAACCATGGTCAGGGAAATTTCAACCCGTGGGTATTTTCATGGCAATAATCAAGGAAATTTTCAAAATCAAGGCCCCAATCAAACAATAGAGGCGGGAATTTTCCTACACAAAATCAAGCCATTGTTCCAATTTGGACCATCATCGATGAGTTATTGAAGCAATTCATGAAATCCCAAGAGGAAATGAATAGGTTGTTGGTAAGCCGATTCGACATTAAGAAGTCTTTAAATGATGGACCCTCGGGCGGTACTTTACCTAGCAACACGATGCAGCTAATCGGGCGATGCAAAGCGATCACAACCCGAAGTAGTGCTTCATATGATGGACTGCTATTCCTACTACCTCTTCTTCTTCTCTCCGAAGGTAGTGGAAAGTGAACTGGCGAAAAAAGGACCAAGTGCAACCTACTAGCTCACAAAGTACATCACATGTCCATCCTCAAGTTGTCCCGAAACCCAAAACCAAACACAGGTTGTTTTTGAACCGCGATTGAAAACCCAAATCCAAAACGTCTATTCCTTACCCATCAGTTTAAATGAGCAAAAGCTCATGAAAAAGCAGTCATCAAATGGAAAAAATTTCAAATTTTCCAAGAACTACATTTTGACATAAGCTGCGGATGCTATCATCTTGCCTTAAGTTTGCATCAACTCTCAAACACATGTTAAGCAATAAGGAAAAGCTGTTTTGAAATGGCAAACTCCTTTAAGCGAGCGCTCATGATTACGTTAAAAGCTTCAGAAAGCTTGGAGATCACAGAAAATTTCTTCTACCTTGTGTTTTCAGGAATGATTGAATCTTTGCCTGAATCTTGGTGCAAGCATGTCGATGCTTATTCGGTATGGAAGAAACTTTCTCTTCGAACTTATTCCTACGCATGACTCTTGAGCTTGCGGTCGTTCTATATAGTCCTCTTGGCATCGCCGAGGATGTATTCGTGAAAATGGGAAAGTTCCATTTTCGGTGACTTTGTAGTTGTTGATTTGATCTGCGTCATCGGGTTCCCTCATTGTTGGGCGAGGATTCCTAAGAGCGAATCGTGCTCTCATTGATGTATTTTGAGCAAGAAATCGCGTTACGATGTTGGGTAATGAAGGTATTACCTTTAACATTGATCAAACTTTGAGGTACTCCTCAAATTATGATCTTGAATCAGGTTATCGAATCGATTTAATTGATATTTAACTAGGAGGAGTACTCTCGAGTTTCTTGGTTATTTTCATAATTACATGAGTGGGGCTCCTTTGCATCTTCTCAACCAATCATTGCGACTTCTTTTACCATCGCGTTTAGGGAGGTGACTTCTTCTAGAAGAAGATCGATGAGTTTCTTGCTAATGATGAAGATCGATTCCGCCGAGGGAATTGATGGTGTTTATGGTTCAGGAGGATATCCTTTATCTTGAGTAATTGTTAAATGAAGATCCATTACCTACTCCCTGAAAGAGATCACGATTGAGGGAAATCAAATCGATTACAAACATCTGTGAAGAATTTCGAGGTTGAACTTAAGGACCTACCTCCTCATCTAGGTATGCATTCTGGAGGTTGATGATAAAA
>OU343216.1:171639900-171669756 GCA_910596185.1 Chrysanthemum makinoi | reverse complement strand
TAAGTAAATCATGAATAGTTATCCTCGATTTGAGATACCATATATATATGTCAATAATGTAGTGCATTTCTGTGGAACAACTTAACGCTAATACGAATCGTAGTCATATGGGTTGTTTTCTAAGTGTTGCAAAGTTCATGGGTTTTGCTTGTAGTCAAGATAGAATTTATTCCTTCAAATTTATTTTGGAGTTTAATACTGCTGGGACCCTCGTAGGGTTGACAAGATGTTTGCGAGGCTACACCCAAGATCTCCCCTGAATATGTTCAAAGATTTGTTAATCTTGCTCAATTACAAACAACGAGAACAAAATAGCCAATAAAGAATGACTTATATCCATATCTTTATTTAACATAGTGTTAGGAAACAAAAGGGATAATAATAATGATGAATCATTAAAAGGTTTTTCCAGAGACCTTAGTCAAGTTGTACCTAGAGGCATCGGTGTGTTAAGCTAGACGCTAACCTATATAATCACACTATTAAGATATGTCCAAGTGGGAGCTGTTAGTTTAATGGACATAAATTAATAGATGTGTGTTAGGATTCAAATCCGGTGACCATCAGATACACACTTTTACATATGAGAATTAAAGTTTTAATAATTAAATATAAAAATATTTACACAAAAAGACTAACGAAAGGCTTAGTAATAAAAGTAATGGACTAACGGTCATTAAATGTTAAAGGAAAGGACTAAAGTGAAAGCTAGAAGTCAAGAAGGTTCGGGAACACCCCTAATGGGTTGTGTCGGTTGGATTAGGGATTAGGGATACCTAATCCTTGTCAAACTTGACTCTAAGTTTTTACAAGTATAAATACACAAGGCTAGGGGTTATTGCTTGTATCTCTTGTACACATAACCTAAAACCTAAACTTGTTTTTCCTTGTTCTTTGTTTTGGCCGATCGGATTCTATCTCCATAGGGTCGATTATTATTATTATATTTTTAAACAAACGGTTTGTGTTAATCAAACTAGCATTTACTTTAATTGCTAATAGTAATGCGGTGTACAAGAACGTGGTACTAACACACTCATTGTTAGTATCTTGGATTGAATTACAAACGTAAGGTAAATACACTATTGTACGATGCTTTTATATCTAGTTAATTAATTACATATTATATGATTCTACGCTGCATGTGTAATACTTGATGTTTATTGTTTATTTATATGTATGACATGTTATTTAAATTCAACACTACATATGGGGTGAATGTGGACGCAAATGACAAAGGAAGGTTAGCCAATTGAAGCTCTAAAGTCCTGGGAATTGGAGTTATTACACCAACGCATCCTAAACCAGATTCTATCAAGAAAACTTCTTTGAAAAGAGGTAACTGGAAATGAGCATTTAACAAGTAGAGGTGGCAAGATAGGAGAATGGGTAAATATGTCATTATAGGTCAGATTGCTTAATCTATGAACACTAATCACCCATATTTAATGTTTTCATATATGTAAATTTTGAGTAAAACCAATAATTTACTCTACAAATATATCGCTAAATAAAAATGGTTTATTAGGTTGTATGCATTAAAAATAGACTTTGGGCGAAGTTTCAGCGATTAGATAAACACAACTGACATCGAACCATTCAAAACTATTTAGGTTGGGGAAATAGTCCCCGCCTACAAGTGACAAAAGGTATACCAAGGTGGTTTTGAGGTTATTCTCGGCCGCATAAAGCTTATGCGGGACACACGTATGATAAAGATAAATAGCGATGACATAATTAGAAAGTTCTTGTACCACGTCTAACTAAAGAATAAGACATGATGTGAGGCTGGATGAGTGATGAAAATCGCCACTGGATCGAGGCTAGGGGCTTATCGATGCCTTATCGATCCCCTTCTTTGATGTGGAGCCTATCGACCGCCACCAATTGTATCATTCGCTCGTCCACACGATCGATAAGAACAAAGCAAATAATCCCTCTTGTTAGCCGTTGAAGTCCAAACAAAAAAAAAAAAAAGATATAACCGTTTGAAATAATTATTGGACCGTTTGGTTAAAAACCTACTAAAACTATCCTATAAATACACAACTTATTTACACACTAAACTCACAAATCTCACAATCCTCTCAAGCAAAATGTCTAAGAAAACACTAACACCAACCAAAGGCCGAAAATCCCGTTTGGCACAAAACGCCCCCGATATTTTAACACCGATCCTGGTTAACCGTGTTCAACACCAAGAATCAATTTCAACCCCCGCTAATATCAATCCCAACAAGCTCCACAAACAACAACCTAACAATCCATTTAGTATGAACTTGTTCCCACCTGCGAACAAAACATCCACTACCAACAACAACAACAAAGTTACTCTCGTCGGCAAAACCAATCTATGTATGGGTCACATTTAATCTGTGTACCGGCCCAACGGATTCATCAACGCCTTCATATTCAAATTATCGCTATTCTCCGCTAACCGATCAATCTTGAGGGTTTTGATTTCAAGACCACTATACAATCCTAACTTTATGTCGAACCGGATCGGGTTATCCGCTCAAGAGTATCACGGTTCGCAAATACCCGTCGCTTCATGGATCGACATGATTCGGGTCAACCTTGATGACGAGAAAAGCGTTAATGTCGAGAAGAGACGCCACCGTCAAAACCAAAGAAACGAAAGCTACAAAGGGAAAGAAGAAGGCCGTCGAAAGAAGGCAAGAATGATTCGCTGCCTTGGACCAAAGAAGAAGAGATCGCTTGTGCAACGCTTGGTGTGATGTATCCGGTGAATAGTGTAACCGGAAACAATCCCAACCGCTAGAGGATTTTGGCGTAAAAGTTATTGAATACTTTGAGAAGGAGGTTCGGTGCTTAAAGAACCTACAACCTCTATCATTAGCAAAGTGGAAAAAATAGGGTTCGGCCCCAGAGTTGGTCAATTTTGTGCCATTTACAACAATGCCGGCCGAATACGGAAGTGGTGAGAATGACCTCACCGTTTATACATGAGCTGCAGGATGAATACCAACTAGTGTGTGGTCATCCGCTTGTTTTGAGCATTGTTGGCGATTTTGAGTAGGACCATTCCGCTTGAAGGATAATAATGAGATGCCTGCTTTTTTAAGCCAAGATGATGGTCGCGAAAAGCAAGGACTTCAACCGACTCGGATGTGCAGTCGGATGTGCCTTCGCTCAGCCTAATAGACCAATTGGTCGTGATATCGCTAGTACAAAAGAAATCTTCGAGATTTCTATGGAAGGTGTTGTCGGTGACATGGGGCAAGATCAAGTCCAAGGCATTCGGGCGTAGAAGGAGTCGCGTGACCGCACTATGGTTTGAAGAAGAAAGAGCTAGAACAACGGCAAATCGAGCTCGAGATTGAGCAAAAAGAGAGAAGAAAGGGAAGACAAAAAATTGGCACTAGAAGAACTTAAAACTTGAATTAGAGGCTGCAAGAAATATGATGCATCTCATAAGTTCTTTTGCACGCCACCCATCGCATCTTGCCCGCTAGCATACAACAACAAACAATGCAGAAACTCAAAGAGGTGATCAAGGCACGCCACAACCTAAATTTTTAATAAGTGTTGTTATATGTTTTAATAAGTTTCCTCAGAATGTTTAATTAATTCTAATTAAAAACCAAACCATTAAAAACCCTACTGGGGCACCTAATCGCCTGAAGGTCGCTGGAGAGAGAAAGCTGACGTGGCAGGAAAAATGAGGGGAATTGAATCCCCCTACTGGGGCAGCATGATAGTGATCGTCATCATATTTGATCAATTTATGAGAATTTAAATTTAAAAATCAGAAGTGAACAAAGTTTCAATTGATTTATTTGGCATGAAATTTTAAGTGAAAGTGAAATGTCTTGTTTTTAATGGCATGAAAGTTTAATTAAAACGAAAGTCGAAATTTCTTGTTTTCCGGGCGGACGCCGCCAATAATCCCCACTGCGCCAGCGTGGACCGGTTCAGACAACATAGTCTGGGTATGTGGTGGATGAGGGCCTACCGTGTGGTAGGTGTGACTCTTGCCCAAAAAATGAAAGTCACCGTTCAAAAAAAAAAAACGAAAGTCGAAGTGACCTCTACCTGCATTTCACCTACTTGGGTCAAAATGGAAGAAGGGTGGTGTTAGCATGCATGGGTGTGGGTCGCTGAGACACATTAGTTTCCTGACTTTAATCCTATTATATAGGCAAGTACAAAACTACCTTTATGGAGAAGATAACGTTTTTAATAAAATACATAACCAAAAGATGTTCAATAGAATTCTCAGTGGTACTGTTTCTTCGAGGGGTAAGGAGGTGATTCGGCAACTATCCAATCGCGTCTTGTCAAAACCACTAGCCACACCATTTCTTCAAACTAGAACCATCATTGTTCCACCCCAACATAAACCCATTATTAGAAATGAGCTGCCTTTGACTAAGTCCCCATTTAACGAGCTCTTCATCACAAACACTAGAGGTTTCTCGTCTGATTTAACTGATAGGACTGAAGTAGATTGGTTAGAATATATACTAGTAATAGCTTTAGTTACTCTTGTGTTGTTTCTGGGTTTGTGTGCTAAATTATTTGAATGTGAGGAAGAAAATTTGCCACGTATTGTAAATGTGGGTGACCCGATACTTCATCAGCCAGCTCGTGAAGTGCATCCTGAAGAAATGTGGTCAAAGCATGTTCAGCAGACAATTGATGATATGGTTAAGGCCATGAGAAGAGAACGTGTGGCAAGCCTTTCTGCTCCCCAAATCGGTGTTCCTATAAAAGTTAGTTTTCATTCCGTTTTCTTTTGTCACTTGGTCTATTCTCTATTAAGGCTTGTAATTTGATTATTATCTCACGAGCAGATTATTGTGTTGGAGGACACTAAGTTATATATGGCACCTTCACCGAATGAAGTAAATGAGAAACAGGACAGACACCCTTCCGATCTTTTGGTATGCCAATCCACCATCAAAACCGCGTAACCCCATCAATTATTTTGTTAACTGACATTTGATATGTTGTTTTGTGATATGAAAGTTCAATTCTTTATTTTGAATATCGGAAATGTAGGTTATTGTGAACCCAAAACTGAGAATCACGAATCACCAGACAACCCAGTTTTTGGAAGGATGTGTAAGGTGAGCTCAATTGCCTTATGGCCGTTTTGGTCCGTTTGGATTAAGCAATGTGTTACTGAGTAATTAACTAAAATGTCACAAAGAGCAGATGCTTATGCAATTTTTTAAAATGTGATTTTTGTACTGTAACTGGTCACCTAGCAATGGTGAAAAAGGTTCCTGGCGGTAAAGGTCACAGGGTTGGATCGAAATGGGCAACCAATAAAGGTTGAGGCTTCAGGGTGGCAAGCTCGTATATTACAACACGCTTGTGATCACTTAGAGGGAATTCTCTTTGTTGACAAGCTGGTTAAATGACATTAAGGTTGTCCTTAACAAGGCACTCATCGACATGAGTTTGGCTGTAACTTAGTGAATCAGGGCCTTTTAGTTTGATATAGCAGTTTCATGTTATATGGTGCTTTAATGTTATAAATCTCTTATAAAACTGAATTAAGTTTTCATTAGTTCCATTATTGGATTTCTAGTATAGATAGTATAATCAATGTATCACAAGAACTTTCATATTGAGTAGATAGAAAAATACATTTATGAGTCAAGTCTTGGACAAAACAAGATATATATGATATAAGTTTGTGTGAGTTTGAGTTAAAAATTTAAAACAAATAATGAAATTTCAAAAATGAAAATGGCAGTATCAGTCAAGTGTAACAACAATCTGTAAGTTATATATATTTTTTTTTCTTTCTCACTTTCACAAATACACTTTTTTCTGAGCACTCTCATCGCACACATTTGCCGAAGATCTTTCTTAAAGTAGTCTCCTTACTCACGGGTTTATCATTGGGTAAGGATAAGATCTGTCTACATTCTACCTCCCTCATACCCCGTCCCGACGGGATTGAGTATGTTGTCGTTGTTGTAAAAACAAACCTACATTCCTGAAAGCTGAAACTTGCAGCTAACGATACATTCAAGATTAATAATCCTAGTTCACCTGCGCCATTCCGGGCTATTCAAAAAGGTAGTCGCCTTGGGATTAGTCAAATCGCAATGTGTAGTCGGAAAACCAGATAAAAAAGTTACACAAAAAACTCAAAAAAAAAAAAAAAAAAGCTTATACTCAAACACAACTCCTATGAAATATTTGGTAGGGTTCAAGCCCAATAACAAAAGCCCATTAAGGCCCAAAACATTAAACCAAAACCCAAACCACAAATCCAAAAACCAATAATCATGAACTCACTACGACGGCTGTCACAACATTTTCCGGCAAAACCCTTCGCCGGAAACCCATTATTTCCCGCCAAAAACACATGTTATTATAGTCATGCAAGTTGGTTAGCAGGGTTAAGAAGGAAGAAGACAAGGGTTGTGGAGTTGCCGGGTATAGTCCAAGCGGGTGACCCGGTTTTGCATGAACCGGCAAAGGAAGTGTTGACAGAGGAGATTGGGTCGGGTCGGGTACAGAAGATAATAGATGATATGGTGAATGTTATGAGGAGAAGACCTGGTGTTGGTCTTGCTGCTCCTCAAATTGGTATTCCCAAAAAAGTTAGTAGTCATTCCTATTTTTAGTAAGTTTTGTAGTAGTAAATTTAAAAAACACCCTATCGCGTTTAGTTGATATTTGCATTTACCATCGCGGGCTTATGGCTTATCTGGTTTTCGGCTTATGTTTCATAAGCTTACTCTTTGTGGCTTATTTTGAAACTTTTCGGCTTTATATAAGCTTACCATGTCATGATAAGCTCATATAAGCCGAAAGGTTTCAAAATAAGCCATAAAAAGTGAGCCGAAAAACAAATAAGCCATAAGCCCGTTATATAAGCCGAAACAAACACCCCCTTTGAAGAAGTGGGGTTGGAGAAAATATGTTTTATGATTTTCCTTGTTAAGTTAGGAAATAGAGAATTTTTTGTTTTGTGAAGAATTTTTGGAAATAAAGCGATTTGAACGTGATTTTTGTTTTCTTTGTTTTTTACTCGCAACCTTTAGAGGGTGTTTGGCAATGATATATGGAAGTGATTATGTGATTGTAGTGTTTTCTAATGTTTTGAAAATCAGTTTGGCTAGAGTGAAACTGACTCTGCTCATCTAACAAGCTTATTTTGACACACTTAAGAAGCAGTTTTGAGTTAGATGTAGGTAAAGCGATTATTATTATTTGATTATTTTACCTCTAAAGTCCTTAAAATTAGACTTGCCTAACTCTCATATGACGGGTAGTCTGATTATTGCATTTTAGTACAATAAAAGCATATTGTCTCTTGCGTTGCCTTTTGTTAAGCTGATTTAATATCTTTGTTGTGCTGTACCTACGAAACTCTTGTGCCCCTTTTGTTCAGTGGTGTACATTATACAGTTTGATTCAAATGTTTGCTGTAGTTTCTGCCTCTGAATGTGCTTCATAAGTTGTTGCAGGTAAGGCTCTCTTGTTGTATCATTTTTTACTAGAAAAGCTGTAGCTGCGGATAAGGCTTATTAGACTGATAATGCAGAATGACTTTTTTGCTGCTTGTAATGTATAAAACTTACTTTAATTTCTATTTATTGAGATTGAGATTTTGAAATAGTGTCAGAAGGTTTTCATACTTTTTTTAGAGATCATTTTATTAAATTTGCATAATCATTTGTGTATTGGCTTCATGCCATGTCACCGGGTAGCTATTAGACGGAACTTGAACATTTTTTGAGGGGTCAATTTATTTTGGGAGGGACGAATCGGAGATTTGTTTGTAACCTCAACTAAATTACCCCTAAAACCTATAATATTTACACTAGGTGCCGCAAATTTTTTTAGGCCTCCCCTGCCCTACATAGTTCCGTCCATGGGTAGCGAAGTTGTAGTTTTCTGTGTTTTGTATAGGAACCGTTTAAGTAAGATTTTATGTTTATCTGGTAGCGAAGTTCTAATTAAAGATATGTTTGAGTAGTAATGGACCAAGAACGAAGAAAAGCACGTGTCGATATAGAATCTAGAAGCAATCGGAAAGATAAGATGCGGATTGTGCATTTTATTATATTTTAGGCTTGAAATATTCCAAACAGTGTTCCTTTTTGATACATGTTCTATGGCATTTGGATATCATGTATAGAGCTTGTTTATTTATTTAATCTTAAGCTAAGTACATACAACATTCATTTAATCTTAGTTAAGTTCATACAGCTATATTGTATACAGATTGTAATCCAAATCCATTGACTTGCCCATTAGCGATCGCTGCAAAATTCTGCTTGTTTTTGCCTAAGTAAGATGCACCTTAGTAACAGGGGCCATTATGAGGCTAAAGCATGCATATCAAAAAGCTTTTGTTGAGTTTGATGAAAACTATTATTGTTGCAATGTTTATTTCTGTTCAATAATGGGATAATTATCATTAGCAATGGTAGCAAATTTACTAGTATTTAGATATCATTTTGCTTCAAAGTTCAAACCGGTATACATTTGGTGGTGGGGAAAGGGTCGGAAATGGTCACGAGATGCCTTGGTTACATCTGAGTCAAAAACTCGCCCGGTAACCTCAACAAGGAAAACCTCATCCATTTCCTGTTTACTTAAACAACTTATTTTTTGATCATCACAACCTAAAACAAAATAACACGCCTAATCACTATATTGCGCAGACCTTTTTATTAAAGGTGGTTATATGCATCTGCATATACCTATCAGTTAATCATTTAAAAACCAAGCAGCCCCTAATTTGGCTCTTTATCAATTCACGAGCAGATAATAGTATTGGAGGACACTAAAGAATACATAGCACATGCACCAGAGGAGGAGAACATAGCACAGGACAGACGTTTTGATCTTTGGTACGTCGATCCACCTTCAAAATTTGAATAACCCCATTTCTTACCTAGTGACCTTAAAGTTTCTTAATTGGTCTCTTGAAAATGTAGGTTATTTTGAATCCAAAACTTAAAAGGAAGGGTAACAAATCAGCATTGTTTTTCGAAGGCTGCTTGAGGTGATTTCACTAGCCTTTACCAATTTTAACAGATAATGAACTTCAAAACACGTAATCCATTCTGATTATTCAAGTGATCAACTCACTACAATCATATATAAAACGCATATCCAAACACTCCCCAAACACAACACATATAGATGGTGATGGTTCTATACTTGGCATGCTTTTTGCAGTGTTGATGGATATAGAGCACTGGTGGAAAGGTACCTAGAAGTAGAGGTGACAGGGTTGGATCGAGAGGGGAAGCCCGTGAAAGGTGAAGCTAGGCGGCATGGATCATCTAGAGAATTTTGCGACAACGATTATTAGATCTGAGGGCTGCCTTCAGTAGCATTGTGTTTGGCCATTAGTGTAGTATATTATGGTCCTCCAAATGGGACTGTAAAATGTCAAGTTTGGATGTTGAAGATTATCAGAGAAACCAAATAAGATACTAACTTATTGATATAGCACTTTGTTTTCCTGATGTAGCATTTTTGTGGCGTGTTTATTGATGAAATAACAAGCACTAAAGTCATGCTATTCATTGACATGTGAGCAAAACTATTCCTATTGAGACATAACAATTAATCGAATACCAATATGACTGGATTTAGAAGAACTTAATTGTAAACCATAAACGATCAGATTTAGGTAATTATGTCGCATGCACTAGGATTCACAAGTTTATGGCAACAAAAGAAGAAAGAAGTTAGCGAACACCTTGTTGGGGACAACCTTTAGCAAGAGGCAACTTGTGATTCCTTAAAGTTCTGAAAGTTCGCTTCTCCATCTTGTCAACATAGAGAATACCGTCTAGATGATCACACTCGTGCTGTAAAATACGAGCCTGCCACCCTGAGGCATCCACCTTTATTGGCTGCCCATCTTTATCCAACCCTGTAACCTCTACCTCTAGGAATCTTTCCACCATTGCTGAGTATCCAAAGACACTGTCATAGTTACAAAGAAATCATCATTATCTTTCTCTATGTGTAACATTTTATTGTTATAGTACTACTTGACAAGTATGTATAGTTATATGGTATCTTATAAAGATTGACCATACAAGGCCTGAAGGCCATTGAACTCACCTTACACAACTTTCGAAAAACAATGCCGTTTTGTTGCTCTTCTCTTTTAGTTTTGGGTTCAAAATAACCTACAGTTTTAATAAACCAAATAGATATTTGAGAACATTCAGATTGCCGGTTAACTAACTACCAGAGTTACATGGTTTAAAGGTGGATTGACATACGAGAAGTTCAAAAGGGCGTCTGTCTTGTTCCTCGTTATCTTTATTTGGTGAAAGTGCCATGTGGAATTTAGTGGCCTCCAACACAATAATCTGCGTGTGGGTCAGTTATGAAATTACTATTCTTAAAAGAAACCATTACCAAGTAACGAAAGAAAAAATGGAATGAAAACTCACTCTTAAAGGAACGCCAATTTGGGGAGCAGCAAGGCCAGCTACAAGTTGTTTCCTCATGACCTTAACCATATCATCAATAACCTTTTCAATACGAGCCGACCCAATTTCTCCAGGATATACTTCACGAGCGGGTTGATGAAGCACTGGGTCACCCGCTTTCACAACACGTGGTAAGTCCGATTTCCCACTTGTAAAATAACATAAAGCCAACATACATATAATACCAAATGCTATAGTTTTTTTCTTCTTTCCCAACCATGCTAACCAACCTTCTTGATTTCGGGCACTTGAATGAGACCTAAAACCTCTAGTGTTTGTGATACAGTACGCGCTAAATGCAGATCTGGTCAAAGGAAACTCTTTTCTTAAAATAGGCTCGTGTTGAGGTCGAACAACGACACTTCTAGTTTGAAGAAAGGCAGCGGCTAGTGGTTTTGACGAGAGGCGATGGGATAATCTTCGAACCGCCTCCTTGCCAATGGTGCCATAAAGAAGTTCGTTGTACATTTCTTAATTGTGATGCTACACAAAATGGCTTGTTATGAATATACCATCATTTTGCTTTTGATATATGATAGTTGGTTTTCATCTCCCTAAAGGGATGCTCATTGTATTAGTTTTTCAGTTATAGGTCTATAAGTCAGGATTCTGTTGTGTGTCAGCGACCCACATTCAGGCAAATCACATGATCTCCTTTTTTTGCTTTTCATGCCATTTTAGAAGATATATTGGTTTATCAACTCATATTGGTGTATAATTATTTCTTGGAGAAAATTTCTTAAACGAACACTTTCTACTGCTACTTTACACATATAAACCTCGCCTATACATTTTTCTAAAATGAACTTTTCAATATTAAACGTTAGATTCCTACCATAATAGGTTTTAAACCGTATTAACGCAGTATAACTACCTCGAAAGGCATGCAGGCGAGAACCTAGGCGAATGAGTGTCTAGGCTTAGGTTTGGGCGTGGTACAAACCAAGAACAAGTGAGGGCGTGTACAACTAGTTATGGGCGTGCCCTGGGTGAGAGACTAGGCGAGATTGCTCCAGGCGAAGGCCTGGGCGTGTGTGGAGTTGCGAGGAAAATGAGCTGGGCGTGGAGCTAGGCGTGGGCCTGGGCGTGGAGCTAGGCGTGTATCTTTTTAACTTGGTCAACGCATTAAAAACTGAAGTCAAGTATTTATTGTCAACTTTTTAATATTGAGAAACTAAAATACCGAGACAACTTCATTGGAAACTTAAATGGCCTTGAAAGAATCAAAACCAATGTTTTAAAACCCGGGTCGACCCGGCCGGTTCAACCGGTCGGACCGGTGCCCGGCCACAAAAACGGTAAAAACTCGCTTAAAATCAGCACCGCTTAGACCGCCGGGTTTTGGGTGATCTGGTCAACCCGGTCTTGAAACCCGCAGGGTTTGGTTTTTTCAAATTTTTATAAAACCGGGTTGACTCGCTAGGACCGGGCGGTCGAACGGTTGACCGATGATCGAACCGTTGACCCGTCGAAAAATAAAATAATAATAAATGAAAACCGAAAGACCGCGGTCGAACCGGTGCCCAGTGACTCGACCGGGTCGATTAAAAACCCGGTTTTTAAAACATTGATCGAAACACTTTCACTTTTACTTTCCATCCAAAATTACCAGCCAATATCTCACACACAAACTTTTGCACTTATCTAAATATTCAACAAGCCTGTTCATGGAGAAAGCACATGTACTTCTTTGCGCATAAACTGCTGCTAACCACCATGTCTCCGGAAAGCACGACCAGAAACTACAATCGTCTTCTTCCATGTCGCCGGAAATACCTCCGGGGAACCACCACCATCATGTCAGACGGGTACATCCATGTCACTGGAAAAAACCACATTTTTTTAGTTTCATGTGGGTCGATCTTTGATTTTTTTTAGATTTATATATTTGGCTTGTATAATATTTTTGGTTGAAATGGGTTTTTTGCAATTTGTGAAGTGGTAGTTAGGTGGTGGACTGGTGGGTATAGATTTTGGAGATAGAGAGAAAGTGGAAGAGTTGTGAAAAATGTGATAGAAGATGAGAAGTTTTAATTACTATTATTGATTTTAATGAAGCAAGAAAATCAATAAATAAAATGTCAAACGCACAATGACTGTCTAATAATCTACGTGTATTTAGACTTACCTTTAGACTATGTTTATCGGTGAACTCATCCAACCGATTGGAGGGTATAAAACAAAAAAAAAAACACAATATTATATTATAATTATACAAAAGAAAGAAAGAGAAAGTCATGATCCGGTCGGTTTGTGATTTCCAAATCCTTAAGCCAACTTTGCCACATGTCACGCTCTGAATCTACCAACAATTAGAGTGTAACTTACACGCGAATTATAGAGATCAAGAACAGAAAGATTTGTATGTGTTTCGATCTGTGTTTATGTGAGGGTTTTAGTAGGTTTGTATCGATTTGGGTAAAGTGAAAGAAAACACTGGAGATTGCATTTCGATTTCGGCAGATTTGGAAGAAGATTGCAGGCTAAGAGGGGAAGAAGAAGAAGGAACTGGGCAAATAGGGTGACTAAAAAGTAGTAGTACTAGTACTAGTTATTACTGTATTATTTACTAAACATTTCAGTTTCCAATGTGACACATGCACTATAGGTAGATATATTTAAATAAGAAGAGGTGAGATCAGATAAGAAATATAATTAAGATGAGAAGAATGAGAAGAAACCACAACTATAAATATTAGATGCATCCATAAAAATAGATCCATACTCTAACAATTCTTTCTCACTCTTCCCATTTAAATAATTCTTCTTACTAGATCCATACTCTAACAAGATTATGTTTTGAGTTTAAAAGAAATAACAATATCATTATGATCTTTAGAAGCATTACTTTACGTTTACAAAAAAGATATTTTAAGATCTATAGGACGTTTTTTTCACTTTATATTGTTTAAGTAACAATGTGCCAGTAGTTATTATTTGAAGGATTTAAGGATTTTTGTTAGTTGATAATATTTTGATTATGGTTGTAATTGGATTTTTAATTTTTGAAAATATAAAAATAATATTATATATTAGGTTGAGTTGTTGATAAATGGTACTCCTTCCGTCTCTAAATAAATGTCCAGTTTGACTTTTCAGAGTCACTGGTTCAACTTTGACCTAAATATTTTTCCGGTATATATAATACTTGATGAAAAACTATACCAATGAAAAAATACACTAAAACCTAATCCATTCATATATATATATTTTTCATCAAGATTATATAACAACCACAAAATAAATAAGGTCAAAGTTGATCCAGCTTTGACCTCGAATAAACCGACACTTATTTAGGTACAGAGGTAGTAAAAAAGTTGAGATTAGTTGTATGTATAGATTGTATATGTGGCTGAGTGAGAAAATAATATTTTAATAAAAGAGTGGGTTGGATGAGGTTGTGAATAAAGATAGTCTTAGAAAAGGCTTGCATTGTTTTCAAAAAAAATAAATTATAACAGCAAAATGAAGGATGGGACCACTTAAACATATTAACATATTTAGCACTTTAGCTCGTAACAAAATAGATGATGGGACCACATTAAAGTGAGACAATGACAGGTTTAGTTCATTTTGGTAAACAATGAGAAAAATGTTTACATTGATAAAATAAGTACATAAATAGTTCATTTTAGTAATTTGCTTAAATTATAAACCATGCATAGCTAGAAACTTCATCTACTATGATTCCTCATAAACTGAACTACTAGAGCATCATTTTTATGTGTTGTCGTGAAAATATATTGTTTATAACTAAAATTATATATATATATATATACCAAAAAGCATTTGGGAAGGGGACCAAAGCAAGTGTATTATTATGTGGTGGTGATTATTATCATAATCTTGCATGCTATTTGTTGTTTTAATGTATTTAACAACTATTGGTACACTATGCAGTTTTTGATTGGTTATGGAGCTAAGTGCTACAGGACTAAACGAATAGTACACACTCCTTTTAGTTTACCAACTTCTGTATACCAACTCTTTACAATGTTGATTCCCATGTGCACATTAATTACAAATGTACTATGATGTAAGATAGGTTGCCAAATGTTGTAGAAATGGTATTGTGGAACACAATACCTATGCCACATATACACTAACTCACATATCTTCATTAATTATACATTGTACCATGGCACAATGCTATATTATCATCCTAAACTAAAAAGTTCTAAACATTAATAAAAGCCCAAACATTTACTTATAAAATAACACATTTCTATCTAATAAAAAAAAAACATAAAAAAAAACATTTTAAAACATATACATTATAAAACCGAGAACACGTAATATATAAAACAACGCACTCCCGCAGCAACGCGCGAGTTAACCTGCTCGTATTTTCTAAATATGATAAGAAATAAAGCAAATTACTAAAATGAACCATTTATGTACTCATTTTACCAATGTAAACCTTTTTCCAATTGAATACCAAAATGAACTAAACCTGTCATTGTCTCACTTTAATGTGGTCCCATCCTCCATTTTGTTACGAGCTAAAGTGCTAAATATGTTAATATGTTTAAGTGGTTCCATCCTTCATTTTGCTGTTATAATTTATTTTTCTTGAAAACCATGCAAGCCTTTTCTAAAGGTAAGTGTAAATACACCAAGATTATTAGACAATCATTGTGTGTTTGACATTTTATTTATTGATTTTCTTGCTTCATTAAAATCAATAATAGTAATTAAAATTTCTCATCTTCTATCACATTTTTCACAACTCTTTCACTTTCTCTCTATCTCCAAAATCTATACCCACCAGTCCACCACCTAACTACCACTTCACAAATTGCAAAAAACCCATTTCAACCAAAAATATTATACAAGCCAAATATATAAATCTAAAAAAAAAATCAAAGATCGACCCACATGAAACTAAAAAAATGTGGTTTTTTCCAGTGACATGGATGTACCCGTCTGACATGATGGTGGTGGTTCCCCGGTGGTATTTCTCCCGACTTGGAAGAAGACGATTGTAGTTTCTGGTCCGGCTTCCGGCTTACATGGTGGTTAGCAGCATTTTATGCGCAAAGAAGTACCCGTGCTTTCTCCATGAACAGGCTTGTTGAATATTTAGATAAGTGCAAAAGTTTGTGTGTGAGATATTGGCTGGTAATTTTGGATGGAAAGTAAAAGTGAAAGTGTTTCGATTCTTTCAAGGCCATTTAAGTTTCCAATGAAGTTGTCTCGGTATTTTAGTTTCTCAATATTAAAAAGTTGACAATAAATACTTGACTTCAGTTTTTAATGCGTTGACCAAGTTAAAAAGATACACGCCTAGCTCCCACCAGGTCCTCACCCAGGCCACGCCCAGGCCCACGCCTAGCTCCACGCCCAGGCCACGCCCAGCTCACTTTCCTCGCAACTCCACATTACCGATCAACACACTTCGTGCCCTCGCCTCGAGCAATCTCTAGTCTTCGCCGTAAGTACCCATAACTAGTTGTATACTTCACTTGTTACTGGGTTTGTACCCACGTCAAACTTTCGCTTCTTTAGACACTCTATCTTCCGCTTTTAGGGTTTTCAATTTCAGAACCGGTTATACACGTGTACGGTTTAAAACCTATTATGGTAGGAATCTAACGTTTAATATTGAAAAGTTCATTTTAGAAAAATGTATAGGAGAGGTTTATATGTGTAAAGTAGTAGTAGAAAGTGTTCGTTTTAGAAATTTTCTCTTATAATTTTGTCTTTCTATTTTTTTTGGTTCTTTAATAAACATGTTCAAGCGGTGAAAATAATCTAACAAACGCTAGATCACTTTTCTTTTGTTTGATTTGGGCTGAACAATGGGTCAAGCCGACCCGAAAACCGAATAAGGGTAAATTATGAATCGAAAATCAAATCGAGTAAAAGCTATTGAAACCGAAACCCAATAAGGTTGGTTCGGTTTGATTCGGGTAGTTTAGCTATTTCGAATCGAATAAGTGTGTTTTGACCTAAACCGAAACCGACCGGTCCGAAAACCAAAATATTATACCTAAACCGAAAATAGAACCGAATAACATGGGTTATGTTTGGTTCGGCTTGGTTTCGGTTGGTTTATCGGTTCGAGTCGATTTTCGAGTGATTTTGCTCGCCCTGGTTCACAATAACTAATTTGGTTAATTAGATTTTCTTTCTTTTAAAAACAATGATTTTATCAAACACACAAAATAAGCTAAAGACATACAGTAAAACTTTTATAAATTAATAGTGTTGGGACCGAGATGTTTTATTAATTTAGCGAAATATTATTATATTGATAAATTAATAATTAATTAATTTAAAGAGGTGTTACGCATGACCTTTAAATATCCAAGTCCAATATACTAGTTACAATGTATTCTAGATAGAAATTTAAATAAATTAGAAAAACAAGTTCCAATTAACATTTTATAAATTCACATTCACAAATTAATTGAATTTGTCAAGTTCATTGTTTTTGAATAGGTAAAAAGTTAGTTTCGTTGAGACAAGTTCCGATTACGTATGGTCTTAATTGAATTTGTACAAGTTCCAATTACGTATGACCTTTATATATATGTGAATTTTTTAGTAATTATTAATTTATAGTTTTGCTGGGACTAATATATATACACTGGAGTTTAAAAAAAATTATTATCTTATTATTTTATCAATTGGGGTTTAAATATGTAGTGGTCCCAAGATGAGACTAGACAAATTATTAATTCTATCAAGGTTTTTAATTTATCGAGTATTAATTTGTAGAGGTTTTATTGTACAAACACGAGTAAAAAAACACCCAAAATCAAAGGAAAAAGAAAGTCTACACCAAAATGAGCAGCCTAAGTGCCAATAATATATCATAAAAACTACATTGGATATAACACCAATACTTTCAATCAACATTTATCTTAGAATTTCAATTTATGATGCACAAAAAAAGGGCGATTTAATAGCAACACATGTGTCAACGCCTAACTTTATCCTCAACAGAGGCATGCCAAACCTTATTCTTCGATCTCAATATAGCCCAGAAGGCCATTCCATGAAAAACTTTATGAGCTAGCTCTGAAAGATGAGTGCAAAAGATACCATCAATTACAAACTCATATGTTAGCTCCCAACGGCTGTTTTAAACCCCCACCATTTCGACCAAATTAAACGATTATCTGATTAAGTCTAAATCGCACATTTGTACTAAAGTGACTATTTGATACATCATAAAATGTTGTTTGCTGGTCCAAACTCAAAGGTTTCGTTAGAAACCAAATAAAGTGAAACTGAACGTAAGTCGTGTTGGGATTTTAGAAGCAGTTAACCAAGAATTTCTACTTAGCAATGAAATGGATAAGGATCTAGTTAATGCAATTATGTTAAGCACATATTTAATAAACAAATAATTAATACAATATTAATTAATTAAAAGGGATAAAGAAACCCTAACCTACTTGACAATTGATCTCTATTAACGAACAAGAAACCAATAATTAAACCTTAAGTATCTAAAATAGATACCTCAAGAGTATCACACACAAACCGATTCACGTGATAATGCTCGATATATGGCTAATCGAGAACGTAATAATAAACCAATCAACAAGTGACCATCTTGAATATATTTCAAACAAGAAAAAACCACCAAAGACCTTTGCTAGTTTCTGTTCGAGAACCAAACTGCCCGATGAGCATGTTCAACACCATCCGATATCGGACAACAAATGTCCGATATATACATGATCCTACCGTCTCTATATCTAACCATCAAATAGGAAGAACGTAGACCTTCTTTGCATTCAGTCGCATGGAACTTTAGCAAGGAATCAACAAAACCAAATCTTTATTGTTATGCATGTATACGTATATATATACTATGACATATGCATGCATTCAATATTGTTTTCTCTTATGATTAGTCAACTAGGAGATCAAAGAAAACTTAATAAAGGTTTTAGGGATAGTCAAATATTTCGTCACATACATTAGGTGTAGGATGAATATTCATGCGTACATGTGATGGGAGAAAGTTGTCTATATATACATAAAACAACCGACTCTTTGTTGAGCCTTAGACTTGATTGTCAAGTCAAAAACCCAACCAAGCCCATTCACTTTTCCTCGCCTTCTTGCCCGACAAGGGAACACGGTGTCTGCCGTCACATTCAATTTAGCTATCCAAGAACAGCCCATGGATCAACTAGTACGGGTCAAGTAGCATGTATAATACGGGTAAATAATTCAAGTTTAAATTACGCTCTATTAATGATTTCTGTTTATCGTGGTGTGTGCCCCCATCGGCTCACACACTTCTAGTCGCTTTCGAAAGTGTTTTAGCTCCCATTAAACCAACAGCCCTTCACTCCTGGGGAGTTGGAGTGTCGAATAGCACACAAAACTAACGACGGAAACGCCTAGCAAACGCTTCCCTACTCGCTTTTAACTAAAAGTGTCTAAGAGAATAGTTTTCAGAAAAGTTTCTCAAGAGCATGGTCATTCAATGTCTTGCTCTAATCATCCTTTGTTATAGATACCGTAAAACCATGGATTATGGATCTCAAATCATTCCATATAGTTTAACCATTTAGAATCACGTTATAGAATTTAATTAGATATACCAAATGTAATCAAGCATCATCTTGCATTACCCTTTGGTTCGGCCAACAATTATCTTATTAATTCCGAGAGGCCATGGTATCTTTCTCAAGACATATCAAGTGGAGAAACAAATCCTTTATTGACTACAAGTGTTGTGGATGCTGCTTCACATCACCCCGAAATATAGCTTTTATAACTACCTTGTTCAGATAGCTGCTATGATACTACAAAAATGATATCCACACATAAGTAACTTGCTTGTATCTCAAGTCTAAGGATGAAGATAACAAACCATTATCAATATTTTACTTATGACAAGGATCCAAAAGTAAATGTTTGAAAGTTGGGGAATCCAATATGCATCTCTAGTGAATACATATGAGTTAAGGAAACAACCAATTCTCGTTAGAATTATAATCAACACTCACATTTGCCTTACATAACAATATTCCCATATTGTTAACCGACAATGGACATATTTAGAATAATAAAATTACTCAAGGATTAAACATGCAAATATAGGATAATAATTATTATATGAATGAATAACAAATACCAAGTATCTTTATTCATCATAAAGTAAAAATTGTCTATCAATCCCAATTATCAAATACTAAAACAGAGATGCATGAAACTCATTTAGTAAGTTGAACCCTAATGTTTCCAACATTCTCAACCTTTCTTTAAAAGAAAAACTAAATAGTTATTATCTGAGAACTTTCCGAATACTTATTTCAAATTTCACATATAGTGAGTGATTTGAAATATATAAGATGAGTGTCTTATCTCATATGCTCATACTATTGCAAGAATTATAGTATGAAGATGTTGTCTTACCTTGCATGAGGTAGTAAAAGTCAACAACACACCATACCATCTTGGCTAGCTTAAAAAGTATAAAGTATTCTCATTCATTAATGTGTAATGCAACAATGCTCTATGTTGAGCATAGTTAGTTAGAAGTATGAGATTTATCATAAAAAACGAAATCCTACTACAACTAGTATTAATAATCCTCTAGCATCATTTGTACTTATACAACACTATGCTTTATAATTCTTAAACATTTATAAAACAATAATCTAAACACTCAATTAGATATTGTTGTTGTCAGCTCATTTTGTTCTTGTACAAAAGCAACAACTAGTCTTATACACAATATAATATATACATGATGAATCCTTAGTTTAAAAACACAAGGTTTCCATCCATGTAAATTATTCCAAGTGAAATATATCATTAAAGACTTGCTTGAATAATATATTGCATTTGTGTTAGACTTTATTTTCCGCATTTGTTTATTCCATATAAACATCTATTCCAAGGTTGTTTGTTTTATTCCCTAAATTTCAAGTGAAGTTTCATTCCAAGCTTAAGGATCAATGTCTAGCTTAAATAGAATGATATCTTCAACATGTAAATTTTAAGGAAAAACACAATGCTCCCACTCAATGTCAGATATACTCAAGAGATATCTTAATTCAATTAGAATCATATTGTAATTAAATTCAAGATCTCAGCTTTGATGCAATGATACAATCCAAACATGGATTGCTTAAATTCGTATATTACATAAAGATTATGTAGATTCATAACCCTTTTGATTACACAATCGCCCTCGCAGTAAAAAGGTAATCATAAAGAAGGAGTTATAACATCTAATTGTCATATTCAACATACAAATCACATGTATGACAATTAAATATCTTTATAGAATTAATGCGTGTATATATAAGAAAATTTAATCACAGTCAATTGCTTAAGTATGATTAAAACTTCTTATAAAATGCCAAACATTAATATATATACAATTTTTGTCCTTGTGAGTCTTTCTTCAAAAGAAACTCATTCCAACCTCATATGTTAACCTGCTAGGCTTAAATAACAATCAAGCTCAAAACTTCGATTTGCCTTAAGGACTGAGATCTTGTCATTCATAGTTCTAAAATATTTATCAGATTCAAGATGTGATAATATATTTTAATAGTTAGCTGATTTATGTGACAACCCGTACTTTCAGGTCATTTCTCGAAACAATTTATGCCTCATTATTTCAACATTTATCGTAAACTAGGTTTACGTGTTTCAAATTCGCGTAACCTTTATGGTTTAGCGGCGAATTCATGATCATAACATCACGTACAATTCATATGGACTAAGATTAGTCTACATTTCATTGACACCATTTGCATCTCATTAATTCATTCATGACATTTCATTTCACATTCAACGCGTAATTTTTATATTCAATAAACGCATCAAGGTGAGTTATTATTTTGAATATTTAATCCGTTACTTTCAAAAATGATTCCGACATATTTTAAACTTACATTTAGTTTATACAAACTATATTTTGAGTTTTCCTAGTGTTTTAAATTTATTTGGTACATTAATCGTTAAAGTAAATTATTAATACACTTTTCTTAAAAATTACTCGATAATTATTTTATCACTCAATTTTCACAAGGAATGTATTTTTACAATTTTATTATCTCATTACATTCTATTTTGACTATCAAAACTTACTTGTACCAAAAAGTTACAGTTATCTACACTTTACTTACATTTTCTTACAAATTGCACAAAATTTTACACAAGTATACATATTTATACTTTTTAAAAAAATATATATTTGGGAACCAATCTCCATAAAATCCGGCCCTATGGGATTGTCCATTAATGATTGTTGAAAATTTTCTTTGATTTGTATACAAATTCAATTCAACCTCAATTATCTCATTCACTTTCATTCAATCATTTTTCAAAGTCTAGTGAAAATCATTTTCTCTCTTGGTTCTCTCCTCTCAAAACCGGCCATAGAAGAATATTCAAAGGGATCATCAAATTTTGCTAGCTCAAGTGTTATAACAATCTAGTTTATACTCTTTATAAGGTTTTGAAATAAAAACCAAGAGTGGTTAGGCTTAACCTTGTTACTTGCACCTCATCATATTCACTTGTAAGCATGTTTATTTCATTTTTCATGTTTTCTTTTCATTACATATGTATCTCTTCATTTTTGGAGCAACATGCAAGACATATGTGATTTATACCATTTTTCATGATTTTAAGAGTTATATATATATATATATTTGGTCATCCTATAATTATCCCCATGGTATTCTTTGGTCTTGATGGTGATTAGGAACCCATGACACCCTAAGAAGGTGTATGGTAGGATTAGATTAGTTTTGGAGTTGATTTGAAGGGATTAGAATAGGTTTTGTCCGAGAAAACTATTTTCGATAACTATAAATTATGTTCTGTTTTTGTTTCGATTTTCTGGAAAAACCTACAGTTGGTACGACATTTTGGCCTTGATATTTAGAAAATATACTTTAAAACGAATGCGGGTCATTGAACGGATTAAAACGGAGTTATAACGAAGTCGTGGTGAATTTTTAAAGTTGACGACGAAATATATTTGTTTTCAGAAAATTCAGCAACATGTTTTACTCTATTCGGTCAAAACGAGCCTTAAGCTTCACAAATTATTTCGACTTGTCAAAAATATATTAGTATACTCCTTTGATAAGCTAAGGGACGTATTATACGTAGAAAACGGATTTGAAACGACAAATATATGCACGTTTTTCATAAATTTGCCGTAACTATTATTTTCTCAAAACTATATTATTTCTATGATACAAGTGTTACGTAGAAGCAGAATCTCATGTTGAGGTAGTGTTTTAGCAAGGTTGTGAAACTTTTTGGAACGAAATGTCTTCTAGTAAAATCAAGTTCACCAGCCATATTCTTCAAAACAACAAGCTGTTTGGAAAGCGAGTTGTAGTAAATTATTTTACGGATGTTCAAACTTAATAAAACTCATTTTCTCAAGACAACAATTAGCCAAAACCACCATCTTTAACCCTTATTATCTTTATGATCGAGACCTTTTGGACAAAACCCTGAACTGAAACTTCTAGATATCGATACAAACTTTCCAAACCAGTCGAGTTCGTTCTCTAACGATCGACGTACACCGTTTTACGGCTAGTTTTCCAAAGCCATTTTTGTTAATTTCATGAAAATTCCGTTATACATTGTTTTGTAATTTAAAAAGTGATAATTTCACCAAAAATCATTATAAAACCATTGTAGGATGACATTTTGACGTAAATACTTGTAAAGTGATTTTTGATTGGTCAAGACGTCAAACGCGTATTTTTCGACGATAAGTAATATTTTCAAAACTCAAAAATGGTATAAATAACATACGAAATGCATGCATAACATTACATTGCAACTCATTACATGTCATATCATTCATCATAGGTCAAGATTTGCGATCACATTACACCGTGTACTCACTTTGTCTTCGCATCATTCCACCAAGTGAGTTTTCATAGCCCTCGCTTACTTGTTTCTTATAATCGTTGGGGAGATACATGCTCAATTATTTTCATTTACTTTCATAAGTAATCTAATCATTTAAGGATTTCTGTGAGTTCATTGCCCCACTTTTACTCTTTTAACTGTTTTACAAACTCTTTTGGGGAGATACATGCTACATTTAAAATTGAACACAAATGCTTTGAATCAGATGCATATCCGATGTTTTATTGTCACTAAGTATTTGCCATGTTCTAAGTCCCTACATCATGAACCATTAGTCACTTAGCGGTGAGCTGAAAGTATAGTGAATAGGCCTATTGAATTAACACTCCGCTCCTATTGACCCATTTAGGGAAACGAGCGACTATATTTGAATCATTAAGGTAAATTGGCAAATTACCTATTAGGGCGTAATGATGAAACGATGAACAATTTTTATTGGTGTGATGTTTACGCTTTGGTGTCATGAACTTAGTGAAATAAATACGATGTTGTTTTAACGATGAGTGTGAAACAATTTAACTCACACTACGATGATTGTGTTCAACGATAATTAAACCTATGGTTTTACGTCAAGTTAGGTACTATTGTGAATTCATTTGACGATGTGTGGTTGAATATAAACTATATATATACATTTCGGCAATGGGTTGTGAACAATACAGGTTGCAAGTTTTGTATGGGCGGAACTTGAACTGAGTGGATTTTACAATGCCTTTGTCACATAAATCCATTCGATACATTGAGTCATGCACTATTTTGTGAATTCATTTGACGCATTTCTCATTGAACATAAACTATGCAAATTCTGGCAGTGGGTTGTGAACACACAGGTTGCAAGTTTTGTATGGGCGGAACTTGGAATTGAGTGGATTTACAATGCCTTTGCTGCATAAACGATTTCGATACATTGAGTCATGCAATATTTTGTGAATTCATTTGACGATTTTCGCTTGAACATAAACTTTACACATTCTGGCAGTGGGTTGTGAACACACAGGTTGCAAGTTTTGTATGGGCGGGACTTGAAACTGAGTGGATTTACAATGCCTTTGCTACATAATCGATTTTGATAGTCTTTACATTTCAACGATTTACAATGCCTTGTCACATAAATCGATTTCAAAAGGCTTTACATTTCAACACAAACTCTATGAACTCACTCAACCTTTGTGTTGACGCTTTTTAGCATGTTTTATCTCAGGTATTTAAGGCATACACTTCATGGCATGCATTTGGATATATCATATTATGGAGTCGCAGACGACGCTGTCTGTACTTGAGTTTTACGCATTTTAAAACATCGCTTGAATTTGTAAAACAAACTTATTTCCTCACAAGTTGATTTTCATTTGGGACCTACTTTGTAAACTCTGATTGTTTTACTAAATCAAACTATGTTCTTTTCAAATCCATTAACTTTAGGTCGCTCAATATAATCGCGGATTGTGATGCTATGACAAATAATCCCTCGTGAATTCATTCACCGCAAAAACAGGTAATTTGGGGGTGTGACAATTTACAATAATCTTCTAACTTATATCCCTCAGCATTGATATACAATATCACTTAAGTGATGAGCATCCTTTCGGATTTATAAATGAGAGTAATCATTATACTTCGGTCGACATTTTCATGTTTAACCTTAGTATGACATTAATAAGTGCATTTTAGAAGGTTAAGTATTTTGTTCTCAAAAAAACTTTGAGCTATGTGTATACTCCCACTTACTTTTGTAAGTAGAGACAATTCTCTAAATACTAAGTATTTAAGCAACAATAATTTGTTCTTTATGGAGAACCACAAAATACATTTTAAGTTCTCATCTCAAGATTTATTAATTAAATGCTTCATAAGATTTTAACAAATTCAGGACTTAAATCAAGACATTATGGAATTCCTTCCAACAACTCAAATTAGGGTTTATAGAAAAACTCTAATTTAGTATCACTTTAACCAAAGTTCTAACAACAGTTTTTGTGTTTTCACAAGCTAGGAAGAACACCAAAACTTCAATCTTCAAGCTAGGAAGTGTAGAAAAATCAAAAATCTAAAAAGGTTTATGATTCAATTGGTTTTAGTGGTAAAACTTCAAATCCCTAATGAATTAGGGTTTTCAGTTATAGGTTGTCTTGAATACCTTGTAGGTTTGAACTCTATTGAGTGTATCCATGACACATGCAATTTTCTAACCTTGATATGTATTGGAGGTAGAGCAATTAAAGCTATCATGAACCAAACAATATGAATAAGGTTTGATCTAACACATTAGACATACCATAATGAAGTGGTATCCTATGATTTATTAGAATTGTGAAACTATATCAGAATTCTATAGATAACTTAATTCTCTTTGGACCAAATACTTGTCAATTGGGTCGAGCCAAATTGCATATAAAGTATTTACTTAACCAAGTGCATGCTACAATTTATATTCATTGAATAATACAAGAACCTTATGTTCACGTTTTCACAAGAAGACATAACTGTTCAAGGATTATATGTTCATGTGTTAACAAGAAAATAGAACATTTCAATAATACATTATAAGTCTTTGAATAATTCAAAGGCCTTATATTTAAGTGTTAACTAGAAGACATAACACTTTTACTATATATACTTTATGTTATAAGTCATTGACTAATTCAAGGACTTTATAATTATATCTTAACATGTAAGCATAATTATACTAACAAAAGTAATCATGAGCGCAAACTCTTGAGTTCTATAGTAATTTCAAGTTAATTTTATACTTGTAATTATGATCATTATCATATAATCATAATTATGTTGACTAAAACATGTAGTCAAATGTTGAAGTATCTTTACTTTATATCATGACATTTGAATGTAGTAGGGCAACAAAAATCTAGCGTGTTCAAGTCCTAGTAGAATCATTATTAGAATGTAGTAGGGCAATAAACATCTCATGTGTTTAAGTCCTAGTAGAATTCTTATTTTACATGTAGTAGGGCATTAAACATCTAATGTGTTTAAGTCCTAGTAGAATTATTAGTTCTTTACCTTTGCGGTCAAGAGATATCAATAATATTGTTGTTCCTTGCACACACTTTGAGATTTCTCCCACTTGTGTAAGGTACAACATCATTAAGAAAAAACAACACGTGATTGATTATTCAAACAATATGATAATGTCATAGAGATCATAAGTAGTTGTAGAACCATAACCTGTAATAAGGAATTGTGGATTATTATTCTATAGATAACGCCAGAAGCAAATGTGCCAGGAAGGCAACGTTATCTTATAAAATAAATACAATTATCCTGTAAGTAATGGTTGTTCATATTCGGAAAGTAATGAATTATTTCAAATCAAGTTTGAAATTATATGGGTGACTAATAGAAATTAAATCTCGTAGCTCCCATCTAAAATGACAACATTACATGAATGATATCAAGAATAAAATGCAATTGCTCCCACTGGATTTGTCAACATTGTTAGTGTTACATTTCCAGTAGAAAGCATATAGCAGTTTTATATACTTTCCTATTCTCTTCAAATGCCTACGAGTAGCATGTACTTAGGTATTGAATAGAGTATATGAAGTTCTACTCATGCAGACAATGGACTAGCCATTCTTTTATTCAATTAACTTGAATCTTTAGCATGCAATTCCTCCTTTATCGTCTACATAGCCCCAAGGGTAATTAGCACTTTAGGAATAATAAGAGTCCAAGAAGATTACCTTGCAAATATGCTAGTAATTCCTTTACTTTATGTTTAAACTCATACATCGTGACAAGTTCAGGATGTTATTTATTTTGGTAGCTCTAAACACAATATTTCCAATTATACAAAATATTCTATCTTTCAATTAACTCTAGACCACTAAAAGGGTAATGAAAGATCATAAATGAGTTTATCACTTTGTAATCCTGTCTTAGTTTGTCAACCAAGGAGAAAAGATAGGTATAAGTCTCACTCTTCTTAGTAGGAAAAGAGACTAAGTTTGTCTTTCAAAGAAAAACAAATTTGTTTACGAGTTATGTTGCAATAACACAATTAATCAGAACATAAAAAGTTCAAATCTAGTATTTTCGATAATTACATTCTTAAAAGAATTAACTACCCAATTAATTACTAATTAAGACTAAGATCCATCTTGCAACCCCACTTAATTACCATAGGTCTGACCCTGTAAAAAATAAGACAAGAGGTAAGCGATTTGCGCTAATTGCATAATGCAACTCTTAGATTTATGAGACTGTTTCAGGCATTAGTATCAAGTAATAATGTCAAAAGCATGTTTAGTTCTCATCTTATGCCTCGGGTCCGAGGTCGACCAGGTTAACCTCGATATAAGTCGACCAATTATGAACGTAAAAATAACCAGGTCGACCAAGGAGAATAATTACCATGGGTTGGAAAGGCCCTGTCCCACTGAAGTCAATCTAAGCGCACGTGTCCATAGTTGGGTGGCATAGACTTAATATTAACAAATAGGTATACACATATAAATGTGGTAAAAGTCGTGTACAAAGAAGCATGCAAAACAACTTTGTAACACTGATTTTAAAAACTTTTGGTAATGACACTGTAGTGATCATCATGGTTCACGGTAGCTCCAATCAACTCCAGTAGGAGACAGAGGACTGTACGGTGAAGCATAACCTTAGACATCCTTTCAGTGAGACTGTGCTCACTTCTTTAAACCCTCTTTCTAGTTTGTTCTAGTGGGTGAGCCGTACATCCCAAGTGTCCATAGCGTCTAGTTTTAAATTCTTGAAAACGTGTTTCATATATTAGGTCACTTTATTTTACAAAACAATTTTCCACGAATCAAATAGCAGGTCACAATGAGCATGGTATTTAGGCGTAAATAAAGACCAATATTAATGTTATGGTTACGATATGTATTATTCCATATTGCAAACAATTAGGTGTCAAAGCAAGTAATAATGCACATATAGGAATCACAAACATACAAGCATAAACATCAATATAAATAACTACATATTGTTCGGTACTCTTGCGAAGCTTCCCAAACGGAGAACCACAAGACCGTCACTAGGATGTAATACCTAGATCGCCCCATACATCGCAAAAGCAATTGAGTGGGACTTGTGGCCGGAAAACACGTAAAACGCATGGCAATCTCAATTAACAAGTAATAACGCAATTTTATGTATTTAATAAACAATATGTAATTCTAATTATCATTATAATTCTAATTAACAATTAATAGATTCAAATTAACTTTTAATACTAATTAGCAAGTAATTTTAATTAACATGTAATTTTTAATTAACAATTTAATTTCAATTAACAAAGTAATTTATAATTAACATGTAAATTAAATTATAATTAACAAATTAATTCCAATTAACAATTAATTCTAATTATCAATATAATTTTAATTTGTGTGTGACTAGTTATTATTTATTAAAAATTGACAAGTATTGCATGTAATTGTCAAAATAAATAAAACAAATAACTAAATTAGGTTTCATGCAGCCTTTAAAACATGTTTATTAATTGAAACGCGGTAACCTATAATCGCAAAACGAAGTTGACTCGTGATGCCATGTTGGGATTTTGAAGCGTTAACCAAGAACCCTACTTGAAGTACTACGGATAAGGATCTAGTTAATGCAATTATGTTAAACACGTATTTAATAAACAAATAATTAATACAATATTAATTAATTAAAAGGGATAAAAGAAACCCTAACCTTGCTTGGCAATTGATCTCTATTAACGGAACAAGAAACCAATAATAAACCTTAAGTATCTAAAATAGATACCTCGAAGTGTATCACACACAAACCCGATTCACGTATACGTTCGATATATAGCTAGTCGAGAACGTAACAATAAACCAATCAACAAGTGAATATCTTGAATATTACTCAAACAAGAAAACCACCAAAGACCTTTGCTAGTTTCGCTCGAGAACCAAACTGCCTGATGAGCATGTTCAACACCATCCGATATCGGACAACATATGTCCGATATATACATGATCCTACTGTCCTATATCTAACCATCAAATAGGAAGAACGTAGACCTTCTTTGCATTCTGGTCGCATGGAACTTTAGCAAGGAATCAACAAAACCAAATCTTTATTGTTATGCATGTATATCAAGATATATATACTATGACATATGCATGCATTCAATATTGTTTTCTCTTATGATTAGTCAACTAGAAGATCAAAGAAAACTTAATAAAGATTTTAGGGATAGTCAAATATTTCGTCACATACATGAGGTGTAGGATGAATATTCATGCGTACATGTGATGGGAGAAAGTTGTCTATATATACATAAACAATCGACTCTTTGTTGAGCCTTAGACTTGATTGTCAAGTCAAAAACCCAACCTAGCCCATTCACTTTCCTGCCTTCTTGCCCGATCAGTGAACACGAGGCCCAAGGCTGTCACATTCGACCCATTTAGCTATCCAAGAACAACCCATGGATCAACTAGTGGATCGGGTCAAGTAGCATGTATAATACGGGTAAATAATTCAAGTTTAAATTACGTTC
>OU343216.1:171626865-171639800 GCA_910596185.1 Chrysanthemum makinoi | reverse complement strand
CCATATAGAACATTACAAAGAGGTAACTAACCTGTTTGATGTAAGGGCAAAACCGGATCAGGTGTATCCCCTGCGTGCACATCCGCCGTGTGTGTTTCTGGTAAACCAACAACAGAGAAGAGGTTAAAGAAATTAGATACAAAAATACACGTAATGGTACAATTATGGGTGTTAGTTGTGTAAGATTGTGTAAACTTCTATATTGATTGAATAATAATGAGAGGTACATCAAGATTATATAAGCTACATAATGGGCCTAATATACAATGGGCCAAATACTAATCCTAATACTAATAGTCTAACACTCCCCCACAGTTTGAGCGGGAGGAGACCGAACACTCAAGCTGTCACGAAAATCGGTAAACAAGGCAGATGGTAACCCCTTGGTAAAAATATCTGCATACTAAAACCTTGAAGGAACATGTAGAGCTCGAATTTGACCAGTAGCAACCAAATCACAAATAAAATGAATATCAATCTCAATATGCTTGGTACGCTGATGCTGAACAGGGTTAGAAGACAAGTACACTGCACTCACATTAACACAATAAACAATAGTAGCATATGACAATGGTGTATGAAGCTCACGAAGTAAATTCCGAATCCAACATGTCTTAGAAATAGCATTGGCAACACCCCGATACTCAAAGATCGGAACGAAATCGTCGGTGACGTTTAGAGGACCATGAAAGTAAGTTGTTGCCAAGAAAAACACAATAACCTGATGTAGACCGGCGAGTGGTAGGGCAACCAGCCCAATCAACATCCGAATAAGCAACCAATGACTCAGTAGTAGAAGAAAATAATTGTAAACCATAAGCCAAAGTCCCCTGAACATACTATAATATTCGCTTGAGAGCAGTGAAATGAGGCTTACGAGGATCATGCATATATAAACAAACTTGTTGCACAAAGATAAGTAATATCGGGTCTAGTGAAAGTGAGATACTGAAGAGAACCTGCAAGACTACGATATAACATAGGATCAGAAACCGGATCACCGCCAGCACCCAACTTAGACTCAACATCAACTGGAGTCGAGAGGGATTACAACCAACCATATGTGCACGCTCCAAAATCTCCTTAGCATACTTACGCTGTGACAAAAACATCCCAGAAGAGTCACGCATAACGGACACACCCAAAAAATAATTAAGAGCACCCAAATCTGTCATAGAGAACTCCTTATGCAAAGAAGCAATAATCTGTTGTAATAAACTATCGAGGAAGCAAGTAGCACAATATCATCCACATATAGTAGCGTAAAAGCATTATCATCACCACATTAGGTAAATAAATAAAGAAGAATCACACCCGAAGTAAACCCAACAAGAAGAATATAAGCGCAAACCGTAAAACCATGCCCGAGGCTACCGCTTAAGACCATAAAGAGAACGTTGTAATAAACAAACATAATCCGGATGCTCAGGATCCCGAAAACCAGTGGCCGATGCATATAAACAGCCACCAAATCACCATGCAAAAATGCATTCTTGACATCAAGCTGATGAACAAGCCAATGTCGAGAAATAACTAAACTAAGAACAGTCCGAATGGTGCTCGGCTTAACAACAGGACTAAAAGTCTCATCAACATCCACTCCCTCCACCTGTGTGCTACCATTGGAAACAAGACGTGCCTTGTACCGACTAAGAGTGCCATCAGGCAAATACTTATGGCGAAATAACCACATACACCTAACAACATTAACACCCGCAGGACGAGGTACACAAGTCCAAGTTTTATTCTTAATAAGCGCATTATATTCATCAATCATAGCTGTTAGGAATTAGAAATTCTAGGTATTAAAGAGTCGGTCACCTCAAGTATATGTAATCGTTAGAAAGCTCGTAGTCGTAGTTATTTTAAGTTAAGTAGTATTTAGTTATGTAACACCGTGGAGGACGGACGGGTCTTTACCCACTGTATGCCTGATCCACAGCCCGTTGTGTGGCGTTCTATTGTAAGACTATAAATACTCTCTACCTTCCAAGGTAGAGAGTTGGAGCTCATAATAAGAATTTTTCTTTCTCTCACTAAAGTTCCCTAAACCTCTAACTTTCTCTCTCTAGAATTCCACTTATACGCCACCTTGTTGTTATGGTTTGATGTGTATGTGAAAACTTATATCTAACAATTGGTATCAAGATCCAAGGTTAGATCATATCTTGCACATCTTTGGATTTCTAGTGGTTTTTAGGTGGTTTTTGAGTTTGAAAAAGTTTAGTGGTTTGTGCATCATTTGGGTGATTTCTTGTGTTAAAGTTTGGATTTTGTTAGTACTTTTATGTTTAGAATCATCACAAGTGTGTAGGTTTTCATTTGGTAAGCTTGAATCATCTTGGTTGGGTTGTTTTGGATTGAAAAGTGATGTTTATGTGGTTTTTCTTGCTAGCGACTTAACACACGGAATACTTTCTTCGTAGCGATTTGCTTTACAAATTTGTAGCGAAGTTACGCTTTTAGACCTAGCGACTTAGATCTAGCGAGTTACAATACAAGTAGTGGACTCTCCACTACGGTAGCTTGACTGGTGGTAGCGAGTTGCTCTTTAGCGACTTGTATCTTTAGCGACTTGAGTAGCGAATTCTTTGCCAAAATTTTGCTAGCGACTTGAGCCTTAGCGAGTTACTACTTAGCGACTTGCATTTGTCTGGCGACTTGGGACTCTAGCGACTTAGTGGTGTAGCGAATTAAGTGTTAGCGACTTGGTGCATTATCTTCTAGCGACTTGGGTGATTGCTTACGGTTTTCTCTTGATTTAGTAAAATCCGTGAAAGAATCTATTTCCCGGTTTAATCATAGAGTTATAAAATCCGTATATCCGTTAACATGTCTACCAACGTTCCTACTATCATCTCCACTTGCAGAGGATGTTCAAGTAGTTGGGTCGATACTTCGTCCACCCATGCTTGATGAACCGACTACGATTTTTGGGCTCAACGAATCAGATTATCTTGCCTTGGAAAGGAAAATGGTGTCAACATTCTTAAATCCATTGATGAAGGACCATATCGAGTTGAGACGACTAGAGACATACTTGATACTAATGAAGATGGTACTCTTGTTTACGGAATGGGCAGACCTAAAATGTATGATGAGCTTGAGGATAAGGAGAAAAAGAGATTCGATGCAGATATCGGGGCTTCAAACATTGTTCTTCAAGGTCTTCCTAAAGACATCTACAAGCTGATCAATCACAACACCGATGCAAAGGCAGTTTGGGATAATGTTAAGATGCTTCTCTCGGGTTCGTAATTAACTATGGAAGACAGAGAATCACAACTCTATAACGAATTTGAACACTTCAAGATGAAACCAGATGAGAGTGTCTATGAGTACTATGTGAGATTTCATAAGTTGGTGAATGACATGAGGAACATCAGAATGACTATGCCTAACATTCAGGTGAACTCAAAATTTGTAAACAACATGAATCCCGAATGGCACAAGTTTGTCACATTTGTGAAGCTCACTAAAGGATTGAAGAATACAAACTATGAGCAACTCTATGCCTTCCTCCTTCAGAATGAGAGACATGTTATGTTTGAAAAATTGATTCTCAATCGGTTCAAAACCAACCGAGGAGAGACAAGCTCGTCCTAATGACTCAACCGCTTCTACTCAAACATCGGAATCACAACCAAAGCTTCACAAGTCATACCCTTGGGTAATGGTAATCACAAACTCATTCCTGATCCTATGTTCAAACAAGCGATCTTGATGCACACGCTGGGTAACTTCATTAATCAACTAGCTCTTCTGATTAGTCAAAACATGAATTCTCTCCCACATACCAACAACAACCTCGATCAAAGATCTAACCCACACAATCAAGCCATTAAAGATGGAAGGATCGTGGTGCAACCGTTCGGAAAGACAAGTATGATCGGGGAAGAGGTGGAGCTGGTAGAGGTTATGTTGGCAATCGGACTCGAGGAAGGAATGGTAACCAAGGTCAAGCTAAGCCGATCAAATGCTATAACTGTGGTGGTGAGGGACACATTGCAAGAAACTGCACAGCTCCAAAGCGTCCACGAACGCCGATTACTTCGAGAGATAAGATCTTCTGGTACAAGCTTAGGACAATGGTGCTGCTTTGGATGAAGAGGAATTGTCACGTTTCTAGTGAGGGCAATGCCAAGACCTATGATGCAGATGTGGATGGCGCCTATTCAGGGAGATAGGTCACAATCATCGAATGCCTTTCAAGTCACTGATTGTGATGCATACGACTCGATGTGGATGATGGACCTCGGCACACACAATTTTTATGGCTAGCATTTCTCCAATGGTTTCTCCCAAGGTCTCTTCTTCACCACTAGCTTGCCCATCCCAAGACAAACTCATCTCAGAGGTATTAAAACTATACGATAATGCTTGATGTGCAACGGATGCATGACAAAGTACAATCAAATGAAACTATTGAATCAAATGTTGAAAATATGGGTAATATCGATATTATCCCATATGATCAATACGTGAAACAAAGTGAAAGTGAAGGTGTACCAAGTGATGCATCTTCTGCAATCAACAATGACTATGTTTTTGATGAATACACTGCATGTGCCCGATGATTCGTAATTTCGAACTAAATGCCTATAAAGAACGTGTTGCTATTTATGAACAACTTGCAAAATTTGAGTTGACCACTTTCGTGAGCGGAAATGGATGACCAAGTGCGCAATCATTAGAAAAGTAATTTTAGAGAAGAAGTATTGAAACAAGAATTAAATTCCTTGCAAGAAAACTTTCTACTTTCTAAACAACTAAGCAAAACAAGAACTTCAAGAAAATGTGAAAATGCTTAAGCAAGAATTTAATGCAAAGGAATCAAAACTCTTGAGAGACTTTTCTAATCTGAAAACTTTGAAAACAAACTTGAAAACAAGTTGTACATACAAGGAAACACCATTCAGATTGCTCACATGGTCACTAAACATAGAGTTCTAAGCGATAAGCATAGTGTTCCCATAATTGATAAACCCAACCTCGAAGTACGGAAAGATAGCTAAAGTGCTCAAAGTGTGATCTATGATGGTAATGAGATCCTTAAACCTAGACAGAAACCTAGTTGCGCTGAGTGCATTGAGGAAGATAAGAAATCTGATGAAGTCACTAGGAAAGGATGAATAAAAATTAGATAATCCTAAATGCAAAGAGAAAAAAATAATTATCACTCCCCATGACTACAAGAAGGAAAACTGGATTTCCTTGAACATGTTTAAGCCTTAGACATTGTTGACTCCTAACAAGTTTTTCGGAAAAGGATTTAGATAAGCGAAAAGTCGAAAATATTGTTGAAACAAACCCCCCTATGGAAAATGCCTAGAAGCTGTGTATCCTCCTAATACACCAATGCATCTTGTTCCTAGAACAATTGCCACTAAAAGCAAGGCCTTAATTAGCCAATATGTTATATTTCAACTATTTGTTGATTTTGAGAAAACTTGCAAGAAAAGGATCACACCCACCGGTATAACGGAAGGAGAAAGGGGTTTTGAGCAAATGAAAGAATGTTATTTAACCGAGGTCATGCCTTTCTTTAAACTTCTGAAAGATCACTTTGAGAGTCTTAAAAAGGGGATAGAAACCGATATCAAGGGAATGGAAAAGGAATTTGATGCAATGGTAGTTGAAGTTAGTGATTATGAGCGTGCACTAAAATATAATGAGATTGAGAGGAAGAACTTGCATACCTTAAATGAGACTCTTATTAATGAATGTGTTGCTCAAGATATCTTTTTCACTGCTTCAAATTGCTCTATTAATGCTTCCAAATTTCATGAACTATCTGTGGCCCTGAAAGTCTCCCATGATCGTGTCATTGAGCTTGAAACAACAAATTCAAAATTGCATGAGAAAATAGAAAAGGATGATCATGATAACCTGGTGAAACAGTTTTCTAAATTGAAGTTGAGCATCTTGCTTTGCAATTAAAATATCAACATATAAAAGAAAATGTTAAAACCTCAAATATCAAGACATCCTTGGATGCTCTCGAATTTGATGCGCTTTTGAAATTAGCAAACGCGTGATGAACGATTCGAGCTCATTGTAACACGATCGTAAGATTGAAAACCCAAGTCTCACAATTAAAGGTGAAAAGAAGGAAGTGACTGGATCCCAAATGCCTCCTCCTTTAGATTCTAGTACTCTCAAACTTTTCATCTTCAAAACTTAGTTAATGCTTTACAAAAGGAAAACGAGAGTTTTCTACAAGAAAATGAAAAAGTTAAACGACACTTTAAAGAGTTATATGATTCAATGAAAGTCACCCGTGACCAAAACAACGAAAAATAACGTCTTTAAAAAAGGAAATTGAGAATCGAGAAGTCGGGAAATGGGAAACCGCCACTTGTTTTCAATAAGAATGTTGTCTCAAAGTCACCCTCGATTGCAAATACACCGTGATGTTAAATATATTCCTCCTCATCTTAGGAATAATGAACATGCTTTTCATGACTATTGTGCTTACCTTAAGGATAGTCTAGAATGTCTCCGTGAGATTGTCAAAGAGGATTTCATTAACAAACCTCTTGATAGTGAAGTTAGGTTTGCTTGCCTCCAGGCCAAACGATCTCAAGAGCCGCTAGAATGTGTAATTGCAACATGTCCTAAATCCTTATCCTTAGGTGCAAAAGGCAAAGCTGTGATGCCTTGTTCTATGCCTAAAGCCAAGCATGTGAACCTTGATATGCCTTGTTCCATGTCGAAATTCAAGCAAGCAACCTGTGTTGTGCCTCCTAGAATTTCGAGATCCCAAAGACTTCTAGACCGTGAATGCAGAAAGTAGTGAAGCCATGTAATGTTCCCATCGTTACTTCTACAGATGTTAAGATTGACACTAAAGTTAGCGGGTCAAAACCTAGAAGCTATGCAAAGAAGGATAGGATTACGCAAACTAAAAGTGATCATGATAAGGAAGTGAAAGAAAACCATAGGGACAAGAAGTTTGATTTGAACAAAAAGAATCGTGTTAGTTCTAGTATTAGCTCTAAGCTTACTAAAATTAATTCGAGGCCTTATGCTATCTGCAAAACATGTAAAAAATGTTTAATTTCTGGCAATCATGATAAATGTGATGTGTTATTTCTGAGGTCTAAGATTCATAACCCGGTTAAGAAAGTTTGGAGAGCGAAACAGATTAAGCAATCATGGAAACCTACAGGGAAGGTGTTTACCAATGTAGGAATTCGGAAGCCAACAGTCGAATATTCACGAATGGCAAACCTTGCCCCTTAACTAGACCCACTATGCCTAGAGTAGTGCCTGTTAAGGTTTGGAAGCCAACCGGTAGAATAATCCCATTAAGCACAAAATGTCCCTCGACTAAGTCCGATGTTTCTACTAGTTCAGCTCCTAGTAACAATGACATTGCACCTAGGGTTTCGCGATTCAAAGATTGTTTGTGCTAACCAAAAGGACCCCATGAGCACGTGGGGATCCAATGTTTCCAATTCTCTGTCTTCGTATGTTATCCAAAGCAGTCGCATAAGTCGCCCCTTGGGATTTGGATTCGGGCGGCTCTAAACATATAACTGGGCTCTAAACAATGACGTCTGCTCACATCGCCAGCCTCATACTTCATCATTATGGCGTCGCAGATAACACTTCGTGCCCCGTTCCTCAAAGAAAAGAAAAGTGTACGCTTCAAGGCGCTTTATCTTCGTAAGAAGAGAAATCTTCATGTTTATGACCATTCTCATCGACATTCTTCATCAACAAGCTTCATGTTTCTCCCATGCTCATTCAGTCATCAAGTGGATCTACCTTCATTAATGTATATTCTTATTCACTTGCTAAATCAAAAATGGCAACTTCGGATGCAATTTTTGAGGGGAGAAGAGTGAATATACTAAATGATGATGGATGTTTGAATAATGGTTATACGACTTAAAGTTTGATGACTCTCCTCCAACGCCTAATGTTTCACTCACTAAGGATAAATGGGATTTATTGTTTGGGATTCATTGGTTCAAGATATGTTTGATGAGTATTTACAACCGCTAGCGAATATTTGATGATCATCAAAGAACATGTGATTCATGAGTTCAAGATATGTTTGATGATCATCAAAGAAGTACAACTCAAACTACTCAAAAAGCCTAATCTCCGTTATTCCTCAAGGCGTTGATAATGATTATCATAATATTGCAGTTGCACTCATGAATAATGATCCGCTCTTTGGTATTCCTTTGCCAAATATTCACGGATTATTGTTCATGAATAATGATCCACTCTTTGGTATTCCTTTGCCAAATCTTCATGGATTATTATTCCTCTCATCGTGCATGCTATAAATCAACCACATGAACTTCAAGGAAAAAGTCTACCTCATCCGCCAGTTATTGGTGTATCCTCCAAATCGCCTCTACATGAATACTTTTAGGAAGAATACATTGATGTTGAGGCATCATTTGTTCCTGTTCATTCATGGGTGAATGTACATCCGGTTGTATGTTTATTCACATGTTGGGCATTTGACACAAGTTGATTACTTAATCATTTATCACTTATTTGAGATTGAAGTTGACCTTCACAAAGCGTGTTCTTATTTGATAACTTGCTCGGGCTTAAGAATTTGAGTTGAAGGCTTGGGTTATCTAGTTACCAGCAATGGAGTGGATGGTTGAAGACCTGGTTAACTATCACTATTAGGAGTTACGTTGTTTTACTCGGTGTCACATGCAGATGACGATGTGGATAATATCAAGAGGTGTTAATGTCTCATACCTTGTTTGAGTGTGAGTACTTAGAGATTTGCTTGAAGCATAGATTCTCGACACCGTTCTTCCATCTTTAAGTGCAAGCTTAAGACACAAATGCAGGGAATTCGACTTCAGTTTCAAGTTTGGTATATTGGGTTTTTCTTCAACAATGGTCACTTCAAATTGTCTACATATGGGTTGATAAAGATAGTCAGAGTGAGTTTATGTAGCGATTGATTCTCACAGATTCATTTGGGCTATTTGAGTTCTTCTCACAAGATTTCAAGTTTATGGATATATTATGTTTTTTGATTCGAGGTATCAAAACCATTTGGGGGAAGGATATATTATTCCAACTATTTAGGGAAAGTGGTCTCTGGAGACCTTTGGTTTATGTTACTGTTCAGCTTGGAAGAAATGTGAGAAGAATATTTGGAGCGTGAGATGATACTGCCTATCGACATCTTATATACGGTTTATGATAAAGTGCTTCCGGTTATATGCACAACATGTTCACTTGATCGAGCTAATTCAGTTATTTCAGAGTTGACATCCACAGAGATGATTAGTAACTCAACATGTTACATGGATGTCATCGTCTCTACTCTTGTTGGGTACATGTGTACATTATGTGCTGATTGGTTATATGTTATATAACTGGAATGCACTTGGTAAAATGAAGATGTTGATATATTATGCCTATCGACATCTTATATACGGTTTATGATAAAGTGCTTTCGGTTATATGCACAACATGTTCACTTGATCGAGCTAATTCAGTTATTTCAGAGTTGACATCCACAGAGATGATTAGTAACTCAACATGTTACATGGATGTCATCGTCTCTACTCTTGTTGGGTACATGTGTACATTATGTGCTGATTGGTTATATGTTATATAACTGGAATGCACTTGGTAAAATGAAGATGTTGATATATTGTTCCCCTAAATAGACAACTGGTCAATCTCGAAGAGTAAGGTGGACATCGGGGATGCACATGAAGTTCATGTGATCGGTCGTGAATCAGTTAATCCGGATTTGATAACCAATCGAGACGATCAATGTTTCAACTTGTTACGGTGTTCTCGTGTTCTTCGTGGTGCCGAGCTTCAATCAATGAGACCGCTTTGTATTCAACTCTACTTCTTAGGGAAATGGTCTTTATTCGATGGTTGTCGGTTTGGGGGAAGCTACCAAAGATTCAAATTGAGAAGGCTCATGTCCAGACGATTTTCTTAGAAGCATCGAATGCTTTGGTGGCGAAAGTTTAAGAGATGTTGATTCCTTTCTTCTACAACGTGTTGAACGATATCTTTATCTCGGTACTCATTTCATCATTCTCTTAAACTAATTTATCTCTTGTAAATATTTATTCGAAAAACAAAATACAAAATTATAAAACCTTCAAAAAATAAAATAGAAAAATATAAAACTTTCAAAATCCATAAAAATTTGAAAAAATTCGAAAAATCTTCAAAAAAATATTGTCAATTTTTCATGTTTTCTCGGTTCGATAATATCTACGGTCTTGATGTTGTCATTCAAAGAATGACACGGGACTTTAGATGTTGTTCAAATTTTTTTTATAAAAAAAAAAATCAAAAAATCAAAAATCAAAAATATTTTTGGGAGAAAGAGAAAATGGTTTATTGTCATTTTCAGGCAATAACCCGCTTTTAAAAGAAAGAACAGAGCCATGTTTTACCATGTTTTCAAATTCCATGCTCTGATTTTATAAACATTTATCTCTGAAAACTAAATGCTTTGAAAAATAACTCGGTCTCTATTTTTGATAATCATCAGACTTATTTGTCAAAATATCTATCTCTCAATCAACAACCTATGTCATTGATTGAGGGGAGAATGATTTCAATTAAATTAAAAAGTTATTTGGCATTAAATTGTTTTCAAAAGATGTACATGCATGTTTTATCAATGGAGTTTAAAGTCTTAACATCCGATCCTTATCGGTTAAAACGCTTTCATAATCAAGTCACAATTAAAAGCTTTCAAAATCAATTTAAATCTATAAGAGATCACAAATCTCAAATGATTTGATAATTGTGATCGGGGAGAATGTGTGATTTAAATTGGATTTAAACTGATAATTCGGTAAATGGTTTTATGAGGACGTACATGTTGTCCTTCCCACATGTGACAAACGATTTCAATTTTTCAATGCACATGTTGAGGGGAGCATCTATCTTAAAACCAATGATTTGAAACGTGATCAACTTATCTCAATGTGCGAGTTCCTCTAGTATGTGCAAAACTCTTTTCAAATCTCGAGGCACATATTGAGGGGGAGCAAAACTTATGAAAACCTCATCCTTCCCAAAATGCTTTATCTACTTGATTTGATTAGGGAAGTGATGTTGATATCTTTTAGGAAAAGGTAATCAAAGAAGTAAATTCTTCATCTTGCCTCCGTGTGCAAAACGATTTCAAACATTTGATGCACATGTTGAGGGGGAGCACTTGTTCTAAAGATATCAAAAACAATTCAAGTGCAAAATGTTTTGATAATATTTCACAAGTATCTGGATTGATTTTCAAATGGTTTTCAATTGGTTCCATATGGAAGATGAACAATACCTAATAGACCGACCAACTTTACATTATGTACGGTGATATAAGGATTATAAGGTTAGGTATTGGTTCCCATGATCCGCCAGAACCGGAGGGATCTACCCAGGGACGATTCACTAGTTAGTGTAGAGTTCTTAGGTATGATGATAAAAGGAGAAAAATGAGATATGGGAAGAGTGCGGACTGAGTCTGAGCTAGTACTGAAATAAACCCAACAAGGTTCTAGCTATGAAGTCTCGGTAAGCACTGAAGGGGTTGAAGAATTAAAAAGAATTGAATGAGAAAAGGGTGAAAACAAATAGCTCTCCAAATTATTCAACCTTAGGCGTAAACCGGGTTCAATTCATATGCTCTTGATGGTAACATCGGTATTGAAGACAAGACGTCATGGACCCAGTGACGCACTACACTTCAACTTTCCAAACCACTCAAGTTCCTCTTAAAAGGACTTGTTTCATTCTCACGGGGAACCGACATTATCTATCGACCTTCTCTTAGAGATTGTTGATATTGAAGAAGGAGACCCTCTCCCTAGTCTCCGGCACAGGATCCAAATATGCACAAATTGAGTCTAGAGCCACGAGATCATCAATAAATCTCATTAGGACACTTTCAATGAAGACTCTCTGTTTCACACAATGTGGAAAGAGAGATTATATCTTGAGTCCTACGCATTTATCCTTGTGGTATTGCCGTAACATCCGAAAGTGATGTGCTTACATATTCACTGTGAAGATGGAAAGCCTTCTCGAGCCAACATCTAACAAGCTCCTGGTAGGTGGCATGTGAGATCTATTATATAGATCAACCATGTGACAACCTGAACGAAACAATGGGGCGATTCAATCTTTTGAATCAATCCGGTTCAGGTTATGGATTGACGGATACCTTTGAAAAACCCGTCTTTGTGCTTTAAAACTCTTTTCATTAGCACGTCGACCGTGTACTAACTTTTCAAATCAAAAGGTGTTTTATGATTGATAATTGATTTTCATTAAAACCTTCGTTATATTGCAAAAACAATTTCTATTGAGCAATACACGATTGTTTTTCAAATCTCTTTTCATCAATCGGTGGACGTAAATTATTTGGTTCACTCACCGTGTTGTCTTCTTTGAGACGCTCGGTTTGAGAACAGCTAGAGCATGTGCGAAACCCCGGCAAGGAAATTCTTCGAATTATACCGATCACAAAAGCACTTGTATCGATCAACGGGAACCGTGGGCGTGTACCTCAATTCAACGAAAGTGATCAAAGACACTTTCGCGGTGCTTTATTGCTAACTTTTATGCGGTACATCCTACGCTTGTGATCGAATGAAGCGGTCAATCCATAGCCGCATGCTCACACTACACATTCATCTCAAAAGAAATCATGATTAGTGCATCAATGACTCCGATATTTTCACTCCATGCTTCTGCTACGCTGCTGCCAATATCATGAATCAACAAAAGCTTCCGCTACACTGATGAGAAGATATCATGATCCAGAATGTGAGCATGTGATGAGTGCTTATTCACTCATCATTTTTACCCATCTAAGACCACAAAAACGTCTAAAAACACTGAAATATAACCAATTATACTGCAGATATCCTTGGAATGTGTTTTTATGTGTTTCAGGTACAAAGGAT
>OU343216.1:171593590-171626765 GCA_910596185.1 Chrysanthemum makinoi | reverse complement strand
TTTTATAATGTTTTAATTACCCCGCATATCGTAAAAAATCTTATTTCTGTGCGTCAGTTTGTTCGTGATAATTATTGCACTGTCGAATTTGATCCTTTTGGTTTTTTCTCGTGAAGGACTTCATAACTCGACGGGTACTCCTCCGTTGTGATAGCACGAGTGATTTTTACCCTGTTACGAAGCCTTCTCCAATTCCTCAAGCCTATCTTACCGGTCAGATACGTATGGCATCAACGACTTGGACATCCGTGAAGTGAAGTGTTGCGGCTCTTGCGTCTAGTGATTCTATTTCTTGTAATAAAGAGCTTCGTTCTTTGCCATGCTTGTCATCTTGGTAAACACCGAAGCTCCGTTTGTTAGTTCGTCTAGTACTATTACTTCTTGTTTTGACATTGTTCACTCGGATTTGTGGACATCCCCAATTCTGAGTCTTTCTGGTTTTAAGTATTATGTTTTGTTTCTTGATCATTACTCAAGATGTTTGGGTTTATCCATTAATGAATAAATCCGATGTTTTGTCTAAATTTCAGTTGTTTCGTAGTTATGTTCGTACTATTTATGTGTGAAATTAAGTCGTTTCAGTGTGATCATGGTGATGAGTTTGATAATACCGCCTTTCATAAATTATTTTCAACTAATGGCATCTAATTTAGATTTTCTTGCCCCCGCACCTCTCAACAAAATGGAAAATCTGAAAGATGATTCGTACCATCAAGAACCTTATTCGTATACTTTATTGTTCCCACATTTACCACCCAACTATTGGATGAGGCTCTTAATAGGGTCATTTATTTATTGAATATCCTACCTTCCCGTGCATAACAATGACATACCCTTTACCCGCCTTTTGGTGCTACACTGATTATAGTGTACTTCGTGCTTTTGGATGCTTTTGTTACCCACATATTGATACCAACCATAAATTAGGACCTCGTGCTACACCAGCCATATTTTTGGGACATGATGCCAATTATTTTGGCTATCGTTGTCTTGATCTAAATACCAACAAAATTATTATCTCTCGTCATGTTACATTTGATGAAATGGTTTTTCCGTTTCAAACCCATCCGTCCAAACCCACTCCATCCTATGATTTTTTGGAAGATTCTTCCAATCTCATTTCCACCATTATCAACACCACCCCAATTGGTTCTACTTTAAACTCGATTCCTATACCATCAGTTGACATACCTACACCTCACGAACCAGTAAACATACCTACCTCCCCTACCCCACCTACACCAACGCCAACGCCACCTTTCTCTCCCGCACTTGTCCCTGAGCCACCAACGCCACCACCTGTTGTATCTATTCATCCCATGGTCACACGTTCTCGTGTCGGGACTACTCGTCCTAATCCTAAGTATGTTGGTCATGTGTCAACTGTTTCTCCGTCACCTAGGTCATATAAGGCTGCTCTTGATGATCCAAATTGGCGAAATGCTATGATTGATGAATATAATGCGCTTATTAAGAATAAAACTTGGACTTGTGTACCTCGTCCTGCGGGTGTTAATGTTGTTAGGTGTATGTGGTTATTTTGCCATAAGTATTTGCCTGATGGCACTCTTAGTCGGTACAAGGCACGTCTTGTTTCCAATGGTACCAACACGTGGAGGAGTGGATGTTGATGAGACTTTTAGTCCTTGCGAGCGTTCCGAAAGCACCATTCGATCGTTTAGTTTAGTTATTTACATTGGCTTGTTCATCAGTTTGATGTCAAGAATGCATTTTGGTGATTTGGCTGAAACTGTTTATATGCATCACCGTTTCGGATCCCCGAGCATCCGGATTATGTTTGTTTGTTACAACGTTCTCTTTATGGTCTTGGGCGCCTCGCATGGTTTCGTTTGCTGCTATATTCTTATCGTTGGTTTACTTCGAGCTCTGGGTGATTCTTCTTTATTTATTTACCGACGTGGTGATGAGATCGCTCGCTACTATATGTGGATGATATTGCTATCGCTTCCTCTGAACAATGGATTATTGCTTCTTTGCATAAGGAGTTCTCTTGCGACGCATTTGGGTGCTCTTAATTATTTTTGGGTGTGTCCGGGTATGCGCGACTCTTCCTATGTTTTGTCACGTAAAGTGCTAAGGAGATTTTGGAGCGTGCACATATGGTTGGTTGTAATCCTTCTCGACTCCAGTTGATGCTGAGTCTAAGTTGGGTGCTGGCGGTGATTCGGTTTTTGATCCTATGTTGTATCGTAGTCTTGCAGGTTCTCTTCAGTATCTCACTTTCACTAGACCCGATATTACTTATGCTGTGCAACAAGTTTGTTTATATATGCATGATCCTCGTAAGCCTCATTTCACTGCTCTCAAGTGAATATTATAGTATGTTCAGGGGACTTTGGCTTATGGTTTACAATTATTTTCTTCTACTACTGAGTCATTGGTTGCTTATTCGGATGTTGATTGGGCTGGTTGCCCTACCACCACGGTCTACATCAGGTTATCGTGTTTTTCTTGGCAACAACTTACTTTCATGGTCCTCTAAACGTCACCGACGATTTCTCCAAATGGAGAATAGTATCGGGTGTTGCCAATGCTATTTCTAAGACATGTTGATTCGAATTTACTGTGAGCTTCATACACCATTGTCATCTGCTACTATTGTTTATTGTGTTAATGTGAGTGCAGTGTACTTGTCTTCTAACCCTGCTCAACATCAGCACTGCATATTGAGATTGATATTCATTTTATTCATGATTTGGTTGCTACTGGTCAAATTCGAGCTCTACATGTTCCTTTAGGTTTCAGATGCGATATTTTTACCAAGGGGTTACCATCGCCTTGTTTACCGATGCATTGAGTGTTTCGGTCTCCTCCCGCCAAACTGGGGAGTGTTAGACTATTAGTATTAGGATTAGTATTTGGCCCATTGTATATTAGGCCCATTATGTAGCTTATATAATCTTGATGTACTTCTCATTATTATTCAATCAATATAGAAGTTTACACAATCTTACACAACTAACACCCATAATTGTACCATTACGTGTATTTTTGTATCTAATTTCTTTAACCTCTTCTCTGTTGGTTTACTTGAACACACACTACGGATGTGCACTGAGGGATACACCTGATCCGGTTTTTCCCTTACATCAAACAGGTTAGTTACCTCTTTGTAATGTTCTATATGGCAACGGGTTAAAACATGTAATTTTATTACCAGAAACAGGTCGGTTTGGATGGGGGCAAAAACGGCTAAAAATTGCCACTTTGGTTAGTTTGTCATTAAGTGTTGGGATATGAAAAAGTCAAGACATGAAAGTACTGGGCTATGAAAGTACTGAAGTCTGCAAAGTACCGAAAAAGTCAAAGAGTCAAAGTAATCGCTAAAGACAAAGTCAGTACTGCACAACGGTCAAAGTATTGCAAGAACAAAAGAACTGTTATTCGTTTATGGAAAGTATTGTATTCTATGTTTAGATTACTTGTCGTACAAGGTTACAAATTGTAAACCGACTAGGATATTCTTGAGTCTATAAAAGGACTCCTAGATTGGCATTAGAGGTAACGAGTCTACGAAGTCTATGAGTTTTAGAGTTACTGAATTCACGTGTTAATTAGTTTAGAGAGAAGTCGATTATCTTAGAGTTGTATTAGAGCCGCATAATGCATTTAGAGTTTATAATTAAAGTTATTCTTCTTAGCTTTGTTAAGTAAATTCCGCATACTTGATAAAGATTGCTCGGTGTTTCTTTGTTAATAACTTAGGATTTATCCGAGGTTATTAAACCTTAACAAGCTACTTAAGTTAGTTTGATTAAAGTATATCGATCCAACAAGTGGTATCAGAGCTTGTGTGGAAACTCGGACTAAGAAGAACCCCTACTACAACAAATACTAAAGATGTCGATCGCGATCAACTCCTATCACAAAGGTATGTTCTAAGTGTCATGATTTTTATCAAAAAGTACTTAATGCTTATGTTTACGAAAGACATAACTCTGATAAAGGCTAGGTCTAAGGTAGCAGGTTATCAAATAACCTTAGAATCTATGGAAGCCAAAATCTTAGCACATGAAACTAATGAAGTAGCTTCAATAAAAATATGAACAACATGATTACCAATTAAAACTAAGTGAATGGAAATTAAACTGTAAAATTGCTGAAATTGAGAAACTGACTAAGGAAAGAGATGATTTGTTAGCTAAGTTTGCTGCATGGGGAGAGTCTGGTCTGTCACATGTTTCTTATGTTCAAAAAAAAGAAAGAGCCTACCTTAAATCTGGATTAGGTTTTGGAATGGATTTTAGTAAATTAGAAGAAAACCAATCTAGTGATCAGGATGAAGGTGATTTTGAGGATATAATTAATAGTGATGAAGAACTCATTAATTATGTAGATACATCTAGTAATGAGGGTTCCATAAGTGATTCACCTCCTGAAAATAAGAAAGCTAATGATTATCATGTTGTTCATCCCACCTGGCATTCATCAATCCCCTAGGCCTGATGTTTCTCGTTTTGGAGTAGACAGTCTAGAGTTTAGGAAAAAGCTAGTTGCTCAATCTAGGTCAGAAAAACCCAAAGAACCTGTTGAAAACGATGTTCAAAATCAAGCAGTACCTTTAAATCAAAGTATCTTGCCCACAAGCAGACCTTCTTCAAAACCTTTTCAAAAGTAGCATCGCTAAACCTTTTTCGATAACTTTGGTCAAAAACAGTTTAATCATTCACCAAGAAGGCAAAATAATTTTGGGCATAGACAATGTCACTTTGGAAGTATGGGTCAGAAACTGTGTTTTGTGTGTTTTAGTCCTACTCATCTAATTAAGGATTGTGAACATCACTCGAAATACCTTAGAAAATTTTCAAAGCACGTGTCCGCCAACCGAAACCTAGAGAGCACAAACCGTCTGGAATAATTCAAATAGGGTCAATCACGAAATTTCTCACCGTGATCATAGATACCCACATAAGAGAAACCTTTTTCAAAACCTTCAGATCTCACAAGACTTTCCAAAGTACTGCACTCGACCAAGATTCTTCTCAAAGTACGGCCGTGACAAAACAAGGTACTCAACATACTACTTGAATAGGAATTGTTGAAACGTTTTACTGTTGCACACCTCGGACCTTGAAAGATCTAGCACTCGTGGATCGTTAGTGTTGCTTATGTAATCATAAGCAAACTAATAGAAAATCTCTACAACTCGTGTTCTAAAGCGGAATGTAAACACAAGTTGTTATTACTAAGAACACTTAGATCCTCTATGGATCTTTTATTTACTGAAACTCTATGTTTCAGATCAATTTCTATTACAAACCATTTGGTTCCTTTTATAACCAAGGAACCCTAATCTCTTACTACTCAATCGACTAAACATGCAAGCATGCATTTAATGACTAATTCACTAAACTATATTGAGCAAGACAATAAAACCCATGCTAACCCGGCCGCTTCAAAGAGAATAATGAGTTAGCATTTAATACAAGAAGTTTATGCTGATCCTAGTCACTTTTACCCTTCAAATAAAGAACACAATGCTTGTACTCTTCGTAAGAATCACTTCTTCGAGATTCCATTCTACTTCAGCAGAAACCTTCGATAATGACTGCAGAAATCCTACTTCACATAATTCCCAACAATCCTCCCTAAACCGAATTTGACTTGGTTAAGTTCCAGCCGACCTTGAAAGATCTTTGAGACTTCGGTACTAGAGATTGTTATCACACATCAAGAAGAAAGAACCAATAACAAACTCATCTCTATGATGATCAACCTTTGACTCCTGTCTTTGCAAAGAACACAAGACATAATGTACATCAATACTTATCATTGCATACTATTCTCATCACATCCGTGTGTGAACATCCGAGAGGTGAATCATTGAAAATAATGGATTTGATGTCTCTTTACCAATAGCCATTACTACCGAGTAAATGTTTAAGTTCAGAACTATGGTACATTGATAACCATCTGATATGAGCAAATCAGAACTATATAAACGGATTTGAGGTGTCTTTACCGTAGCCGCTTTGCTCAGACTAGTCAATTCTTAAAATTGGTGAATTGATAACCAAATATGGAGATAGTTGCCTTTACCACAATCCATATACGTGTGGGCTAGCCAATTCTTGGATTCCAAAAGGAATAGACCATGGTGAATTGATGACCATACAACTCTCAAAGAATTAAGCATGGGTAGTTGCAAACCCTATGATTTTGAGCAAACCATTACACCTATCAACAGATTTGACATGTCTTTACCAAAGTCGCACTTTGACTAGCCAACTCTCTTTGAGACACACAAGGCATATCGTGAGTTAATAACCTTCAAAGACAAAACCGCAAAGAAATTTTTTTTTTAAGAATAACAACCAATACAAGGAATAGAAACATTATTAAGTAAAATAAAACAAATAATGCAAAGGACCATAAAGATGATACCATTATGAAGATGAGGAGCGTCTAGCTTGAGCCAAGGAGTTGTGTCTTTATCAAGCTAATCATTGTTCAAATCTCGTGGTCTTTCATTGCCAATTGGATCCGGAGGACTTCCAGACTTCGAGTCAGATCCTCTCCATAAGTCTTTTGGACAATGGGTAAGTCCTTTCACCAACATGTATCTGTGATCCCACCTTCGTCTAACTACATGCACACGCAGGAGGATAGAATCTCCAAGATTCAACCCTCCATAAATGTGAGTTCTCCCAAATGAAATGGCCTTTATCATTGGGAGATTGAGAGTTGAAACAGTAACATGAAGATCTCCCAAAGGAACATCCCAGCAGCCTTGTGGTGCATTTGTGCAAGTAATGGGTGACGACCAGAGTGTACATAGAGTAAGTAAGTCCCGCCGCCAACCAAATGGAGTATCTCCTTCAAAAAGGTGAACTCCATTGAGGATTTGTCCAAACGATGTATAGCATTTAGCTCTTTATTAGTCAAAGTCCAATTGACTAGCACATTTTGATAGCCATCCGAAAATCGAGGAAGACCCTTCTATAACAAAGGTTGACTCATCAGCCTCAAGATCTAACTTAGTGATTTTGGCCATCCTCTTCTTCCTCCTTCCAGGCTTATAGATACCTAAAGATGGTACATCTTCACGGATGGCATTCATGCTCACTAGCAAATTTCTAGCCTTCCTAGTTTTAAACTTGCTTTATATCAGATATCGAGCCAACAGATGCCACAGATGGAGTCTTGTTAGAGAGCTAGCAATCTCGTAGGAGGTTCAGCAGAAACCATAGATGGTTCAAAGAAGGAACCTTGTTATCATTATTATCCAAAATATCTTCTTCTCGCCTCACGCAGAGCGCTATGCTTTGGGGTAGAAGAGAGCATGACTATTTCTTCAGAGGGAACACCATGTGGTTCGCCAGATTGATCTGTTTCAGCCAGGAGTGTGTAAACTCCATGGTAGCTTCAGCAGAGACTTTAGAAGAGCATGATATATCATCAAAATTTTCCACAATCTCACTGCTTTGTCCTCTTAGTCTTAGGAGCACTAAACACCAGCAATCCTTTTCAAGCTTGAAGTGTGCGAAGAATTAATACTTCATGATTTGATTATATTTGCGAATCAAAACATGATCGGGGAAAGCCTTTACTTGCTTCATTGACAACCCAAGTGTTATACGTGAGATGAGCTCGGTTTTTCACCACAACTTTCATTTCGATTTAGTAGGAGGTCTATCTTTATTCCTTTGAGCTGTGATGGCTCTTCTCTTGGCAGCTGCTTCTTGCTTCCTTTGTTGTCCACGAGCCATCATCTGTTCCACAAAACTTTCACTGTTGAAGTCTGCTCCTAAGATACTCTGAGCAAGTGAAGGGTTTGCTATGACTTGCTGAGTATAAGCATCCCAATGAGAGTCAGGAAGCTTAGAACGTATTTCATCTATTTCTCGTTGTCTTTCTTCAGGCAAAGAAGAAGTAGACCTGATCTTCCAACTGTTTAGCCATTTCCTCATCATTCTTTTTCTCCTTACTCAGCTAGCATTCTGTCTTGTTCTCTCTTTCCTCTTCACTTACCAGTCCGACCAAGCTCATCTTCTACCATTAAACCTTTCCCTTTAACAGAAGGCTCCTTAGCACACTCATCATCAGCAATATTGATAACAGGAATTTCAGATGAAACCCCCAAGTCTTCTTCGTAAGAAACATGTTGTGAGGGTGCTTCAGCAGAAGTGGACATATCAACAGATGCACCTTGACAGACTCGGTTCCTTGGATACCTCAAAGTTGTTTTATTCAAGTACGATCTCTTTCTCCTTTTGTAAAGAACAGGTTCCTTCTCCTTGGAAGATTCTGCAATTACAGATGAAGGATCATTAAGAGATACATCAGCTACCATATCAAGAGACCCATACTGAGGTACATCTTCTTCCTCTCCTCGAAGAAACCACAAACTTCCTTTTGGTTTCCTTTTCAAGTCTGTTCTCTAGGTCCTTAACTTTACCTCAGAGATCTTTAATCTTATTACCAAGTGAAGACTTGGTTTCTAAAGTTCCTTTTTCGCCTAGATACCTCGCTTGCATTCCCTGCTCACAAGAGCATATACGATGAGAGAGAGTAATGGGGTCCTCGACCACCTCACCGATTGCTCTGTGGTAATGGGAGCTTCATTTGACCTTCGGAGGATACATGGTCATGCTCAACATGAGGAGGTACTTCATCAACCGTTTCCCTTGGAGGACTAGGTGTGTCCATCCTGTCGATGACAGACTCAAAATTATCAAAAGGATCATGTGCTGGTGGTGGACTAGGACAATGTGCTAGAGTTGGTGTTGGTGGAGGTCATAGCAACATGAGAAGCTTCGCAGAAAAGGAGGGCCTTCATCAAAATTAACCGATGGATTGCCATCAGAGTAACATGTGAAGAGGGGTGGGATGCTAGCAACATTCTCCTCTTCAGCAGCCCACATTACCTTGAGGAAACATAGCTTCGTCGAGGGATAATGCCCCTTCAAAGTTAGTTCTCATAGAGGCAAATAGTTTAGCTGAAAGGGCACCTATGGGATGGAAGGCTTCTACTTGGGTAGAGGTGTCTATGATAATTTGTAAGAATCTAGGGTACATCAAAAACTTATTCTTTTTCCTTTGAATATTCTCAACCAAGTTATCAAAAATAAATTTAGACCAATTATAAGTTATCCCTTGGGAAAGACACACAATACCACATCCCGGGAAAGAGAACTCTGATCCCATCCACTGACTTGTTGTTAATGCATTGAAGCAACGTGTGAGCCAAGAACCTCCACTTAGGGCAAAGATGCTTCTTCAAAGCAAATGTCATCCTCAGACTCGATAGCCAATCGCTCTCAGCCCAAGAAGCACCGCTTCCCTGATTAGAGTGATATACTCCATCAGATCTTCCGTGAAGCTTCCTCCTTATTAGCTCTTCCGTAACCACGTGCTCGTTTCGTCAATCGTGAGCCACAATCTCGCTTTCACTTCGATTGAAGCAGATGCCCAAAACTGAGTGACTAGTGATTCATATATAGCATTCGGAGAATGTGTTAGAGCAAAGCAAAGCTTGGACCTTTTCAAGAATTCCACCATCGGTTCATACAACTCATCATCTTTAGCTTTTCCCAAAAAAGCAACTTTGTTGTGATCCTTCTTAAATTCAAGTGCCATGTGATGAATTGAGATTTTAGGGTTTTGTTACTCGTAATGAGGTGTTTTGGATGAAGGAGAGGTAATCGTTTTGTTTTGAAGTGGAATAATGTGAGTTGTATAGTATTGTTGCCTGTTATAGTCAAAAGAATTAGACCGCTTGGTTGACCGTGAGCTTACGCGGTATTTCAACGTGACCCAAGAAAGTGTAACGCTCAGCAAAACAGATGGTCAATCTCACCGGTTGTACACTTCAAGAGAAACCAACCCAATACAAGGAAGTCTTCGGGTAAGTTTCTAGAATTATCTGGCCAACCACTCGCATTAATTCCCATTTACCCTCGAACCTGTCTATAAAATGATCCCAATGCACACATAACTCTTCATCAAAGATCCCCAAAAATCATTATAAACCCTAGCTTCTTCAAAGCCCCAAAATTAATCACAAATAACCATGAGTAGTTCCAACCTGATCATTCTTTCATCAGATGACAATGCAACCTCTAGAAGCAGTTTTGAGCGGTGGAAGAAAAGTTATTTGTCAGCAATCCAGGTGGAGAAGACAACTCATCGTTAAGTTCTTATGCATCACCTTATGAAGACTTAGATGAGGAAGCCACTTCAAAGAGAGAAAGAGCTCCCCTGTGATGTGAAAGAGCTTCCCTTCCCGTTGAAGACTTGATGACTCTTGTAAGGAGAGAACATCATACTCCCACTCCAGCACCACAGCCTCTAATGGCTGCCACGAGCCGAACCGCCACTCCCTAGGATAGAGAGGTGGTCCAAGGTCTTCTCGCACCGTGTTTTGGTGCATCAACACACATCGTATAAAGTTAGAAGGGCTTAAGGAGGGTGGATGGATTGCATTTGGTTGAAATGAATATAAGCACCAAAGGACATATTATTTTTTCCATAATCATGTGTGGTCATCGTCATCATCAACGTTTTCATCGGTCATCCTCTCCATTTTGATCCTTAGCATCTTCATCGATATCATGCATATCCGACCATCTAGAAAGACGGAATGGATGGTTATGAAGTCCCTACGAACGCATATCCAAACATCTAGTGTGAAAGTTGTTAGCGATCATGCATATCCAACATTCACTAAGATGTTTGAATAGATGATATGTACTAGATTAGGATTAGCGTAGTGTATAGCTTCAGATCTTGAAGATGCATATGAAAAGTCGTAGTTGCAAGTCTGCTTCTTGAATGAATGAAAGAACAAAGTGACTTCAAACTCTTTTCTTTAGTATTTTGGCTTCAGTGGAATCAAATTGTATGCTTTTAACTTTAAATTTCGAAGAAACAAGCAATAAGCTTTAGCTAACTTGACCGTGATATAATGAACCACACTAGAACAAGGCATTCGCAAAACAAACTCGAGACAAAACAGACATACCATACAAAAACTACAAACATGAGTAAGCAAACAACATAAACACAAAGTTTACTATAAAATCCTCCCCGAGAGGCATATGCCTCCCTTAAACTTTGCGCTTAAGGAAGAAAAGATCCTCCATTATTCTTGGGTTTCCATTGATAGTTAGGTCTTTTATTATTCCAAGAACAACTCTGAAGTTTTGACATTTGACGAGAGTGCCTAACATTGTTTCCTTTAATCATAGAGTCAACATATGCAGCCAATAACCATGTTTAAAGTATGGGCTGGTCGCACCATAAAGTCTATTGGGAGATTTCCTCCAAGTAGGGTCAGCTCTAGCTTGTGGGACATAAGTGGAATATTGTTAACATTGGTCCACACAGACTTGGTTTCTCTGATTCGCGACAAACACCCATCTTTGCTCATATAAAAATCACAATCCTTAATCAAATGAATTTTACTTCCACAAACAAAACATGTCTTCCTTTTGGAAGATTTATTCAACAAAGAAGATGTTCTATGACGTAAGAATACTTAAACGAAACATTAAAGGAATTGTTTTTAATGTAATGATTATGCAAGATGTAAAAGACAAGTCTTCTTCAAGGTAGAAACAGCTTGAAGTTGATTCCTCGCCAGCTATCCTAGAAGGCTCAGAGGCGGTCTTAAAGGAGTGCGTGGCTTGGGTGTAGGCTCGAGGTGAGGGCTTGGAAGGTCTCGACTTATCACTTGAATCAAATGTAGTAGATCCTTGATCCGATGAATTGTCACTGTCAGGGAAAGAGACAAAATCATAAGATGAAGCATCGCTGTCGCAATTATTTTGACTTTTTGCCATACGATGGTGTGATCCATCAAAGTCAACGTTAATAGACAGTGGCATGCATGAATTACCTCTATTAGTCCAGTGGACGCATGCAAATCACCTTCCTTTCTAAAATGTTCTAAGCTGCCAGTGTAGATTTACCATCATTCCTAGCTTCCAATCCTACATACTTTTGAAAACCTAAACCTATTCCGAGTTCAATCGACCGACTACTATAGATTTCTTTAGCTAGATTGTCATCGGATATCAACCATTGTTTATGTCTAGCTATTTCCTCAAAGAAGTTTCTCTTTAAGCTCTAGATTCTCAATAATATCAGGCTTTTTCATTTTCGGCCAAGCGTTTCAAGTTAATGTTAGCAATTTTAGATCCAACTGAAGCATCTTTAATCTTTTCTTCATAAGCTATCTGATTATTTTGAAACCAAACCTTTTGTCTTTCTAATATTTTTAACGAAAGTTTATGAGCTTCATTATCAACATAGCATGCATTGTATCTAGGTTTCATAGTATCATAAGTTTCTTTTAGTTCATTGTATCTCTACTACAACAAATACTATACAGCTTGTATTGTACTGAAAGATCCATGAAGGCAACCGATCATGCCTATCTTCGAGGTGCACCTAGCAAGAATCCAATCTTCTCTGTAGATAGCGCTTCTCATTCATTAGTTCATAAAATGCAGCCGGCTTGACATGTTCATCCATGGTGATATCCGAGTCAGCCATGTTAGTTCCTTCGACTCGGCTGATTGAATTGTAGCTACTCTCTCCCACTCTTCCTCTTTGCATTCCCTAGAGAAATGACCCATCCGGTGGCAAGAGAAGCACTTGACCTTGCTCGCCAATCGAAAGCTGGATCCTTCCTTGAAACCAAACTTCCTACCGCTTCTCTTCAAACCTCTTGATATCCATGAAATCATGGCCACTGCCATTTCGCTTCATCTCCTCCATCTCAAGTGGGTCCACTTGATCAAAGTCTTCATATACCGTGATGCCGGGCCAGTGTCATAATCGCAACAAAGGAGTGAAGGACATCCTCCAATATACTTCCGTCTTAGGAGGATGAGAAGGATTGACCGGACGATAGGATGATGATGGTAAATAGGATGGACTTGAAGCATGCATCATCATATTCGAAAGGGGATGTCCCTAACAAAGGTCTTTGAATGACCGTGAGGAGGTTGACGGTAGGGGAGATCTCGACATCGGTTAAGAATTCTGAGTTTGTTGTATAGCTCGTCAAAAGTGAGCATGTCCACCCACTTTTAGCTTTCGTAATATACTCACATGCAACCAAGATGGAGGAAAAGATCGTAGGAACTTAGAGTTGCTATCATCATTGTCGTGTTTTGCATTCACCGGTTTAGATGACTCGTAATCTTGTGAAACTCCGTGGATCCCTTTATGGATACCCTCTTCTTCACGATATTGAACTCTTGGAAGTGTTGTCTCAAAGATGGACTTCCTCATTTTTCTGGACTCTTCATTACCACCAAACCTAGCTTTAAGAGCCATCCAGATGTCCTTTGCATCAACCATGTGGTGAAAATCACCTAAGTGATCTTCGAATTGATCGGAGGAGGATGGTTCTACCTTGTACTTCTCTTTGACAAACAAAACCTCTTCTCGCTAGGCAGGTTATGGGAGGAGCAATGGAAAACTTACCATCAAGATCAGGGATGGTCTTCTTTAGATCAAGTTACCATTCTTTACTATCTCCCATAGATTCCAATCAATATTGGAGATCCATTTCTGCATCTTCATGGTCCATGTATCATATTCTTCCTTCTTTAGATAAGGAAACTTTAGCACAATGGAGAGAGACTAAGTTGTCGCATAGAAGTGGTGTTTTTGATGATGTTGTTGTTGTTGTGTTTGTGACATCCTCGATTCATCATCGTTCCAGCATTGTGAATAAGTTTTTGGTTGTATGTGGGTGAGGAAAATAAGGTTCTCGATCGTGAGACTCTCCCGAGGCTCTGATACCACTTGTTAGAACGTTTTACTTCGCTTGCACACCTCGCACCTTAAAGATCTAGCACTGTGGATCGATTAGTGTTGCTTATGTAATCATAAGCAAACTAATAGAAAATCTCTACAACTCGTGTTCTAAAGCGAAATGTAAACACAAGTTGTTATTACTAAGAACACTTAGATCCTCTATGGATCTTTTATTTATGAAACTCTATGTTTCGACGATCTCTATTACAAACCATTTGGTTCCTTTTATAACCAAGGAACCTTAATCACTTACTACCCAATCGACTAAACATGCAAGCATGCATTTAATGACTAATACACTAAACTATATTGAGCGGTACAAGATAATAAAGCCCATGCTAACCTCTTGCCGTTAAAGAGAATAATGAGTTAGCATTTAATACAAGTAGTACGTGCGATCCTAGTCGCCTTTACCCTTCAAGAAGAATACCGGCAATGCTTGTACTCTCCGTGAAGAATCACTTTCTTCAACAGATTCTCGCTTATTTCAAAGCTAAACCGCAGTAAGAAGTTGATCGAGAACTTCCACTTCACATAATTCCCAACACGAGTTGATATTAATGCGACTTGGCCATTTAGCTAGTTGATTCCTTGCTTTAATTTGTTCCGGATTTGAGCGAGTTGGTTGTTTAGCGAGTTGATTACTAAGCTTAGTTGAGTGTTTAGCTACTTGTCAATTTAGACTTGTCACTTCTTCGCGGATACATTCTTACGTTGTTCTTTTGGTTTAGTAAAATCCGTGAAAGAATCAATTTCGGTTTAATCAAAGAATTTGTAAAATCGCGTAGAACTTGTAATCATGGCAAACATCGTCTCCTACTATTGTTTCTTCCATAGCCGAGGATGTTCAAGCAAAGGTCGTGATACTCGTCCACTATGCTAGACAAAACTGCATTATGATTCATGGGCTCAAAGAATGGGATTGTATTATTTTGGAAAAGAGAAAACGGAGTCAACATTCTTAAGTCAATATGAAGGACCTTATCGATTGAGACAAACTTAGACTTAATTGATACATACCGCAGATGGAACAATGATCTATGGAATAGACGCACTAAGACGTATGATGAGCTCAATGATAGGGAGAAAAAGAGATTTGATGCAGATATCATGGCTTCTAACATTATACTTCAAGGTCTTCCAAAAGACATCTACAAGCTTATCAATCACAACACCAAGCAAAGGTCAGATGGGATAATGTCAAGATGCTCCTTTCTCGGGTTCAATTAACTATGGAAGACAGAGAATCACAACTCTATGATGAATTTGAGCACTTCAAGATGAAACCGTATGGAGTGTTTATGAGTATTACGTGAGATTCCACAAGCTTTGTTAATGACATGAGGAACATCAGAATGACTATGCCAAACATTCAGCTGAACTCAAAGTTTGTGAACAACATGAATCGAATGGCACAAGTTTGTCACTTCACGGAAGCTAACCAAAGGATTGAAGAATACAAACTATGAGCAACTCTATGCCTTCCTTCTTGAATGAGACATGCTATGTTTGAAAAGAGGATTCTTGAACAATTCAAAACAAATCCAGGAGATACAAGCTCATCAAATGATTCAACTGCCTTATACTCAAACATTGGGATTACCACCAAAAAGCTTCAAGTTATACCCATGGGTGATGGCAATCACAAACTCATTCCCATCTTATGTTCAAACAAGCCGATGTCGATGCACACGCTGGTAACTTCATTAATCAACTAGCTCTCCTGATTAGTCAAAACATGAACTCTCTTCCACACACCAACAACAACCTCGAACGATCTAATCCACATAATCAAGCCATTGCCGAGATGGGAAGGTTATATACAACCAAGCCAAGAAAGGCAAGATGAACAAGGAAGAGGTGGAGTTACTAGAGGTATGTGGCAAATCGAAATCGGGAAAGGAATGGAAATCGGGACAAGCAAAGCCGATCAAGTGTTACAACCGCTGGAGGAGGGACACTTGCAAGGAACTGCACATCACCAAAACGCCGTAATGCGAATACTTCAGTGATAAGATGTTGTTTGTTCAAGCTCGGATAATGGTGCAACTTTGGATGAAGAAGTTGTTGTTTCTTGGTCGAGGAAATGCCAAGCCATGTATGATGCGATGTGGATGAGTACCAATTCGGGACCAGAGGCCACAATCATCGTAATGCCTTTCAAGTCACGATTGTGATGCATACGACTCGACGCTGCGTTGATGATGAACCTATGCGACAAACCATTTTATGGATAGCATTTCTCCAATGGTCCCTCCTAAAGTCTCTTCATCACCACAAGCTGGTCCATCCAAAGACAAACTCATTTCGGAGGTATTAAAACTATACGATGATGCTCGATGTGAAAAGATGCATGACAAAGTACAATCAATCAAACTATTGAGTCGATATTGAAAATGTGGGTAATATCAATGTTGTCCCATATGATCAATATGTGAAAAAAAGTGAAAGTGAGATTGTACCAAGTGATGCATCTTCCGCAATAACGATGACTATGTTTTTGATGAATACACCGGATGGCCCCGATGATTCTCATTATCTCGAACTTAATGCCTATAAAGAACGAAGTTGCCATTTATGAACAACGCAGCTATGTTTGAGTTAACTACCGTGAGCGCGAAATGGATGACCAAATGCGCATAATTATTAGAAAAAAACAATTTTAGAGAAGAAGTGTTAAAACAAGAGTTAAACTCCTTACAAGAAAAGCTTTCTAAAACCGCTAAGCAAAAACAAGAACTTCAAGAAAATGTTAAAATGCTTAAGCAAGAATTCAATGCTAAGGAATCAAAACTTTGAATGATTTTTCCAATCTAAAACTTTGAAAACAAGCTTGAAAATGTTGTAACGCATCAAGGGAATACCATTCAGACTGCTCACATGATCACTAAGCATAGAGTTTTAAGCGATAAGCATAGCATTCCCCTTGTTGAGGAACCAAATCCAGAGGTCATTAAAAGGCTAGAACTGCTCATAAGGTAATTTATGATGGCAATGAAATCCTTAAACCTAGACAAACCTAGTTGCTACTGAAAAATGCACCGAGGAAGATAAGAAATAGATGATGTCACTAGGGAGAAAATGAATAAAAACTAAAGAACCCTAATGTAAAGAGAAAACATAACCATCAAAACCTCAAGCCCCATGATTACACTAACTTAACCCAACGCATTTTTGAAGAAAGATATGGAAAAGCAAAAGCATAGAATCTTGTTGTAAACAAACCCTCCCCTTAGGAAAATGCCTACAAAGGATCGTGGTATCCTCCAAATACACCTATGCATTTAGTTCCTAGAACTATTGCCACTAAAAGCAAGACCTTAATCACTCAATATGTTATTCTTCAACTATTTGTCGATTTTGAGAAAACTTGTAAGAAAAGGATCACACCCATCGGATAAATGAAGGGGAAAGGGGTTTTGAGCAAACAAAAGAATGTTATTTAACCGAGGTCATGCCTTTCTTTAAACAACTAAAAGATCATTTTGAGAGTCTTAAAAGGGATAGATTCGATATTAAAGGAAATGGAAAAGGGATTTGATGCAATGATAGTTGAGGTTAGTGACTATGAGCGAGCATTAAAATATAATGAGATTGAGAGGAAGAACTTGCATACCTTGAATGAGAATCTTATTTCTGAATGTATTGCTCAAGATGTGTTTTATAATCGCTATAATTGCTCCATTAATGCTTCTCAATTTCATGAATTATCCGTTTCTCTGAAAGTCTCCCATGATCGTGTCATTGAGCTTGAAAAGATTAATTCAAAACTTAATGAGAAAATTGATCAGAATGATCACGATAATTTGGTAAAGCATCTTTCTAAACTAGAAGTTGAACATTTTGATTTACAACTAAAATATCAACATCTAAAAGAAAATGTTAAAACCTCAAATATCAAGACATCCTTGATGTTCTGAATTTGATGCGCTTTTGAAATTAACACGCGTGATGAACGATTCGAGCTCATTGCAACATGATCAGAAAGTTGAAAGCCCAAATCTCTCAATTAAAGGGTGAAATGAACAATGTGACTGGATCCCAAATGCCTCCTCCTTTAGATTCTCAAGATCTCAAACTTTTCATCTTTAAAACTTAGTTAATGCCTTACAAAAGGAAAACGAGAGTTTTCTAGAAGAAAATGAAAAAGTTAAATTACACTTTAAAGAGTTATATGATTCAATGAAAGTCACTCGTGACCAAAACAACGAAAAATAACGTCTTTACAAAAGAAATTGAGAATCTCGAGAAGTCGTGAAAATGGGAACCGCCACTTGTTTTTAATAAGAATGGTGCATCAAAGTCACCCTTAGACTGCAAATACATTGTGACGGTTAAATATATTCCTCCTCATCTTAGGAATAATGAACATGCTTTTCATGACTATTGTGCTCACCTTAAGGATAGTCTAGAATGTCTCAGTGAGATTGTTGAAGAGGATTTCATTAATAAACCTCTTGATAGAGAAATTAGGTTTGCTTGCCTCCGGGCCAAACGATCTCAAGAGCTGCTAGAATGTGTAATTGCAACATGTCCTAAATCCTTAGGTGCAAAAGGCAAGCTGGATGCCTTGTTCTATGCCTAGTGCCAAGCATTCAAACCATTCTAGGCCCAATTTTAAGAAAGTGAACATCAATGTGCCTTCTAGTAATACTGCACCCTTGCACATCTAGTTCAGAATGCAAAAGTAGATCAACCAACTAATGTTCCCATAATTCCTCTACATGAGTAATCGTGACATTAAAGCAAGCGGTCAAAGCCTCAAGGGCAATACCAAGCAAGATAGGACCTCGCAAGCTAAAATGTGCATTGGAAGAGAGTAGAAGACCAACCTAGGAACTTTAAGTTTGAGTTGAATAAAACGAATCGTGTTGATTCTAGTATTAGCCATAGCGCATCGTAATTAATTCAATTCGATACTATTTGCAAACCATGTAATGATGACCTGATGAATTTCGCTTGCTAATCATGATTATGGTGTGAATGCTTTGTCTAATGTCGTCAAATGCCCGTTAAAATTGTTAATGCTAAAAATCAGGCAAAGAAGGATAAAAGGCAAAGACGAAAGATAGTTAGAAAAACGTGGAAACCCACAGAAAGAACATTTATAAAGATAGGTTATCATTGGATACCTTTTGGCCATAAGAATAATTTTGCCCTCAAATCAGCTAGATTATGCCCACTAAAAAATGGATGCCTATTGGTAGAACTATTCCCTTAAGAAGTGAACATACTTTGAATAGGTCAAATACGGACACCAGCATTGCATCTATTCCTAATGATTCCATTTCTTCTCCTTCGATATGGATGTTTCTATTTATGATGTGGGTGTTCCAATTACTGTTACTAACCAAGTGGAACCCATTCTTGCATGGGGATCCCAATTATCCGGTTATCCATTCTTGTCTGTGTTCAACTGCAGATCGTTCAAATCGCTTCGTGGTACTTGGACTCAGTTGTTCAAGCATATGACCGAGACCGGTCGCGGCTCATGAACTTCGTGAGCAAATTCATCGGGATCAGTTAGATTCGGGAATCGAACATTTTGGAGCAATTATGGGTTATGGTGATTATGTAGTTGGCAAAGTGTAATCTCCGAGGTATATTATGTGGAAGGTCTTGGTCATAATTTGTTCTCTCGTTGGTCAATTCTCGTGATTCCGATCTAGAAGTGGCCTTTAGAAAACATACTTGCTTCGTTAGACAACTTGATGGTGTGGAATTATTAAGAGGTACTCGAGGTTCTAACCTATACACCATTTCTATCGAAGACATGATGAAGTCTTCTCCAATCTGCTTGTTGTCAAAGGCTTCTAAAACAAAGTCATGGTTATGGCATCGCCGTCTCAATCACTTGAACTTCGGCACCATTAATAACCTTTCCGGAAAGGATCTTGTTAGAGGCTTACCCAGATTAAAATATGAAAAAGATCATCTTTGTTCAACTTGCCAATTGGGTAAAAGCACTAAATATGCCCACAAACCAAAACCCACAAATTCAGTAATGGAAGTTCTTCATACCCTTCATATATGGACTGTATGGACCAATGAGAGTGCAAACGATAAATGGGAAGGAATACATTCTAGTCGTTGTTGATGACTACTCATTTATCAGGGTAAAATTTTTGAGGACAAAGTTGATTTTGAAACCTCCATATGTCATCATCAAACTAATCAAACAACCAAGTTCGACTTCAACAATACAATGAAGTCGATGAAATGTCAATTCCATCAACGAGGTCGCCTTTCTCCTATCCCTCGCTGAATGAAGTGAACCTTCAGCCTCAATATCATTAAAGTCATTAAGCGTCATTTCGCCGACAATTTATCTCATCAACAAATCATCAATCATCAAATGTACATCATGGAATTGTTTCCGGCATCAATGAAGAAGTTAATCCCTTTGCTACTCCCGAAGATGCTCCATTTGAAAATATCTTTGCTCCCTCATCATCGTAACCTTTCTTCATCGAGACATCGAATCAAGTACGCTACTTCCGGCCCACAACAACAACCATATGAACACCTTAGAAAATGGACACATGATCACCCATTGGACAACATCATTGGAAACCCTCGCCAAGATCCACACGGAAACAACTTGCAACCGATGCCTTATGGTGCTTCTTCAACTCGTACTCTCTAAGGTCGAACCAAAAGACATTAAAACCGCCATGAATGAAGATGACCATTGGTTCAATGCCATGTAAGAAGAAATTCATGAGTTTAATCGACTTGATGTATGGGAATTAGTACCGCCCTGATTGTGCTATGATCATTGCTCTAAATGGATCTTCAAAGTGAAACTTGATGAGCATGGTGATGTCTTAAAGAACAAGGCTCGACATTGCAAAGGATACCGTCAAGAGGAGGGTATTGACTTTGAAGAATCATTTGCTCCCTTTGTTCTCATCGAGGCAATCGAATCTTCTTGCGCTAATGCGCTAAAAGAACATGGTAGTCTATCGATGGATGTAAAACCGCCTTAATGGAGATTTAAAGAGGTGGTTTACGCCACCGAAGGCTTTGTGAATCCAGAGCATCCTACTCACGTCTATCGCTTGAAGAAGGCTCTTTACGGTTTAAAGCAAGCTCCAAGGGCATGGTATGATACGCTATCAAAGTTTCTTCTATCCATCGGATTTAGCAAAGGAGCGATTGATCCGACATTGTTCAACAGGAAGTCAGGCAAACATTTAATTCACGTTCAAATTTATGTTGATGATATTATCTTTGCCTCGACCGACCCCAATGAATGTGATCGTTTTCAAATGAAATGGGTTCCAAATTTCAAATGTCAATGATGGGACAAATGTCATTTTTTCTTGGGATTACAAATTTCACAAAGTCCCGAAGGCATTTTATAAATCAATCTAAATATGCAATTGAGATTTTAAAGAAATTTGGATTTGTTTCATGTGACACCGTTGACACTCCCATGATTGAAGCGATAAACTAGATGAGGACAACTTAGGGATCATGGTAGATCAAACGAAATATCGTAGTATGATTGGATCCCCGATGTACCTCACTGCTATGGACTAGACATCTTGTTCATGCCGTGTGCATGTGTGCTAGATACCAGGCTAAGCCTACTAAAAGCACCTTGAAGCGGTTAAACGGGTCTTTCGGTATCTCCAAGGAACCATCAATATGGGACTATGGTACCGGCGACACCAGTATGTCACTAACAAAGCTATGCAGATGCGATCATGCGAGATGTCAAGATACACGCCGAAAGTACATCGAGGTGCTTAGTTTTTTGGTGATAAGCTTGTGAGCTGGTCTTCAAAGAAACAAATGAGTACTTCTATTTCTACAGAGGTTTGAATACATAGCCATGTCATCTTGTTGTGCTCAAATCCTTTGGATGAGATCCCAATTATCGGACTATGGCTTTGAATTCAACAAAATCCCTCTGTATTGTGATAATAAAAGGGCTATTGCTCTCTCATGCAACAACGTTCAACACTCAAGAGCAAAGCACATCGACATCCGACATCATTTCATCGGGGAGCAAGTGGAAAACGGTGTGGTGGAACTCTATTTTGTGAATTCGAATACCGTTAGCGACATCTTCACCAAAGCTCTTCCAGAGAACGCTTTTGAGTTTATTCTACCACGACTTGGCTTGAAAAGCCTTCAACCAGAAACACTCAAACGTCTTCGGGAGGAAGACGAGGAGTAAAGGTCTTTTCTTCATCTATATTTTGTATATATTTATTCAAAAAGCAAAATACAAAATTATAAACCAACTAAAAGCAAATAGAAAAATATAAAACTTTCAAAAAATCCATAAAAATCTAAAAATCTCAAAAAATCTCAAAAATATTGTCCTTTGTCAGTTTCTTTTCTTGATTCGATATATATCTACGGTCTTTGTGCTGTCATTCAAAGAATGACACGGGTCTTTAGATGTTGTTCGAATGTTTAAAAAAAATAAAAAAATAAAAAATAAAAAAATAATAATAATAAATTTGAGAGAAAGTAAAACAATGGCTTATTGTCATTTCAGGCAGTAACCCGCTTTTCAAAGAAAGAACAGAGCCATGTTTTATCTCTTGTTTCAAACCTAATGCTCTGATTCTAAAACAAATGTTTGTCATCAACAAGACAAATGTTTAATTTCAAATATTTTTCCTTCTAATGATTCCTCGAAAAATATTTGTAATCTTATGAAAACTCAATTATTTTGAAAACACTTCGGACTCTATTTTTGAAAATCAAAAGAACTTATCAAGTGTCAAAATTCATTCATCAATCAACGACTTTCGTCATTGATTGAGTGGGAGAATGATTTTCAAATTAAAAAGTGTTCTTTTCAAACAATTTGCACTTAAATGAGTAAGGTCTACTCTAAATGTTTTACAAAATGTTACACAATTGGTTCCGGACCTTGGTTATTATTATGTTTTCAAAAGATAATTATGCATGTTTAATCAATGGAGTTTAAAGTCTCAAAATCCAATCCTTATCGGTTAAAACGTTTTCATAATCAAGTCACAATTCTCCTTAAAAGCTTTCAAAATCAATTTAAATCTCTAAGAGATCACAAATCTCAAATGATTTGATAATTGTGATCGGGGAGAATTTGTGATTTAAATTGGATTTAAACCGATAATTCGATAAATGGTTTCATAAGTGTTTAGCATGGTTTCCTCCCCGCATGTGACAAACGATTTCAAATTTTCCATGCACATGTTGAGGGAGAGCATCTATTTTAAACCTCAAATTATTGAAACGTGATTGAATTGTCTCTAAGGTGAGTTCCTCTAATATGTGCAAAACTCTTTCAAACTTCGAGGCACATATTGAGGGGAGCAAACTTTTGAAAACCTCATCCTTCCTCAAAATGTTTTATCTACTCAAATTGATTGGGAAGTGATGATGATCATTTTAGAAAATGTTAATCAAAAGATTGGACCTTTCATTCTTAATCTAACGATTTCAAAGATCTCTTGCCTCCATGTGCTAAACAAATTTCAATTTTTATGCATATGTAGAGGGGAGCATTTCTAAAATATCAAAACAATTAAGATACAAAATGCTTTGATTCTATATCACAAGTATCTTGATTGATTTTCAAATGGTTTTCAATTGGTTTCAAGGCGGAAGAACTATACCAAAAGACCAGCCAAATTTACTTTATGTATGGTGATATAAGGATGATAAGGTTAGGTATTGATTTCCCATGATCCGCCGAACGGAGGGATCTACCTAGGACAATCCACTAGATAGTGTAGAAGTCCTTAGGTATGATGAAAAAAGGAGAAAAGTGAGATATGGGAAGAGTGCGGACTAAGGCGAGCTAGTAATGGAATAAACCCAACAAGGTTCTAGTAATGAAGTCTCTGGTAAGCATCAAGGGGTTGAAGAATTTAAAAGAATTGAATATGAAAAAGGGTGAAAAGAAATAGCCCTCCATTTATTCAACCTTAGGCGTAAAACGGGTTCAATTCATATGCTACTGGTGGTTACCAAGGTAACATCGGTATTGAAGACAAGACGCATGGACCCAGTTGACGATGCACTTCAACTTTCCAAACCACTCAAGTTCCTCTTAAAAGGACTTGTTTCATTCTCTCAGGGAACCTACATAATCTATCGACTTTCTCTTAGAGATTGTTGATATTGAAGAAGGAGACCCTCTCCTAGTCTCCAGATAGGAACCAAATATGCATAATTGAGTCTAGAGCCACGAGATCATTAATAAATCTCTTTAGGACACTTTCAATGAAGACTCTCTGTTTCACACAATGTGGAAAGAGAGATTATATCTTATGAGTCCTACGCATTATCCTTGTGGTATTGCCGGAACATCTAAGTGATATGCATACATATTCACGATGAAGATGGAAAGCCTTCGGGAGCCAACATCAAACAAGCTCCTCGGTAGGTATGTGAGATCTATCCAATAGATCAACCATGTGACAACTGGACAGAAACAATGGAGAGATTCAATCTTTGAATCAATCCGGTTCAAAGTTATGGATTGACGGATACCTTTGAAAAACCGGTCGTTCTGCTTAAAAACTCTTTCTTTAGCACATCGACTGTGTACTTATTTCTCAAAATAAAAGGTGTTTATGATTGATAATTGATTTTCATTAAAACCTTCGTTGTATTGCAAAACAATTTCTATTGAGCAATACACGATTGTTTTTCAAATCTCTTTTCATCAATCTGAATCTCATTTCGTTGGTTCACTCAATTCGTGTTGTCTTCTTTGAGACGCTTCGGTTTGAGAACGGCTAGAAAGTACGCAAACCCTGCAAGGTTCTTCGAATTATACCCGATCACGCAAGACTTGTAATCGATCAACGGGAACCGTGCCGTGGTACCTCAATTCATCGAAAGTGATCAAAGACACTTTCGTGCGCTTTTATTGCTAATCTGCCTTATGCGTGTACACCCGACGCTTTACCGATCGAATGGAAGCGGTCAATCCATTGCCGCATGCTCACACAACACATTCATATCTAAAGAAATCATGATTAGTGCATCAATGACTCGATATTTTCACCTCCATGCTTTGCTACTGCCGCCAATATCATGAATCAACGAAAGCTTCATGCTACTCGATAAGAATAAATCAAGATCCAGAATGTGAGCATGTCGGTCCAAAAGTCACAACATCACATAATACCAACACCACAATGGATGAGTCGAGATTAATGTGACGATGATCTCAAAGTCGGCTCAAAACTCATTATCACGTGGATCGCTTAAAGACCTCCACTCGATTATCCAAAACATGCAAATGAAGAATCAAAGACTACGAAAGCATGAACAAGAATCCAAGAACAATCTCAATGTAATATTTGTTTGTTTTCTATGTAATTTAATGTGTGTTTGAGGTGACCTCCTTAGGGGGAGATTGTTAGGATTTGGAAAATCCAGTAGTTAAAGTGTCGGTAACCTCAAGTATATGTAATCGTTAGAAAGCTCGTAGTCGTAGTTATTTAATGTTTAGTAGTATTTTGATTTGTAACACCGTGGAGGACGGACGGTCTTTACCCATCGTATGCCTCCCGATCCACGTACCGTCAGTGGCGTTTATATAAGACACTATAAATACTCTCTACCTCCCAAGGTAGAGAGTTGGAGCTCATAATAAGATTTTTCTTTCTCTCACTAAAGTTCCCAACTCTCTTTTATTTCTCTCTCTAGAACTTTCTCTCTCTAAACATATTAAACGCCCCATAGTGATTATGGTTTAGTGTGTTTGTGAAATCCTCTATGTCACAGTCTAAGATAGTTGTTATATCGGTTTTGATTGTATTGGGTGTTGGTAGAACTATGGTCCTTGCTCAAACAAGCTACACTATAGGACTAAGGTTTTAGTCCCCTATCCTCAGTCTCACATTTCATTAAGTTATAGAAGCACTTTATTCTCACATTTTACCAAAAATTTTGAATTCATAAACATAAAGCCTCAATTCCGGTGAAATTGCATCAAAATGGGTAAATTCCAGTAGAGCCTGTAAACGCATTAAATGCTCAAATTGTCAAAGTGTTGGACATAATAAGTCTAGCTGTCACAAGGATCAAGTACCAAAACCAACAAAGGAAACTAATGTTCGAGGTAGAAAAAGGCATTGTGATGGCATCGTGCAACGTGTATTCATTTAATTATCTTTTGCATAATGATTGTTCTTGTGTGTTTACATTCTAGTTGATGTGCAAATGTATTACTTTTGTAGTAGATGGATGAAGACGATATAAGGAAGAATATGGAACAAGAGTTTCTTGAAGCTCTTATGAGCAAGCAGCTAAGAACACACATTTTGGAGGAAGATGAAGAGCGTGCGCCAGTTGGATGAAGAAGCATTTCCGCCAGCTTTTGGAAGAGTGAGAATGTACAAAAGAATTGATGAGGAAAGGGAGAGGAAAAATTGGCTTGAAGATGCAGAGTCTGTTATATCTTTATAAGTTGACTAGTTTTTAAGAATTTATGTTGTCTTTACTCCTATCTACTTGTTCAACAACCACAACTCCCATCTACTTATATAATACATCTTAAGTCATCAATTCTTTATCATACCAACATATTATCACCATGGATGCAGAAAATGGTTGTCAAATGGTATGCATTGACAGGTTGGGGTTGAAAGTGAAAACAGGGTTGGATTGACTTTGACTTGCAAGGCCCACCTTATAGAGATTTCATCTAGTGGTATGTTTGTCCGTGTGCCTTGAGATAAGGAAACACATCTTATGGTAGAGATGGTGTTAAGGAAAACACAATCAGGAGATAGTGGTGGATATGTGATGGGTCTACATATTTCTGCACCTACTAGTGTTTGTGCATCCTCGGAAGGCGATGATGAAGAAGAAAGTGAACCACTACAACCGAAATAACAAGTGGAGAGCCAAGCCAAACACCACTTGAAGCACTTGGCGCAACCGAAAGACCATGGAGAACGCAAGACAAACACCACTTGAACCAACCGCAATCGACGGACCAAATGGATCACCTACTAGTCATTTAAAAGTCATGGAATTCCTAGCAACAAATGCTATGTAGTCTTTCACTAAATGTAGCTTAACCGATATGTATGTGCTTCTATTTTTATAATAATTGAATTTTGTTTAATTTGAATGCTTGACTTTATAAGTCAAACATAAGAGATTTTAAATACTAACAATTCGGTGTGGTTCCTCTAATAATTTGGTTTATGTTGACCTTATAAGTCAAAATGGTTTTTCCCAAACACCCACCTAAACTGCATAAGCAACTACAAACTACAAAATGAAAACAAGAAATCCAAAATATACATACACCACCACCTAATTACACCATATCAAGCAAAATATACATGTTAACAAGTATCGTTTTCAAGAACTATCATCGACCAAAAATATACATCTTCATTACATCAACAACTAAAAATAACAGTGAACTTGATGGGAGATTTGATATTCAGGTAGACTTGAGGTCCTCCTTAGGGAGGCACATACTACTCATTCCTATTTGTGCTAGGAGCATCCCACGTACCACTACAAGACTAAGTACAACCTTGGGAGCGAAGCTCTTGGACGCTTTGGGAAGTGGAACCTTTCAAAGTAGTGGTCTTAGAAGACATGTTCCCGCACTCATCATCGATGCTCCGAAATAATGATGACATCAACTTCATTTCTTTCACGTTAGTATCCGAAAGATAGACAAAACAGAAGAAATCGAAGTTAGTTCACCCATTACAACTTTATTAGCTTGCAAACATTAACTCTAACCTTTCTCGCATCTTTATTCCCATATTTTTCCCATAAGTCTTCAAGTATCACATCAACAATGTCATCTCCTATATCCAACTTATTCCATAGTAGCCATGGCATACTCAACCATATCGTCAGATACCTTTAGCTTGCTATAATAATCCTTTCTTTGATAGATTCTCACATCGCTTCGGATTCGCCAAATAAATTAGAGTTATTTATGCTCTTAAAATGCCAATCACACAAATACAAAAACCCGACTAACCTTTCATCACTCGGAGCTTCTTTCACAACTGCATAAATCATCAAACATTTCATCGACATTTCATCTTCTTGTAACCAAGTATCCCTTATTTTTGCCTTCACATACTTTACCATCTCATCGCTACATCCGTAAAAGTAAAGCTCCTTATCCGCCATTGTTTAAGCGGCTGTAGTGGTCGTGTAACTGCGAGGAAACGATCAAGATGGTATACGGTAGCTTTTCTCAGAATTAACTAAGGTGAGGTATAAATGTGTATGAACTATAATACCTGTTAGAAACAAAGACCTTGATAGATCTTATGAGCACTCGTGGATCGTTAGTTATACTTATGTAATCACAAGTACACTAAAAGAAAATCTCTATAACAAGTATTCTTTAGCGGAATTTAAATACAAGTTATGATAACTATGAACACTTAGATCCTCTATGGATCTATATTAACTGAAACTAAGTGTTTTCTACCGTTGAAAGTTATCACTAATACAAACTATGAGGTTCCTTTTATAGACAAGGAACCCTAAACTATTTCAAGAAAATCGACTAAGCATGCAACTAAACATTTGTTTTCACCCATACATATTATGGGTAAACCCTAAACAATATTGAGCAAGATGCATTATACCCATGCTAACCTCAAGCGCCCAAGAATAAAAATGGGTTAGAATTTAAATAATACAGCGCATGCAAATCCTACATGGATTCACACACCATCGCGAATCACGGAGACCACCGATAACTTCGCCAGATGCATATCTTCGGCGAGATTCAAAGATCGCCAGCCAGTAATCCTTGGCGATAATTTCGCCAGAATCCGAGACTTCATGTAATTCCCAACAATCCTCCCTAAACGGAATTTGACTTGGTTAAGTTCCTTGATAGATCTTTAAAACTTCTAACTAGAGGATTGTGATTGAACTTCAAAGAAAGAACCAAAACAAGAACATCTATGATGACCAAAATTTGAAACGCCTTCGGCAAAGAACAAATGACATCATGTACATCAAAACTTATTAGTTTCATACTATTCTCATCAACTTCGGTGTGTTAACTCCTCAGGAGAATGGTGAATCATTGAAAATGATGGATTTGTCTCTTTACCAATAGCCATCACTACCGAGTAGCCAGTGTTTAAGTTCAAACTATGGTACACTCGATAACCATCTCGATTTATTAGCAAATCAAAGAATCAGATAAACGGATTTGATATGTCTTTACCTGCAGCCGCTGTTCGGACTAGTCAATTCTTGGAATTGGTGAATTGATAACCAAATATGGTATTCAGTTGCCTTTACCACAAGCCATATACATGTGGCTAGCCAATTCTGGATTCCAAAAGAATATACCATGGTGAATTGATGACCATACAACCCTCAAAGAACTAAGCATGGGTGGTTATGCACCAATGATTTTGAGCAAATCATTACGCCTATCAACAGATTTGATGTCTTTACTAAAGTTGTACTTTTCCTTTGACTAGCTAACTCTTTGATATACACAAGGTATATCTGGTGAGTTAATAACCATCAACTATATACAACAAACCTGCAAGAGAAAGTTAGTTTTTTTTTTTTTTTAACTAAGAAACTAATAAACTAAACAAAGGATACAAACATTACAAAAGACTGTAAATAAGACAAAAGACAATGTAGATTACCACATTCACGATGAAGATAGCCAGGTTTGCGTAAGTTGAAGTCTTTATCAAACCAACCAATTGTTCAAAGATATACCCTTTCATTCCCACTCGGATCTGGAGGAATTTCCAACTTCATTCAAGCATTCTTTCCATAAGCCTCTTGGATAAGGGATAATTCCTCTCAGAAACATACGACGTAATTCCTCCCTCAGTCTCCACCACATGCACAGTAAGCAGGATAAAATCTCCAAGATTCAACCCGCCACGATGAGAGTTCTTCCAAATAAAATATCCTTTACCCTGGAGTTTGAGAATCAAACAGCATAACAAGATCTCCCAATAAGAATAGCCCATGACCGCGTGGTGCATGATTGTGGTAATGCTTAGTGACAAGAGCGTATTTAGTAAGTAAATATGCCTGTCTACCAAATGGAATATTTCCTTCAAAAGTTGAACTCGCATTGATGATTTATCCAAATGATGAATGACATTAAGCTCATCATCTTTCAAAGTCCAATTTATCAGCTAATTTTGATATCCCTCAGTAAAATCAGCAGCAGACCCCTCTTTAATGAAGGTTGACTCAGCATCCTCTAGGTTCAAATTATTCTTAGATGCATGAGCCCTTGCTTTTCTCATAGATCTCCTTAAAGATGTGTGTCTTCTTTTGGCCATCCTCTTCATCCTCCTACCAGGTAAATAGATTCCCAAAGAGGATACATCTTCAGATTCTTCATTGACATTTGTAGTAGGACTTGAGGAAGAAGAAGGAGACTTAGATGAGACACCCCCACGTAATGCATTCATCCTGTCAAGCACCTTTCTTTTGCTTAGATTTGTGGTTGATGTTTCAAATTTTCCTTAGCTAAAACACCTCCTTCTCAGGTCAACAGATGCCACGATGGAGTAGAAGTCGGTATATTAGGTGCTTCTCGAAGAAATGGTATTCGGCTTGTGCCAGATGCAACCTTGTCAACTTCTCTAACCAAAGTTTCTTCTTTTGCATCAGCAGATGCAACAATTGGAGTATCTAGTGCTTCAGAGGAAACAACAGAGGGTTCAGCAGAAGAAACCTTGTTAGATGGAGGAGTGCTTCAGTAGTTGCTTCATAAGAAACCACAGGAGAGATCACCTTGGGTGGAACATCATCAAAATTTTCTACTACATCAACAACCTTGGGTCTCTTGGACTTTAGAGCAACCCAGACTCCCAAAGAATCCTTTTCAAGTTGGAAGAAGGTGCGAAGAAAGCTTCATAATCTGCTTATACTTACTAATCAGACATGATCAGTAAAGCCAAGACTTGTGTTCATTGTTAAACCTAAGTTATACACCGAAGAACTCTCGATTTTCACCACAATTCTCATATTTGCTTTCTTCCTCGAGCTTTTTAGTGGTTCTCTCTTTGCCTTATTATTTTGAGCACTAAGGTCTTTCCTTTGTACTGCTTTTTGCTTCTTTTGTTGTCCACGCGCCACCATTTGAGCCACAAAATTTTCACTATCAAAGTCCGCACCTAAGATACTCGAGCAAGTGTAGAGTTAGGTGCTCTTGTCGAAGTAAGAACATCCCATTATGCGCCAGTAGGGCATCCGAAAGTAGCAATCATCCAGTTCCCTTAGTCTCTCAGGAGGCAAAGTAGACAAAGATTTTTCTTTAAGTGTTTTAGCGACTTCTTCATTTTTCCTCATCTCCCAAAAACTCCAGTTAACCTCGCTTTCTTGTTCTTGCCTTTCTTGTTCGGATACCGGGGATGGACCAAGCTCATCTTCGGTCATTACACCTTTCTTTATTAGCGACTCATGAACAACATCAACAGAGGAGTATCACCAATTGGAACTTCGAGAAGAAACATTTTGAGAGAGATCTTCGAGGGGTGGACAAGACATCACCGCAGGTTCCAAAGTAAAGCTTCTTCCAAAGATGGAATACTTCAGATGATCACAAGATGAAGGACCTCGTTGGTTCTTGTATAATTGAATTTGGCCATATTCGAAGAAACATCCTCCATTTGAACCTCACAGAAGCAACATGGTCAACACCGTTCCTTTGAAGCTTCAAAGATCCCTATTTAAATCCAAGATCTTTTCCTTTTCTAGTGAACTCGAATAACAGTGCCTTATCTTTTGATGATTCAGAGCAATCGAAGAAGGAACAACTATCTCGAGCCACACGCCTAAAATGTTTAGAGAACCAAGTCGAGAGTCCTCTTGCTCCTCATCGTAAGAAACCACAAGCTTCCTTTGAATGACGCCCAAGTTGATCCTCTAGGCTCTTGTAACCTTATTTTTCGGGCTTCCATGATCTCACCACCAAGATGAGATTTAGTCTCTGAAAGTCCTTTTGAGATCATTAACTTCAGGTATACTCGCTCACTAGAGCATAGACATATGTTAGTGTAATAGTCCTCACTGCCACCAGCCAGATTGCTCGCTGGTAATGGGAGCTTCATTGACCTTTCTGGAGAAACATGGTCTTGATCAAAATGAGGAGAACTTTCATTCTGGATCCCTCGAGGACTAGGTGTGGGCACTCTATTCCACTCAGTCTCATACTCATCATCATGAGTGGCTCGTGAAGGAGGACTAGGACTTGGTCTAGTGAAGGTGTAGGTGGAGGTTGGTCGAGCAACATGAGATGCTTCAACAGTAGGGGCCCTCATCAATATTAACGATGGATTGCCATGCTAAAGGCAACAATTGAAGAGGGTGGGATATTAGCAACATTCTCCCATCAAGCCTCATTTTCTTGAGGCAACATGGCTGCTAGCAAGGGATAATGTGCCCCCTCATATTTAGTTCTCATCGAAGCAAACAGTTTAGCTGTTAAAGTTCCTATGGGACAAAATTCTTTCTTGGTTTCAGTGTCTAAAATCATTTGCAAAAACCTAGGGTACATCAAAAACTTATGCTTTATCCTACGAATATTTTCAACCAAATTCTCAAAAATATACTTAGAAAAATTATAAGTCAAACCTCGAGAAAGACACACAATATACCACATCCCATTGAGTAGAAAACCGGTCCCATCCTCGATTTGTTGCTTACACACCGAAGCAGTTGTAAACCAAAAATCTCCACATCGGGCGTAGTTGATTCTTCAACCACATGTGCATCTTGTACCTTGGTATCCGATAGCTTCAGCCCCAAGTATCACCACAAAGGCATTTGAGTGAAAGACCCCATTCTCATCATCCGCACGGAGTTGTCTTCTTATCAATCCTCTCACACAACATACTCTTCCATCAATCGTAAGCCACTATCTCGCTTTCACTGTTTTTGATTTTCCTGTGAAGCGAAAGTAGTAAACCAAAGACTCATATATCACACTAGGAGAGTGGGTTAGAGCATAATGAATCTTTGATCTTTTCAAGAACTCCACCATAGGCACATACAACTCATCACCGCTTTGCATTTCCTTAAACGCAACTTTGTTATGATCTCTTTTCAATTGAAGTGCCATGAGAAAGTTGTGATTTTAGGTTATGTTTCTCGTGAAGAAGTGTTTTGAATAAAGAGGGAATTGTTCGAAGTGAGAATATGAGTGAAATGGTTTGGTAGAGGTTTGTCCAAAATATAGTCAAAAGTATCGGTGGCTAGTTGACTATTGCTACGTGTATTTCAACTCTAACCCTTGATAGCATAACACTTCGCCAGAAACTCATATAGACCTGGAAGTTATACACTTCAGCAGAAACCACCCAAGATAAGGATATCTTCGGTAAGTATCTAGAGAGTTACTGTGCCACCCAACTCGCATTAATTT
>OU343216.1:171501208-171575715 GCA_910596185.1 Chrysanthemum makinoi | reverse complement strand
GCAAGTGGGTAAGTTCTTTCAACCGACATGTAGATATCCGGTCCCATGCATTATAGTGACCAAGTCTGATCCACAGAAATCAAATAATGTCCAAGTGATTGCTTCCTCTCGGTTGATACTACGTTAATACAAATATCATCATTAAGCGTTATTTATATTTTGATCTTTACCTAAGTTTTGTTAACGACAAAAAGTAAATTTAATTTTTATAAAGCTTAAAGCTTGTCAAGTTTAATAGATATTAAAACAAGTTTTTTCAAACAATATCTTCATCATTTAAGCATTTACATTGTGACTAATCATATTTTAATATGAGTCTAAGCATAATGTATGATAGTAGTTTTTAGAATGTTTTAGTTTCTTAAAAACTAAACATTACTTATGTATTTGCATATTTCTAAAAATAGAAAAACAACACATGACATCATGTGATGCATCATGCAAATCATTGGAAGATTTCATTAGATATTTTGTGTAGATTTGTACTCTTCATATCTTACACAATCTTACATAGATATGGTTGACTTTGGCAAGATCTTGATATCTTGCTATCAGACCCCGGCGGCACCAAAATATATAACGGACGGAACCCTTTCAAGGGGTGGCCGTCCGTGGATACCTGGCGATGGTTTGGCTATAAATAGCAAAGCCAAACCAAGTAGTTTTTCATCCCTTTCTATAATACTCTCTTACATATCTTCTCTCAAACCTTTCTAAGTCAGTTTCATATCATATTAGTGATCTCTTTTGTAGCAAAGAAGATCAAGTCACATTCAAGCTTCAAAAGAGAAGTTAGAAGTCTTGTTTGTTTAGTGTTGTATGATCTTGTGTTGATTCATACTTTATTGTTGTATTAAACCATCATAATCTTGTGAGTGTGAGTGGTTAGTATTTTAGTCCTCAAAATACATTGTGTGTGGGAGTGGTTGTACCCTAGGAAAGAACTCCGACATCTAGATTAATGTCGGAAATAAGTGTAAGCGAAGTGTAAAGGTTTTCTCCGCCGGTGAAAGGAGCTTGTTGACTAGTGAAATTAAACTCTCGAGTGTGAGACTCGGGGAGTGGAGTAGGGCAAGGAAAAAGAGTCCTTGTAGACCGAACCACTATAAACAACTTGTTGTGGTTTTATCATTTCTTTCCTTATTTACTCTTTACATATTGCTTGCATATTTCATTAACATATCTAAGATCAATATCAATTGATCTTTCAATAAGTTTCAAAACAAAGTTTTTAATTGATAAACTATTCAACCCCCCTTCTAGTTTTCTACAACTTCCATTGTTCTCCTGTTGGATCTGGTTCAAAGATATTCTAAAGCTCATAAAGTAACTCCAGATCCTTATCATTGTCTGGATCTCTGTTCTTGAATCTTTCTCTGACTAACTCCCATAGCTTGAGTAGATCCTCCCTGTCAATAAATGCAAACAGATCTACCAGATATAAATAAGCACTTGTTCTTCCACCTGCTCTGTGTATCCTCCAGTGTCTTTTACCATCTTTAGTATAGATATCCCAATTGATGATTGGGTATCTGGTAGTGATAGGCTCTGAATACAATGCCTCTTCTGGAGCTTCTATTAACATCATCTGATTGATCTCCTCTTCAGTGAGTCCACCTTCATCTTTAGATGCTTTAAGTCTTTTTTCATCTTTAGATGCTTTAAGTCTTTTGGGTGCAGTTGAAGATGCTCCTTCTTCTGATGGTCTCTTGTAGCTTCCAATAGGTTGTGGTCTTTCAATAGTGTCATCAGAATGCATAGGCCTGAAGTTGAGAATACTTCTTTGAATTCTATCAGCAAGTCTTTGAAGAGTCTCCTAAGCCAGTTGATTTAGCTGTTTCAAGGTTCTCTTGTCTTCACCTTGATATTTAATGTACTTATGAGAGATACATCTTTTCTTTGACTCTTGTTTGGAGGTCTTGAGGCCTTTTCAATTTATCTTTGTTGTCTAAATTGACTCTGTCTTCTGGACAAGATCTCACTAGATAAGCTGGTACGCTTCATTAACACTTGTACTCTTATCTTGTTCTGACTTCTTTTGTACCTCTGAGTTGCTTCTGCCTTGGCTCTCATGTCATCCCATGTTTTCCAGTCTTCATCTAATTTAGCCATCTTTTTCTTTTCTTTCTCATACGCACTCCTTTTGCAATTCTTGCTCATCCCATTCATTTGCAATTTTCCTTCTTTGTTTCTTCATTTAACCTTTCAATCTCATACTGGACAACTTCTTCTTCTTTGGTTCTTCTTCCAGAATCCCTTTGCCCTTGTCTTTGGGATCTATTTTGAAATTTGAAGAAGTTGGGGATAGTGGAACATCTCCTTACCGATAGTGACTCCTTTTTCTTTGGGCTTGGTTTGCTCTTGATTTGGTTTTCTTTCTCGGATATAGAACATGGGGCTTCTTGTAAGTTGGAGATAGGAATTTGGTTTCTTCAAGATTTGAAGTCCCAAGGCTATTTCTCTCTATCTTCTTCATCACTTGTCTTGATAGTTACTTGTGGAGTAGTAGTGATGATTGTGGCCTCTGTTGCTTGTTGTAATTGGCTGACTACGAAGGATTGGGCGTAGTCTTGATTGCAGAACACCGGAGTACTAACCATAGTACTATCGGTACTAACTACAACACTAACGATTACTAAGCGGGATAGATGCTGATAGTGCGTATGGGAAGGACTAAGTACTTCTTCTGCATGTTTGGTGATCTGTTCTTCTTCTTCTTCATCAAGAAAAGGGCTCTAAAAAGTTTGACCACCTTGCCACTGACCAAATTCTCTTCTACTCTGAATGTCAGAACTCCTCCCCTATTTGGAAGAATCTTCTGTTGAGGTACTAGAAACTGTGAACTTGGCCTTCCTTTTGATTGATGTGGTAACTGGAGATGCTGCGGTAGCTGGCTTGGATAGAAGCTGGACTTGATGTGCAAGCATTTTCATCTTTAGAAGCATCCGGTATGAAATTTGGCGAGAGGCTTTCTTGTGTTCATCGAGCAATCTCCGGTGTGTTAACTTTTCCGCAAAGGAACCTGTACAAATCCGTCATTTCATTGAGTGTCAAGCCCTCACCACTTCCGGTAGCTGTGTTACTGGCCGAGAGGTGGGTCTCATGTGCATTTGAGATGCACTCCCCAGCCTAACACGAGCAGATACACCCCTTTTAGTCTATGCCTAGGTCCACCCCGTGAGAGTGCTCTCACTAGGTGTTGGCATGGATTTGGTCTTATTGATGTTACCACTAGCCTCACCAGCTGCTAAGCTTGTATGAGTAGTGGCAGCCCTTACCACTCTATCTCCTCCAGCACCTGAGATAGGCTCATCTGGTCCAATGTTAGGAGGAGAATGGGTCTGAGCATTCCCACTCCCCTGTCTGGATTGCCTACTTTTTGATGAAAGTGGTTGAGTGGGAGATTGTTCAGGATTTGTGGGTGGGTGTTGGGAGCCACCTGTGCTTGATGATCCTTCACCCTCTGCAATGAGCATGTTAGCAAATAAAGGCACTACAACCCCATTATAGCCTACCACAACCCTAGACATATTTGAAAACACTTTGGCTGTGAGTAGTTTTGAAGGATAAATATTTTTGTGAGGCTGTAGGTTTTGTTTCTGAAGATCCAAAAATACTTGTATAAACCTAGGATACATCAGAACTTGGTTTTGCTACTGCATTTTAAGCATACCCTCAAAAATATAGTTTGAAAAATTGAACACCCTGCCTGTTGCAAGGCAGATCAAGGTTGTGGCTATATTTGTGGGGAAAGCATCCCAGCCAGTCCTTTTGTGACTCAAGCAATGTAAGAGGGTATGGATTAGAAACCTCCATTGTGGGGAAAATTGACTTTTGTGAAAATTGAAAGTATTGTCATGTCTATACCCCATCAATGAGAGTTGTTCAAGAATTTTAGTGGCTGAAAAAGAGCTATGACCTTCAGCATCCCTAAGATGAAGATGTTCTCTTAGAGAGGCTCCAGTGATAACTATTTATGTGCCATCCACTGTACCAATTAGCTGTTGTACCCCTTCCTCAGTTGTTGAGGCAATTGCAGTTTGCCAAAACTTCCTGACAGGGGTACATAAGATAGTAGGGTTTAAGAGTAAAGCAAACCTGATGCTGCTTCGGTTTAGAAAAGCTACTATCTCAGTAAATTCATCATGACCTTCTGGCAATTCCACGAATGCCACCATGTTATGCTTGTCGACAAAATCAAGAGGAGCCATGAATGATTAGATTAAGGGTTAGTAAAGTGGGTTTGAGTCGCAAAAGTCTTTATTGAATTGTGGTGAAAGCAATTGGAAATTTATGCAATATAAAGAGATTTAGGTAAATTAGGGTGAACCGCCTTGTAAATATTTATGGTAATAAGTGAAGAGAAACCAATTAGGAAACTCTTATATAAAAGAATAGACGGTAACTACCCTAGTTGCAAAAGTAATCATTACATAAGAGACTATTGGAATAAGTACTAACGGCTAGTTCATCAGTACTAACTATAATTATCAGTACTAACGTATAACCATCAGTATTAACTTTTACCCATCAGTATTATCTCATAGTTTGGAAATTTTAATACTGAAACCCCATTTTTGAAGGGATTAAGTGTGGTGATAGAAACTTAATCAAGGTCGGCCTGACATGGCCTCTGGTTTGGTGAAAACCAATGGTTTCAGTGCATAGCACTGCCTGTGATGGATAGACCCATTAAAAGGGCCTTCCTGACAGGGTTTCCAACTCGTGGCAGGTGTTACCTCCAACACAAGTGTTGGATTCACGTTTGCTCGCTGTTCTCTAAGCCAGATGCCCTTGGGCTAGTTACACTATCTGTAAACAGATAGAATGGCAAAGAGTGGGTTAGTGCAGAATGAAGCTGGCTAACTGAAGCCATCAATTCATGTTCATTTATATCACAAGATGCCACATAATGCTTTGGTATCATAAAATCCAGAGTTACGGCAAGTTTCAACATGTGGTTGCATCAGAATAAGCATATTTGAAGTGAATGACACTTGCTGCAACAACTAATCATCAAACCATATCCATACTGCTTGTTTTATACCTGAAAAGTTAGTCCAAAACCAAGAAAACACAATCCAAGAGATTTTCTGGACCATTTGTATTAACTTAACACAATCAGTATTAACTGGATAACAATCAGTACTAACCACCAGTTTACAAAACTTTACAAAATAGAGAGAGATAAGACATGTTATAGATGAAGCATTCCAATACTTGTGACCAAGTACTGAAACTTTCCCAAATCAAAAGCTTTTGTCAAAAGATCTGCAACATTAAACTCAGTATCAATCCTTTCAACCTGAATTAGTTTCTTTTCATTACAGTCTCTTATAAAGTGATGTCTTATCTATATATATTTAGTTTTAGAATGAAAAACTGGATTTTTTATAATGCAAATTGCACTGTTGTTATCAATATGAATGACAGTGCCCATGAAATTATACCCATAATCAAGCATCTGACTTGACCACAGCAACTTGCAGCAGCTACATACTCAGCCTTAGTTGTAGAGTTTGCCACAATGCTCTGCTTCTTGCACTACAATGAAATCAACCTATCACCAAGAAACTGACATCCTCCTGTGGTTGACTTCCTATCAAGACTTGCCCCAGCATAATCACTGTCAGAGTAAGCTACCAGATCAAAGGGAGAGTCCTTAGGATACCAAAGGCCTAATTGAGCATGGCCTTTCAGATATCTAAAGAGTCTTTTAACTGCATGCAAGTGAGAAAGCTTTGGAGAGACTTGAAATCTTGCACATGCACACACTGCAAACGTGATATCCGGTCTGGAGGCAGTCAAATACATCAATGATACAATGATGGATCTGTAAAGATGCTGATCAACTTCTTCACCATCAGCATCTGGAAGTAATGGCTTATTATGCTCCATGGGAGTGCTTGTAATCTTTGTATTATCATAGCCAAACTTCATCAAAATCTCCTTGACATATTTATCTTGACTGATAAATATGCCATCTGTCTTCTGCTTGACCTGTAGCCCAAGAAAGAAGGTGAGTTCTCCCATGGAGCTCATCTGAAACCTGTCATGCATCAATTTCTCAAACTCTCTGCATAGATCCTGCTTGGTTGAACCAAAAATAATGTCATCTACATATATCTGTACCAACAGGATATCATTCTTCACATTCTTGATGAATAGAGTCTGATCAATCTTCCCTCTTCTAAAGCCATTGCCCAAAAGATACTTGGCTAATGTTTCATACCAAGCTCTTGGGGCCTGATGCAGACCATAGAGCCTTCTGAACCCTGTATACTTTATCTAGAAAGTTTGGATCTTCAAAGCCTGGAGGTTGACAGACATAGACCTCCTCTTTAATCTTCCCATAGAGGAAAGCACTCTTCACATCCATCTGGTATACTGTGAAGTCTTTATATGATGCATAGGCCAGGAAAAGTCTAATAGCCTCAATCCTTACTACTGGAGCAAAGACCTCTTCATAATCAATCCATTCCTGCTGTGTATACCCCTGAGCTACCAGTCTAGACTTGTTCCTTATTACTACACCCCTTTCATCCTTCTTGTTCCTGAAAACCCATTTAGTGCCAATAGCTCTCTTGCCATCAGGAAGATCTACCAGAACCCATACATTTTGAATTTTGAACTGAAGAAGCTCTTCTTGCATTACTTCTACCCAGGATTCATCTTCAAGAGCTTTGTAGACTTTCTTTGGTTTTGTTTGTGAAATAAAGCAGGCAAAGAGACATGTCTGTGAGGCACCATGATTTCTTTCTTCATAGATGGCACTAAAGAATCATATCTCACTATGCTGAACTTTTGATCTTGTAGTTCTTTCAGCATTGACATCCCCAATAATATTTTCCAACGGATGATCCTGATTGATTCTTCTGTGTGGTGTAGCAGGAACAGCATAAGATGAAGCTATATTTGTCATATCAATCTCATCAGCTTCACCAAAGGGATCAGGAACCTCTGATTACTCGATGGAATAGTCTGAGGACCATCAGTACTAAAATCTGGCTCATCAGTACTAACATGTGGCTTATCAGTATTAACCATATTAGTATTGATCACTTGAGGTTCTATCACTATATCATTTGTATTGGTTGCATCTCCTTCAACATTAGAATCATTGGTCTTTGGAGGCTGATCATCAGCTTTTTTTGCCTCCTTTGAAGAAGTGCTTCCACCTGAGTTATCATTCCAAATGGACAATAGAATGCAGTCATCCTCATCATCAGAATCTGCATCTGTACCTTGCTTTTCTCCTGCAATAATGTTAGAATCCACAGAAACAGGAACATAGTTCATAGATTACGTTAGCATATCAATATCAAAAAGCCATTTTGGTCCTTGCCCTCTACACTAGGTTTGTCCTCAAGAAACTCTATGTGCAGATTCTCCTCTATCATTCTGGTTCTAGAATTATAAACCCTAAAGGCTTTACTATTCAATGAGTAGCCAACCGATATCCACTATCGATTTTCCATCAAACTTACCTAAGTGGTCAATGGTATTGAGAATAGAGACATGACACTCAAAAGGTTTAAGAAAGTCTAGGGTAGGCTTTCTACCTAAGAACAGCTCATAGGGAGTCTTGCCATGAGGTTTACAATCAGACCTGTTGAACATAACAAGCATTATTACTGCCTCAGCCCAAAATGTTGTGGTAACTTGGAATCTGCTAACATAGTCCTAGCAGCCTCTATCAATGTCCTATTTCTCCTTTCAAGCAACCTCATTTTGCTTGAGAGTTCTAGCTACATCTGATTTTAATACCCTTAAGTTGACAGAAATCATTCATCACCTGGTTTTTAAACTATGTCCCATTATCACACCTAATGATTTTAACTTTCTTATCAGTTAGGTTCTCTACTGCAGCTACGTAAGACTTAAGGATTTCACTGGTCTCATCCTTAGTATTCATGAAGAAAAGTAAATCTGCTAAAATCATCAGTCACAACCAAACAATACTTCTTAAAATTCAGGCTGCTAACATTAGTGGGGCCAAATAAGTCCATGTGCAGCATATGAAGTGGTTGGGTGATAGAGTTAAAAACCTTGGGCTTACAAGAGGCTCTATGTTGCTTCCCTTTGAGGCAAGCACTACAGGTATGTTTATTTTCAAATCTTTTTGAAGGTAAACCTCTTACAAGGTTATTTTTAGCTAAAAGATTTATTACCTTAAAGTTCACATGACCTAGCCTTCTATGCCATAGCATAGATTCATCCAAAGAAGCTGTAGCAACTAAACATGTAAGATTGTCTTTGGGCACTATGTTTTTCATATTGACAACTGCATGGATTGCTTTTCCTAAGAAACTTAAGTAGAACCTGATCATCACTAGGCAACTTAAAGTTAGGAGATAAAACCAAGCAATCAGTATTTGTGAACAGAACAAAATTCTTCTTGTCACACATTTGTGACAAACTGAACAGATTGTATTTGAGTTCTTTCATATAGTACACATCTTCAATGTCCAAATTACCAGTCTTGATTATGCCTTTACCAGTAATTCTTCCACCAATTCCTCCTCCAATAGAAACATATCCTCCATTCAAATCAGTGAAGTCTGAAAGATAGGATAGATTTCCATTCATGTGCCTGGAACACCCAGTGTCTGAATAGCCAAGATCATCATTATTGTTGGAATGTCCCTGCATATAAAATAAAGGAAATTAGTTCCTTTTGGGGACCCAAGCCATTACGACTTGGATCGCCTCGTGCATCAATGTAATCATATTTCTTGAGATTCTGATGCCTTTGTTGGGTTGAGTGGTCTTTCTCACCCAACAAGCTGAGGCTTAATGACATTGCCCTTGTTTCCCTTTGTAGCATTCACTTTATAGCCAATGATTTTATTTTAGGCTTAAAAGTATTAACTTTTGGCCTATCAGTATTAAGTCTTGGCTCATAATTATTAACCTTTTTCTTGTAAAACTTGATTTGTTCATCATAAGAATTAAAGGTTTGTGCTGATTTAAAAGACCTTGGCGAAGTAGATGATGATTTTGAAAAGTTTCTTTTGGGTCTTTCACCAACTACTCTTGGTTGTGGTCTAGCAGTATTAACTGGCCTTGCATTATTCAAAGGTTTTATGCCAGTTTTAAGAAGAACTGCTCTTGGGGTCATTTTGGGTTGAGGTCTGAGAGGATATCTGCATTGATCCTGCAAATGAGAGAAACTACCACACATAAAGCAAGCTTTATTATACATGACAAATTCATCACCCAGTTTCTCAGACTTAAGCTGGTTCCAGTTTCGTTTATTACCTCTGGGAATAAATGACTTGTTTCTATATATCTCGGCATATTTAACTGGCTTATTAACAGGTTTGTCAAATGGTCTTACTAGTTTTCTAACAGGTTTATCATCTGGTTTTTTAGGTTTAGTGGCCTGTTCTTGCTTTGGTTCACTAGACTCTACCTTTTTGTTTTCAGACACCTCAGGTAAGGAGGTGTCACTGACACTTTCAAACACTTCATCAGTCTTTTCAGGGAAAGTACTTTTGATGGTATGGCCTTTGACAAATGTGGGTTCCTGAAACTCTGCTAAGCCAGTGTGGGCTAGGTCAATGCCAGGAGGTGAAGGGATACCTCTAAATGGTGGTGGTGTTGTCTTATATCCCATACCTGATTTAGCTTTGCCAATTAATGCTTTTTACAGGTATTTGTCAAGTCTCTCAGAGTTATAATGTTGTGTGTCTTTAAGTTGCTCAACACTTAGCTCTATATTGTCTTTAATTTTAGTGACATTTTCAAGTTCTTCTTTTAAAACATTTATGGTGATGTCTTTAAAAGAGATTTCCATATTAAGCACAGCAGTTGTTTCAGTAAACTTTGACTCATTTTCTTTATAGTGTTGATGAGTATTTAGACACTCATCAATCCCCCATACTGAGATATTGCTAGTCCCTAGCAATGATTTGAGAAAACTTGATGGATTTGAAAAATCTTTACCAAAAGCCTTCACTTCTGGAGTAGCCAATTGTTTTGATTCAAGTAAGAACCTTGGTACAACGATAACCAAATGATTTATTGGCAAATCATAAACCATATAACGGATTTGATGTGTCTTTACCGGAAGCCGTACCCTTCTGGACTAGCCAACTCTTAGATAAATTATCAGAATTATCTTTGGTGAGCTGATTACCAATTATGGATTTTCCACCGCCTTTACCACAAGCCATAACCTTGCGGGCTAGCCAACTCTTCACTTTTTAGGATATGGTGAGTTGAAAACCATACAATTTTGGGCAAATTGCAAGCCATATAAACGGATTTGAGAAATCTTTACCAAGAGCCGTTTGCTCCTGGATTAGCCAATCCTTTTGTTTATCAAACATGGCCGGTGATAACCAAGATGAGTAAGTGTAGAACACTTACTCCAAAAAAAAAAATTTTTTTTTTTGGCCAAAAACGGGGGAATTGGGTAGATAAAACATGAAATTCGTGAGAAATTGGGTAGATAAAACATGAAATTCGTGAGAATTCCCCCCCACACTTAGAAATGAATATTGCCCTCAATATTCAAAGTACCGGCGCTTATGCCGAAACAAAGAACGTAAAAGGGAAATACTACGGCCATTATTTAGAAAGATTTTTTTTAATTAAACTTATATATATACACAACATGTGGGGCAATCCCCCCACACTAGGGTGGTAGAACAGAGAAAGAAGACAGAAATATGGGTGAAAACCCATATGGTGCGTGCTAATGTTTTTGATTACCGAGTCACTTAGCTTAACTCTCGATCCCGCATTCATTGGTTCAGGGGGAATGTTTGTAAATCCGGGACAACCACAGGGGGAATGTCCTCTCCAAAGTAATGCTTCACTCGATGACCATTCACTTTAAAATTAGGACCATCGGGTTGAGATAACTCAACGGTACCATAAGGATAAACCTTAGCGATAGTAAATGGACCAGACCAACGGGACTTGAGCTTTCCCGAGAAAATCTTCAATCTGGAATTGAAAAGAAGGACTCGATCACCAACGTTGAAAACGCGGTTCTTGATCTTGGAGTCATGAATCTTCTTTGTCTTTTGTTTATAGATCAAAGAGTTCTCATAAGCTTGATCACGAAGTTCATTTAGTTCATTCATTTGAACTTTTCTGTGATCACCGGCTGTCTGTATATCGAAGTTTGCATGCTTTAAGGCCCAGTATGCCTTGTGCTCTAACTCGATTGGAAGATGACATGCCTTTCCGTACACTAGCTTGTATGGAGTACACCCGATGGGTGTTTTGAAAGCTGTACGGAAGGCCCAGAGTGCGTCATCCAGTTTATCCGACCAGGATGCACGATTTTCACCTACTGTCCTTTCAAGGATTCTTTTAATACCTCGGTTTGAAACTTCCACCTGCCCACTTGTTTGGGGGTGGTATGCAATAGAGAGACGGTGGGTAACACCATATTTTTGCATGACTCTTTCAAATTGGTCATTACAAAAATGTGTACCACGATCACCGATTATCGCTCTCGGAGTTGGGCCAAACACGGCAACAGAGATTTCAAAAACTTGACAACAACTCGGGTATCATTGGTGGGTAAGGCTTTTGCTTCAACCCATTTTGACAGATAGTCAACAGCCACGAGTATGTACTTGTTACCACGAGAAGAAGGAAATGGCCCCATAAAATCAATACCCCAGATGTCAAATATCTCACAAACTTGAATGGCATTTTGTGGCATTTCATTTCTTTGAGATATATTTCCGTGACGTTGACAAGCGTCCCAGGCTTTGACAAATTCGTGGGCATCCTTATAGATTGTGGGCCAATAGAATCCGGAATCAAACACCTTTTTGGCGGTGTAGTTTGGACTATGATGGCCCCGGTGGGTCCAAAGCATGGCAAGCTATGAGAATGTCATAGCTTCTCGCCATAAACACACCGTCGGATGACTTGATCCGCATTTTTTAAATAAGAAAGGGTCGTCCCAAATAATGTTTAACATCTTTGAAGAATTTGTTTTTCTTTGGGTCGACATCCCTTTCACTATGAAGTTACCCGCATGGTAATTTGCGAAGTCTGCAAACCATGGGGTGGTAGAATTTCCACGAAAAGAAACCGCATTGAGTGTCTCGAGAGGAAATGTTTCATTTATTTCCTTTTTCTCGAAGACATCTTGGTGAGGGTTTTCTAATCGACAGATGATCAGGCTAGATTCTGCTCCTTTTTTTATCACGTATAATGATATCAAATTACTGGAGGAGGAGAATCCAACGAAGCAATCTCGGCTTTGCATCTTGTTTTGCAAAGAGATATTTAAGAGCCAGTGATCCGTATACACCACGCATTTGGTCAAGATAAGATACGGCCGAAACTTCTCAAAAGCATACACCACGGCTAATAGCTCTTTTTCGGTGGTGGTGTAATGAGTTTGAGCCTCAGTCATAGTTTTGCTTGCGTAGTGAATAGGTTGAAAATGCTTGTTTCTTCGGTTGCCTAGACTGCACCGATAGCAAAATCACTTGCATCGCACATGAGCTCAAAAGGTAAGTCCCATCGGAGCAACGAGAATGGATGCTTCAGTAAGCTTTTTCTTCAATGTTTCAAAAGCTATGATGCACTCGGGTGAGAAGATAAAAGGAGCATCCTTTTCAAGAAGATGGGTCATAGGCTGGGCGATTTTAGAAAAATCTTGTATGAATCTACGATAGAAACCGGCATGACCTAAAAACTCCTAATACCTTTGACGGTAGTAGGATGAGGTAGCTTAGCAATAACATCAACTTTTGCTCTATCTACCTCAATCCCGTTCTTAGAAATCTTATGGCCAAGGACAATGCCTTCTTTGACCATAAAGTGGCTCTTCTCCCAGTTTAGACAAAGATTGGTGTCTTCACACCTTTGAAGCATTTTATCTAAATGGGAGAGACATGATTGAAAAGAATCCCCAATGACCGAGAAGTCATCCATAAACACCTCCATTTTTTCCCCGATCATGTCGTGGAAAATGGCCATCATACATCGCTTGGAACGTGCCAGAGCATTACATAAGCCACAAGGCATACGTCTGTAGGCAAAAGTTCCGTATGGGCAGGTGAATGTGGTTTTCTCTTGATCATTTGGATCAATGGGGATCTGAAAGTAACCCGAGAAACCATCAAGGAAGCAATAGTATTCATTCCCTGCTAATCTCTCAAGCATCTGGTCCATGAAGGGTAGAGGAAAATGGTCTTTACGGGTGGCGTCATTCAACTTACGATAGTCGATGCAAACACGCCATCCCGTCACCAATCGAGTTGGAATTAACTCGTTATCTTCATTTGTGATAACAGTAATGCCACCCTTTTTCGGGACACAATGAATTGGGCTAACCCAAGGACTGTCTGAGATCGGGTAAATCAATCCTGCATCAAGAAGTTTGATAACCTCTTGTTTAATAACATCATGGATTTTTGGATTCACTCGTCTCTGATGTTGAACTGCGGGTTTGAAGTCATCCTCCATCAAGATTTTATGAGTACAAAACTCAGGGTTTATACCTTTGATGTCGGAGAGTTTCCAAGCAATTGCTTGCTTGTGTGACTTCAAGATTTTAATGAGAGCAGCTTTTTCATCTTTACTCAAATCTCGAGCAATAATGACGGGTAATTTATCGTCACCCTCAAGGAATGCATACTCGAGATGAGGAGGTAAGTCCTTAAGCTCAACCTCAGGAAATTCTTCAGTTTTTTCAACTGACTTGACTTCCTTTTTATGAAGTTTGACGGGAGGAAGAGGAGGAGAAGTATCCAGGTTTGACACTTTCTTTAGAAGAATATCTCCCTCCAGATTAATCTCATTTTGATTAATCTCAACTGGAATTGAATCACTAGGATGAGGGGTTGATGATGGATCATCATTGAGCAACTTCTCAATAAGAAGTATATCCCCCTCGATATCAATTGGAGCGTGATCAATTTCCCAAGGTACAGAATCACTAGCCAAGTATGCCTCAATCTCTTCCGTGATGGAGTCATTTCCCTCAAAAGGAGTGATAGAAGGAGTAGAATTGGCTATGATAGGTTGAGAAGATGTGGTGGAATCCCCACTCACAGAATTATGAGAATAACCAAGAACTTCTTGAGAGTACTCCGTCAGCAACATCAATGATATCTATTCGGTTAACCGATTCGGAATCATAATTTGCGAGTACCTCGAAGTTTGGTCAAGGTTGAAGGTACACTTCATTACCAACACGCACTGTGATTTCCTGCTCAAATACATCAATGAGAGCACGGCCCGTTCTCAGGAATCCTCGACCAACAATGAGAGGAACCCGATGATCGGCATCAAAATCAACAACCACGAAGTCACCTGGGAAATGGAACTTTCCTACTTTCACAAATACGTCCTCGGCAATGCCAAGAGGACGGGATATGGAACGATCTGCAAGCTCGAGAGTCATGCATGTAGGAGTAAGTTCCGGAAGAGAAAGTTTCTTCCATACTGAATATGGCATAAGGTTTATGCTTGCACCAAGATCTGCTAGGGCAAAGCATTCAACCATTCCTGGGAATACACAAGGTAAGAGAAATTTCCCAGGATCTCCAAGCTTTTCGAAGCTTCTTCAGAATAACGCTGAAAGCAGGTTCTCGTTAAGAGGAATCTTAGCCATTTCAAACAGCTTTTCCTTATTGCTTAACATGTGTTTGAGAGTCGATGCAAACTTGGGCATCAGCATGATAGCATCCGCAAAGCTTATGTCAAAGTGTAACTCTTGGAAAATTTGGAAAAATTTATCCATTTGATGACTAGCTTTTTCACGGAGCTTTTGTTCATTCAAACGTGATGGGTAAGGAATAGAAGATTTGGATTTGATTCTCAACAGAGCTACAGGAGGTTCAAAAACAACTCCTTGATTTGACTTGGTTTTATGGACCACTTGAGGTTGGACTCACCGAAGGTAGACGGTGCGTACCGTGGGCTAGAATAATGCACTTTGTCTGTTGTTTCCTTGGTAACTTGACTCAATGCCACTGGAGGAGGGGGCATTGGAGTCGTAGGTCCATTGTGTGTCGGAGGTTCACTGTCCACTACCTTTGGGAGAGACGAAGAAGAAGAGGTAGTAGGAACAGCAGGTCCAGTGTATGAAACACCACTTCTGGTTGTGATCGCCTTAGCATCGCCTCTTAGCGATCGTGTTGCTTGGTAAAGTACCTGAGCCCGAGGGTCGATCATTTAAAGACTTTTTGAGATCAGCAATTTGGCTGACCAACAACCTGTTCATTTCATCTTGGGACTTCATGAACTGCTTCAGAACTCATCGATGATGGTCCCGGAGGAACAATGACGAGGAGCTGGAGGGACAATTTGAGGCCAGTATGTTTGATTATAGCCAATATTCCCTTGATTAGGATTCACATTCCCCTGAAACTGATTCCCTCGATTGAAATTGTTATGATTAGGGTTTCCTTGATGTTGGAAACCTTGATTGGGTCCAGGATAGAAATTACCTTGGTTTTGATAACCTTGGTTCATTCTTGGTTGGTTCTGATTCCGGTTTTGCATGTTGTGATTCTGGTTAAAACCGGGTGGTGCCCGATTAGTGTTAGCACGGTAGTGTGGTTCATTTTGAGGACGGTATTGATTACCTCCTGGCTGTGAACTACCGGCTAGAGCATTTGCTTCAAAAGGACTACCATCGGTGGCAGTACAATTGTAGTAAGCATGAGGACCACCACAAGTGACACAACTTTCAACTTTCTTCACTTCATCATGTGTTGGTGTCTGAGTGAAGGAGACTTTCTTCCTGTTAGCAAGAACCAAAGCCTGAACAATATCTGTGAGTTTATCTATCTTAGCATCGGTGCTAGATGTACTACGGGGGATGAAGAAGAAGAAGGTCCAGATGACCGATATGTCTTTGCTCTGAAAGGACGGACCTGAGATTTGTTCTCAATGATCTGCAAGGCCTCTTTGGTGGTCTTGCTCAGGAAATTACCTCCCGCGGAGGCATTCAAAGAGTCTTGATTGGTCTGATTGAGACCATTATAGAAAGTATCCATTTGCATTAACTCGGTAAAACCGTGATGCGGACACTTGCGAAGCAACTCTTTGTAACGATCCCATGCCTCCCCGAATGATTCATCAAATCTCTGAGAAAATTTTATTATCTCATTCTTAAGACTTGTGGTTCGGGATGGAGGATAGAACTCGTTAACGAATTTGGTGACAAGATCTTCCCATGTCTCTATAGAACGAGGGGGTTGTTTCTCAAGCCAATTCAGGGCTTGTCCCTCTAGAGAAAATGGGAACAGAAGAAGCTTGATAGCTTCGTGTGGGACATTCTTGTACTTGATGGTAGATGCTATCTTGTTAAACCATCGAATGTGTGCATGAGGATCATCCCGCTCAAAACCATAGAATAGGCTTTGGGTTACTAGATTGAGCAACCCGGTTTTGAGCTCGAAAGTGTCAGCCACGATGGTTGGAACAACAATGGCATCTCCGTAACCCTCGATGGGTGCTTGGAGAAGCTCATTCATTGGTTTGTCTTACGCCATTTCGACAGGAGGTGGTGGTGGTAGACGTTCCTCGGTCACGGCTGAAGGAGCCGAACGCCTCTACGTCTTCGAGGAATCTTTCCAAGTTCGAGAAAGTGGACTTGTAGAACTGAAGAACGAGTGCGAATGCACTAAGTGTAAAAATCAATTTTCAAAACAAATGAGGCAAAACACAAGTGAACTTAACCAATAATCACAAATGAAATGGCTTCTTTGAAAAAGGTACACCAAATCACAAGTGACACAAAGGCAAGTTTTAAATCTGATGTTCGGGAACTTATTATGGTCGCACCCCCAGTTAGGTAGTGCACTGCCTTGATTTGCGGTGGTTGATTTTATGTATATATTAAGTACCACTGAAAAGACGTAGGTATAGATTTGTGCAGATGGGTTTAAAAACTTTTGGACAATATTTTTGTTATCGTCCCGTTTAACCAAATCGTATCTCTTCAAGAATCACCTTAAAAGAGAATACAAAATAGAAAACGTTCCGATTGTTTTGTTGTTTTATATTTTTTTTTGAAGTTTTTAACACTTTAGGAAAAGTGCTAATGAACTTTTTTGATTTTCTTATAACTTTACAAAAACTTTTTACAAATGGTGGGTATGTGCAACAATGGATCTGAAAATGGCTAAACACACGCTAAAGCCTCCCCGGCAGCGGCGCCAAAATTTTGATCTTACGCTGAACCGTCAAGTCTAAACAGACTTAAAACTGCTCAGACACAAATGCAATGAAGTCCAGGAGAATATAGTGAATTCCCGGGTCGTTAAGTCCCAAGGAGACTCAATGGTGTGTAAAACACAAACTCAGAGGATGGAATGATCACTAAGGATAGTGATCTGTAAAGGTTTTGATTAGAATTATTACACTACTGATTGATTGGAAAGGAATGGAGCTCAGATTAGGAAAGCACAACAATCAGATCAAAGAAACGTAAACGTAAGTTTTAAAAACTACGTATACGCACAAAATAAATAGTGAATCTGAGAAATAAAAGACCTAAAAATATAAAAATGACATTTTTGGAATCCTAAAAATAAAAGAAAATTATTAGAAAAAGAAAATTATTTTTAACACTATTTAATTAATTATTATTAATTTAAAACTATTTTAACTATTTAATAAATACTCTAAAATAAAAGAAAATAGGAAATAAGGCTAGAAAAATAAACTTATGATTCTGAAAAATCTAAAATACTATAAAACTAATTTTAAAACAGAAAATATATTTTTTATGCTTTTTAATTATTTATTACTAATTAATTACTATTTTTAACTAATTAAAATTATAATAAATACTAAATAGATAGAGAAAATTATGAAACTTTTTCTAAAAATCCTATATGATGACAGAACACAAAGAAAAATAGAAAAACAAGATTTGCTTATCAATAGGCTGAAAAGAAAAATCAAAAAGCTAAAAAATCTTAAATAAACACTATCACTGATTTTTAATTGGACTTTTTCTGGATTTTCTTTTTGAAAACTACTTTACTACTGATTATATGAAACTTTAACAAAGACAAAAATTTTATACACCATAAATAAGCTGTTTACAAGCTTAAAACCCAACAAGTGCTTAAATGAGCTTATTTGGTGGAAATAAGCTCAAACAAACTTGCCAAATTTGAAACAAAGACTCAAAAGTGGATGCAAGCAATCTATGTGAACTGAAATGAAGCTAAAACATTCAAAGAAGCACACTAATAAGCTAGAAATAAGCAGACAAGAACTTATGATAAGGACAGAAATGGGACAAGCTAGAGGCTTGTTGCAGCCCTAGCTAACAAGCTCAAAAGTGAGATCTTAAGCTTGACAATCCAAGAGGACCAGGTTGGCTTTCCAAAGAACCAGAGAACACAAGATTTGGACAACTAATAAGCTCAGTGCAAGCTTATCAATTTGGGCTTATCAACTGTGCACAGGACAGTTTTATGAAACAGGTACTCACAAAAAGCTAAGAAATAAGCACTCAAAAAGCTGAGAAACCAAGAACTAGCATTTTTGTATTTTTGTTTAGCAACCAAACTATAATACCCCCAGAGCTTTTAAACTAAAACACAGTATTGAACACACAATGAAATTCCAAAGTTTATTCAAAAGTGACCTAATTAGAAATTTTGACTTTTATTCAAAACCAAAAGTTTGACTTAGATGAACTTTGATCTGATATTAAGCACTTAATATGTTGTTTTGAGGTTAACTAAAACTGATTTAAGCAAGATTAACAACTTTTAAACACAAAATCAAGATCTTATATCCTAAAATTCCAACAGTAAGCACCTAAGACATGATTAACTGAAATTTTGACTTTTGATGAACTAGGATGGATTTTTACTAATAAGAGTTATTTGAACCAAGTTAGACAGATTCCCAACAAATACAATGACCAGAATACCTTTGAACACAATAAACCAAACACCCCTTTAGATGGCTGTTTTAGAACTTTTTCAAAGCAAACCACAACTTATTACCATGAAACTGATTATAGACATCATGTAATCATTAAATAAGATCAAATAAGCTTGAACCAACAGTAATAGCAACTTAAAATTAAGAAATGAGACTTAAGCTATTTTGACTGCCCAAATGAGATTTTCTCAAAACACAAATTTAAATGAACACCCTACTGATTTTAAAGCCTAGATACACTTAATTATGACTAGTGAACACAAAGAAACAAAAATATAAGCTAATTAATCACTACAACAGTAAAATGCCAAATTTATCAAAAAGGCTTACATAAGCTTTCAAGCTCAAAACTGAAAACTAGGACCAGTGAACACCCCTATAAGCTTACCACTAAGCTACTAACCCAAGGCCATCCATAATACACCTTGCTCCAGCTGTGAACACCTTCTCCAAGTGATTTTTGATTTTTCAAGTATTTAATTGGTATTTTTGTGATTTTTCTATTTTTGACTCTCAACTGAATTTTAAGATATCTAAAAGCTTCAATAAGCTTTCTAGGAGCTTAAGTGACCTATTCTAATCCATACAAACAACTGAAAACATCATTTGAACCAACATGAGATTTTTGAAAATGAGGAAAATTGCATAAGCTGAAATACAATTTGATACTTGAATTAAAGTTTCACAAAAGCTTTCTTATAACAATAGAACTTGAAATACAGAGTTTGAAGATAAAAACATACACTTAAAACTTAAAAATGCTTAAAACGACAATAAAAACTTAAATTACACTAGATAATTTTTATACAATGCATCTCTCTCTCTCTTTATAGACTTTTCATCATCCCCCTGTGTCTCTGAGACTTTCCCACCACTTCTGAGCCCTTGGATCACTGAAACTCATCAGAACCATACACTTTGCTTTTTGGCGCCAATTATTTCTTTGAGCAGGTTTGAACCATTAATGGGTTTTGTTTGAGATAATTAAGATTATTTGGTTGTTAGTGGAAGAAGAGGGGGAAAAAGCAAGGAGGGGAAAAAGCAAGGAGGAAACCATGACTGGTTTTGGGTTTACAGGGGTTGAAGAGGTGGTGCTACAGTGGAGGTGGTTTTTGGGCGGGGTGAGTGGATTTGACCTCTGTTGACCGGGGTATAATATTAAACGGGTCGGGTTAAGGGGTTTGGGCCGTGGTGTTGGGCTTGGATTGGATATATATTAAAACAAGGGTCCGTTTGGTTTAGTATAAGCACAAGGACCAAACATGAAAATTATCCAAACCTCAAGGACTGAAAATGCCATTTTTCCAAACTTATAACAAGGACCAATTTTGACAAACTTTGATAGAACAAGGGCCCTATTTGCATAAAATCCATTTTCAAAAGGTCCAAGGACTAATTTTGTAATTTTCCAAAGTTTAGGGACCTTCTTTGCCAATTGACCAAAGAATCATTCAAGGATCATTTTAAACAACTTAGAATACTTCAGGGACCTTGAATGATAAATTTCCACATTTTTGAATTTCCAGGGACTAGATTTGACAACTTTTAAAACTTGAGGGACTAAAACTGCCAATTTTGCAAACTTGATACATTTTTCATCTGATTTTGATATTTTTGCATTTAAAACACATAAAACACTGATTTGTGATATTTTCATCATTTTGATGTGTTTCTGAGTGTTTTCAGATGATTTTGCAGTTTAGATTATACAAAAATGATGAGTATTTAGACACTCATCAAGTGTACAATTTGTTTTTCTAAAACAGCTAATCCTCTTTTATGATTTGCTAAGTTATAATTAGTTTTAGCAAGTTCTTCAGACACATTATCAAACATGGTTTTTAGCTCTAAATATTTGCTTATTGGAATACATGTATCTGAGCAATTTGTTTCAGTAAGTACCTCAGATACCAAGGCCATGTTGATTGGACTCTCTTCTTCATCTGCCATGAAGCTCCAATCATATCCAGCACCATCAACAGCTACCATTGCTTTTAAAGAAGAGTTATCAGCATCACTGTTTCTCCCTTTGCTCCTAGGACTTCTGCATTCTCTGGAAAAATGCCCAAGCTTGCCACAGTTGTAGCATTCAACCTTTCCCTTATCAAACCCAGCAGCGTCTTAAGATCTACACAACCACGACTATGCACCAAAGCTGTTGACTCATTTCCCATGTGAAGAATAGAACCATCATTCAGTGACTCATAAGTCTTGAACCAGCTTCTATCTTTGCACACATGAACTGTTGCACCAGAGTCAACCCACCACGCAACATCATCATCCTGCACATAATAAGATTCAGATACATATGTAACATAATAAATCTGAAAAGACTTATTAAACATATTCTGACCTTTCAGTGAGTTGGTAGAACCACCACTCCCTAAACCATTAGTGCCTGATCCATCGGCTTTACCACCAACCTTAACACCTTTGCAATCCCTTTTAATGTGACCAGATTTGCCACATTTCCAACAAGTAGGTGTTGCCTTCTAGTTAGGATCTGCCCTTGTGTTATCATGATGTTTACGTTTGCCTTTGTTGTCATTGTACCTGGTGGAGTTGTTATGCTCCACCATATTGACAACAGATGCACCAGTAGCATTGCTACTCTTTGGCTTGTCATTATCCTGCACCCTGAGAGATTCCTCAATGCGCAGATGACTGCCCAACTCAACAAGAGTTAACTCCTCCTTTTTATGTTTCAAGGTATGCTTGAAATCTTTCCAAGAAGGAGGGAGTTTATCAATGACACAAGAGACTAAAATAGCCTCATCCATGTGCATATTGTGTTGTGTAAACCTTCCAAGTATACCAAGAAGTTCATTGTATTGTTCCATAACTGGTCTTGAATCAGTCATTTTGTAATTTGTGAAATTACTTACAAGGAACTTCTTACTTGATGCATCCTCAGCCATATATTTGGCGTCCAAGGAATCCCATAGTTCTTTGGAAGATTCAAAGTTCTGATAAATGTCAAAGAGTGAATCAGCCATACCATTGAGAATTAAACCTCTGCAAATATAGTTATCATTATCCCATTTGCTCCTTCTCCTGATCTGCTCCACAGTAGCATCATCCCCATCATCAGGAATAGGAGTGGTTAGCACATACACCACGCTCATGCAGGAAAGCAAGAAGTGCATCTTCTTCTACCATCTCCTGAAGTCCACCCCTTCAAACTTGTCGAGCTTGGCAAATGTTGAAGCCATGTGTTTCATAGCAGCAACAGTCATTGATTATCACAAAAATAGTTTACTTTGATTGTTGGTGGTCAATTCGCCCAACAGCAGGGTAAGATAATCAGTAGCAATGCAATACCACTAGGTGGTTACCGGATATCACTTGGAATCGTGTTATCACTTTCCAAAGTAAACTATTCGACCCTATGCCTGGGTTACACGAATATCTACTTGAGATAAGACCAAATTTTGTATATCTCTTCATGCTGATGATGACGATCTCTATATATAGTAGAGAACACTCACTCCTAGTCAATGGACTTTATGTGTGATTAATGGCCAATTAATCGCCAATAATAAGCCTCCATTATAATAGGAATAGTGGTTACATGACCAATTAAACATGGTCATAAAGCAGTCATAACAGCCACTTAAATGAGTGATCGGTTCCAAACAGTCAAGTCTAATCACGCAAGTCTGCCACTTGTGAATGACAGACTGTAACAGACTTAAAACTGCTCAAAAACCATACAATGAAGATCATCAGTGTTTCCCCGGGTCGTACTGCGAGTTGTGCAATGGATTATCAACGTTTAGTGATCGAGGAGTTTGAATGAAAAAAAGGATTTGGATAAGATTGTGAGTGATATTATAACTACTGAGAAAGCCAACTTAAAACGAAATGCAAATTAAAGGCGAAAATTAAAAATAAAATCTATTAAATAAACGCTATCACTATAATTAAATGATGTTTTGTTTTTGTGTTTTTTTGTAAAAGCTGAAATTAAAATCTACGTGACGTACAAATAAAAACGTGAAACTAAAGCAATATTAACCCTAAAAATATGAAAATGATGTTTTACAATCCTAATGATAAGAGAAAATTTATGGAAAAAGAAAATTAATTTTAAAACTAATTATCTAATTAAAAACTCTTTTTAACTAATTAATAATTACCTAAAATACAAGAAAATAGGAAATAAAGCTAGAAAAATAAAATTATGAAATGGAAAAGTCTAAAATATCAAATTAGAATTTTCAAAACTATTTTTGTATTTTTCTGATTATTTTTCTATTTTTTATGAATTTTAAACTATTATTAATTAGTTAAAAAGAGTTTTTAATTAGATAATTAGTTTTAAAATTAATTTTCTTTTTCCATAAATTTTCTCTTATCATTAGGATTGTAAAAACATCATTTTCATATTTTTAGGGTTAATATTGCTTTAGTTTCACGTTTTTATTTGTACGTCGCGTAGATTTTAATTTCAGTTTTACAAAAAACACAAAAACAAAAACATCATTTTAATTATAGTGATAGCGTTTATTTAATAGATTTTATCTTTTTAATTTTCCTTTAATTTGCATTTGCCGCTTTAATTTGTTGGCTTTTCTGTAGTTATAATATCACTCACAATCTTATCCAAATCTTTTTTTTCATTCAAACTCCTCGATCACTAAACGTTTGATAATCCATTGCACAACTCGCTGGGACATAACGACCCGGGGAAACACTGTACTCCTCTGATCTTCATTGTATTGGTTTTTGAGCAGTTTTAAGTCTGTTACAGTCTGTCATTCACAAGTGGCAGACTTGCGTGATTAGACTTGACTGTTTGGAACCGATCAAAATTTTGGCGCCGCTGCCGGGGAACGAACCCGGGTCACCCGCGTGACAGGCGGGAATACTTACCACTATACTACAACGACTGTGTGATAAAATGATATGATCAAGAATGTACAAAAAACAGGAATCTGATTGACTAACACTGAATGTGAATAGTAATAGCTCTGTCACAGCTATGCCGTTAAAAACGTACAATCAGAAACCTAAAAACGCAAAAGATATACAAACGTACGTTTTACTAAAACGTAAACGTTTAAAAACAAAACGACTATAACTATAATAGAGATTTGCATGTCTAAGCGACTTAAATGCAAATTAAATAAAATATAACATAATACATAACTATAATTTACAAGTGTATACAAAAGTTAAGAAAACTAAAAACAAAAACAAATATGTATACATAATAATTACATAAATGTAACAAAAATGAAATAAGAAAAGGATTATAAATATACTAAGGAAATATAAAAATATCAAAATTTTGAAGTCATTTTAATTCTATTTTACAATTGTTTCCGATTAAAATCTAAAACTCACGTTTACTAAATTTTACGTAAACGTATAAAATAAAAACGTGAATTCATTCCAATACAACTCCCACAAATGTGAAAATTATATTTTTAGAATCCTAAAAAGATAAGAAAATTATTAGAAAATTAAAATAAATTTTTACACTATTAAATTAATTAATATAAATTAAAAATGAATTAAATGTATTAAAAATGAATTAAATAATAAGAAAGTCTAAAATTAGCTTAAATAAATGAAATAAAGAATTTGAAAAATCTAAAATATCATAAAATGAATTAAGAAAATGAAAATGTATTTTTTTACATGTATATACTATTTATTATGAATTAATTACTATTATAAAGTGTTAAAAACTAAGATTAATTATTAAAAATACTAAACAAAGAAAAAGAAAAATCAAACTTTTACAAAAGTCTAAAATAAATAAAAGAAGATAGGAAAAGTATAAAAATGGCAGCTTATGTACAAAAATAAGCTAATGAGCAAAAGCTCCAAATGGAAGCTTTTACTTTAAGCTTGAAAAGGGCTTCTTTTATGGTTTCTGTTTTCTGGATTAATGTACATAGATATTATACATATTTAATGAAGATAAAACTTTACAAACTAGAAAATAAGCAAATAGCAAGCTTATGAGTCCAACAGTTAAGCTTTTGGCTTGACTGTTGGAGCTCAAGCTCCTAAAAGCTTCAAATAAGCTATATACAGGAAAAGAAAGATGAAATATGAATGTACAAGTATTAAATACATATATAAACAAGCTTGTGCACTGGATTTAACTTATAAGCTCAAAATAAGCTAATAAGCAAATCCAAATAACCACAGATCCAAACAGCCCTGCTACCATTTTGAATGACAAATTAAGCTAAGTTTATGAGCTTAATATGGCAAAGTAAGACTTGGGGCAGAAGCTCGGGTTGGTTGGGTTTCCAAAAAGCCAAAGCTCATCAAGTGGGACCCACTGATGAGCTTTGGAGAGACTTATGAAGTTGGCACCAGACCACTGACTCAGCTCCAGCTGAGTCAGTTGGTGCTGAGTTTTGGGACAAAACTAAAAGCTCTAGCAGCCCTACCAAATGAGTTCCAAGGTGAAAAACAAGACTTGGGTCCTCAAGATGACCAAGTAGGCTTTCCAAAGAACCAAAGAACACAGGAAATGACCAACCAACAAGCTCAGTGCAAGCTTATGAAGTTGGGCACAATTTCTGTGAACAGGGCAGATTTGCAGAACAGGTGCCTCAAATAAGCAGTCTAAAAAGCACTTAAAAAGCTGAAAAATGAAAAACTAATATTTTTGTAATTTTCTTGAGCAGCTGAACTAAATAATCCCAAAAGCTTATCAACTGAATCCTAATAATAAGCACTCAGTGAAATTCCAAATTTTATTCAAAAACGACTATTTGAAAATTTTGACTTTTTGACAAAAACTAAAAGTTGACCAAAGTGGATTTTGATTTGATTCTAAGAACTGAATATGGTATGTTAATGTATAATAAGACTAGTTTGAGCAAGAGTAACAACTTTCTAACACAAAATCATGGTTCTATCTATGTGAAATCCAACAGTAAGCACACAGATAAGGAATTGAAGAATTTTTGACTTTTGCTTAACAAGGACTTGGTTTTATTACTGATATGAGTTGTTATGACCAAGTAAAACAGGTTTCCAACAAGGCCAAAGTCCAAAGAACCTTTAAACACACTAAACCAAACACCCTCTTATGTTGACTGTTATGAAGCTTTTGAGAGTAAAACACAATTTTAAACCACAAACTTGATTTCAGACCTTTAATAGTCACTTGTTAATACTAATGAAGCCTAAAACAACAATCAAAACAACCTCAAACTCAGAATTGATGATTATCTCATTTTAACTGTTTAAAACCAAGTTTTTGGTAAACTAAGAATTGAAACAAACAAGCTACTGATTTAATGGCTTAAACACACTATATTATGACTAATTAACATAAAGAAACAGAAATTAAAGCACAAATAATAATGAAACAAAAAATGGTAAAAATGGTAAAAATAGGACTTACATGTGATCAAGGTGAAAAATGAGTACCAAGGTCCAAAAACCACTCCTAGCTTGGTGTCAACAAGCTAGGAACCAGAAAACCATCCAGCTTGGCTTTTCTCCCGAACTTCTTAAGAGACCACAGTTTGACTTTCATTGACTTTTGGATTTTTTATTACTTTTCTGAATTTAAAAGACCTAGCTTGTTTAATGGTTCTAAAAGCTTTATGAGCTTTTTTCAGAAGCTTATGTAGCTTAAAGAATCCACAAAACAACTTTATAACAAGAATTCGAATAACATGAAAATTTAAGGAAATAAGCAAAAACTTAAAACTGACTTTAAACTGAAATTTAACTGAATTTAAAAGTTCATTACACTACTTTAAAGGAGATTACAACATTGAAATATTAAAAGACATGGAAATTTAAAGAAAGCATTTAAAAAAAACTACACTACTTGACCAAGGCTAGCCCAAGGTGCTTCTTCTCTTTCTTTCTTGCTTCTTTTATACCCAAATGTGCTTCCCCTTGACTTTCTGAGCAAATCCCACTAGGAATTGAGACCATTGGATGAGTAGATGCAATTTTAGCCATTTGATCATTTTGGCGCCAAAAAGGTTTTAACAGGTGGATAGGTTGAGTGAAAGGGTGGAATGAGCATTTAATGGTTTTTGTTATTGTGTTGAGGTGGGGGGACAAGGAGATTGATATGGTGAGGAGGGGGGTTGAGGTGGAGGTGTTTGCAGAGAGCAGTTGGGATGGTGGAGAAAATGGCGGGCAAGTGGTGGGGTTTGACTGCCATGGTTGACCAGAGTATTAGTTATAGGCAGGGGGTTCAAATTGCAAAAGTGACAGGGGTCCAAAACTAGGTAAGGGTCCAAAATGGCTAGAAGGCTTTAATAAAACAAGGACTTGTTTGTAATTCTTCCAAACTTGAGGGGCCACTCCTGCCAACTCATCAAAGATGTTCCAAGGACTAATACTGACAAGCTTCAAAAGTATAAGGACCAATCTTGCCATTTTTCAAATTCAAAGGACCATTTTATGTAAATTTGGATATTTGAGGGACTGAAAATGTAAATTCCAAAAGTTTATCAAAATTGTTCCAATTTGTAAGTTCATGCATAGTACAAGGGTAATTTGTGAAATTTCCAAGTTTTGAATACCCAGGGACTATTTTTTGCCAATTTTGTAACTTGAGGGGTAAAAATTGCCATTTTGTGTAAACTTTTGTCCAGGGATGTTTTGTGAACATTTTTGATTTCCCAAGGACTTAAGTTGACTTTTCATTTATTTAAAACATTTAGGGACTAGTTTTGACATTTTGTGTAACTCCAGGGACTGAAAACGACAATTGTTGTGAAATTGATCAAGTTTCACTTGTTTTTCAATCTTTTGTACCTGAATCACATAAAAACACATTTTGATGAATTTGTATCATTTTGAGAGTCATTTGTGTGTTTTTGGTTGTTTTTGTGGGTTTTTATAATACAAATATATGTGTATTTAGACACATATCAAATCCCCCACACTGAACTATTGCTAGTCCCTAGCAATCTTTTAAAACTTTAATGGATTTGAAAAACTCTTTACCAAAAGCCATCACTTCTGGAGTAGCCAAATGTTTCAGTTCAAGTAAGAACCTTGGTACACTGATAACCAAATGATTTTGAGCAAATCATAAGTCAAACGGATTTGATTTTTGTCTTTACCAGAAGCCGTACCCTTCTGGACTAGCCAACTCTTATATAAATTATCAGCATTATCTTTGGTGAGCTGAATACCAATTATGGATTTTCCACTGCCTTTACCACAAGCCATAACTTGCGGGCTAGCCAACTCTTCACTTGTTAGGATATGGTGAGTTGAGAACCATACAATTTTGGGCAAATTGCAAGCCATATAAACGGATTTGAGAAATCTTTACCAAGAGCCGTTTGCTCCTGGATTAGCCAATCCTTTTGTCTTACACATGGCGGATGATAACCAAGCTGAGTAAGTGTAAACACTTACTCCAAAAAAAATTTTGGCCAAAACGGGAATTGGATGGATAATATATGATAAAAATCGTGAGAATCCCCCCCACACTTAGAAATGAATATTGCCCTCAATATTCAAAGTACCTAGGTTATGCGAAACAAAGAACGTAAAGGGAAATACTACGGCCATTATTTAGAAAGAAGATTTTTTAAGATTTTTGACTTTATATACACAACATGTGGGCAATCCCCCACACTAGGGTGGTAGAAAATAGAAAGAAGTCAGAAATACGGGTGAAAACCCATATAGTGTGCTATTGTTTTTGATTCCCGAGTCGCTAGCTTGACTCGATCCCCGCATTCATTGGTTCATGGGGAAAGTTTGTAAATCCGGGACAACCACAGGGGGAATGTCCTCTCCAAAATAGTGCTTCAATCTATGTCCATTCACTTTGAAGTTTGGCCCGTCTATTTGGGATAATTCGACGGTGCCATATGGAAACACTTTGGTAATGGTGAATGGACCAGTCCAACGGGTCTTAAGTTTCCCCGAGAAGATCTTTAATCTAGAATTAAAAAGAAGGACTCGGTCACCAACGTTGAAAACGCGGTTCTTAATCTTTGAGTCATGGATCTTCTTTGTCTTTTCTTTGTAGATCAAAGAGTTCTCGTAGGCTTGATCACGGAGTTCATTTAATTCGTTGAGTTGAACTTTCCGATGATCACCCGAAGACTTGAGGTCGAAATTTGCATGCTTCAAGGCCCAATAGGCTTTGTGCTCAAGCTCGATCGGGAGATGACACGCCTTTCCATACACGAGCTTGTAAGGAGTACACCCGATGGGTTAAAAAGAGTTTTTATGAATTTTAAACTATTATTAATTAGTTAAAAAGAGTTTTTAATTAGATAATTAGTTTTAAAATTAATTTTCTTTTTCCATAAATTTTCTCTTATCATTAGGATTGTAAAAACATCATTTTCATATTTTTAGGGTTAATATTGCTTTAGTTTCACGTTTTTATTTGTACGTCGCGTAGATTTTAATTTCAGTTTTACAAAAAACACAAAAACAAAAACATCATTTTAATTATAGTGATAGCGTTTATTTAATAGATTTTATCTTTTTAATTTTCCTTTAATTTGCATTTAAGCCGTTTTAATTTGTTGGCTTTTCTGTAGTTATAATATCACTCACAATCTTATCCAAATCTTTTTTTTCATTCAAACTCCTCGATCACTAAACGTTTGATAATCCATTGCACAACTCGCTGGGACATAACGACCCGGGGAAACACTGTACTCCTCTGATCTTCATTGTATTGGTTTTTGAGCAGTTTTAAGTCTGTTACAGTCTGTCATTCACAAGTGGCGACTTGGCGTGATTAGACTTGATGTTTGGAACCGACAAAATTTTGGCGCCGCTGCGGGAACGAACCGGGTCACCGCGCGTGACAAAAGGGAATACTTACCACTATACTACAACGACTGTGTGATAAAATGATATGATCAAGAATGTACAAAAAATGGAATCGATTGACTAACATGAATGTGAATAGTAATAGCTCTCACAGCTATGCCGTTAAAAACTAAATCGAAACCTAAAACGCAAAAGATATACAAACGTACGTTTTACTAAAACGTAAACGTTTAAAAACAAAACGACTATAACTATAATAGAGATTTGCATGTCTAAGCGACTTAAATGCAAATTAAATAAAATATAACATAATACATAACTATAATTTACAAGTGTATACAAAAGTTAAGAAAACTAAAAACTAAAACATATATGTATACATAATAATTACATAAATGTAACAAAAATGAAATAAGAAAAGGATTATAAATATACTAAGGAAATATAAAAATATCAAAATTTTGAAGTCATTTTAATTCTATTTTTACAATTGTTTCCCGATTAAAATCTAAAACTCACGTTTACTAAATTTTACGTAAACGTATAAAATAAAAACGTGAATTCATTCCAATACAACTCCCACAAATGTGAAAATTATATTTTTAGAATCCTAAAAAGATAAGAAAATTATTAGAAAATTAAAATAAATTTTTACACTATTAAATTAATTAATATAAATTAAAAATGAATTAAATGTATTAAAAATGAATTAAATAATAAGAAAGTCTAAAATTAGCTTAAATAAATGAAATAAAGAATTTGAAAAATCTAAAATATCATAAAATGAATTAAGAAAATGAAAATGTATTTTTTTTACATGTATATACTATTTATTATGAATTAATTACTATTATAAAGTGTTAAAAACTAAGATTAATTATTAAAAATACTAAACAGCAAAAGAAAAATCTCAAACTTTTTACAAAAGTCTAAAATAAATAAAAGAAGATAGGAAAAGTATAAAAATGGCAGCTTATGTACAAAAATAAGCTAATGAGCAAAAGCTCCAAATGGAAGCTTTTACTTTAAGCTTGAAAAGGGCTTCTTTTATGGTTTCGCTTTTCTGGATTAATGTACATAGATATTATACATATTTAATGAAGATAAAACTTTACAAACTAGAAAATAAGCAAATAGCAAGCTTATGAGTCCAACAGTTAAGCTTTTGGCTTGACTGTTGGAGCTCAAGCTCCTAAAAGCTTCAAATAAGCTATATACAGGAAAAGAAAGATGAAATATGAATGTACAAGTATTAAATACATATATAAACAAGCTTGTGCACTGGATTTAACTTATAAGCTCAAAATAAGCTAATAAGCAAATCCAAATAACCACAGATCCAAACAGCCCTGCTACCATTTTGAATGACAAATTAAGCTAAGTTTATGAGCTTAATATGGCAAAGTAAGACTTGGGGCAGCAAGTCGGGTTGGTTGGGTTTCCAAAAAGCCAAAGCTCATCAAGTGGGACCCACTGATGAGCTTTGGAGAGACTTATGAAGTTGGCACCAGACCACTGACTCACTCCAGTGAGTCGGTTGTGCTGAGTTTTGGGACAAAACTAAAAGCTCTAGCAGCCCTACCAAATGAGTTCCAAGGTGAAAAACAAGACTTGGGTCCTCAAGATGACCAAGTAGGCTTTCCAAAGAACCAAAGAACACAGGAAATGACCAACCAACAAGCTCAGTGCAAGCTTATGAAGTTGGGCACAATTTCTCGTGAACAGGGCAATTTGCAGGTGCCTCAAATAAGCAGTCTAAAAAGCACTTAAAAAGCTGAAAAATGAAAAACTAATATTTTTGTAATTTTCTTGAGCAGCTGAACTAAATAATCCCAAAAGCTTATCAACTGAATCCTAATAATAAGCACTCAGTGAAATTCCAAATTTTATTCAAAAACGACTATTTGAAAATTTTGACTTTTTGACAAAAACTAAAAGTTGACCAAAGTGGATTTTGATTTGATTCTAAGAACTGAATATGGTATGTTAATGTATAATAAGACTAGTTTGAGCAAGAGTAACAACTTTCTAACACAAAATCATGGTTCTATCTATGTGAAATCCAACAGTAAGCACACAGATAAGGAATTGAAGAATTTTTGACTTTTGCTTAACAAGGACTTGGTTTTATTACTGATATGAGTTGTTATGACCAAGTAAAACAGGTTTCCAACAAGGCCAAAGTCCAAAGAACCTTTAAACACACTAAACCAAACACCCTCTTATGTTGACTGTTATGAAGCTTTTGAGAGTAAAACACAATTTTAAACCACAAACTTGATTTCAGACCTTTAATAGTCACTTGTTAATACTAATGAAGCCTAAAACAACAATCAAAACAACCTCAAACTCAGAATTGATGATTATCTCATTTTAACTGTTTAAAACCAAGTTTTTGGTAAACTAAGAATTGAAACAAACAAGCTACTGATTTAATGGCTTAAACACACTATATTATGACTAATTAACATAAAGAAACAGAAATTAAAGCACAAATAATAATGAAACAGTAAAATGGTAAAAATGGTAAAAATAGGACTTACATGTGATCAAGGTGAAAAATGAGTACCAAGGTCCAAAAACCACTCCTAGCTTGGTGTCAACAAGCTAGGAACCGTAAAACCATCCACTTGGCTTCTCCCCCAGAACTTCTTAAGAGACCACAGTTTGACTTTCATTGACTTTTTGGATTTTTTTATTACTTTTCTGAATTTAAAAGACCTAGCTTGTTTAATGGTTCTAAAAGCTTTATGAGCTTTTTTCAGAAGCTTATGTAGCTTAAAGAATCCACAAAACAACTTTATAACAAGAATTCGAATAACATGAAAATTTAAGGAAATAAGCAAAAACTTAAAACTGACTTTAAACTGAAATTTAACTGAATTTAAAAGTTCATTACACTACTTTAAAGGAGATTACAACATTGAAATATTAAAAGACATGGAAATTTAAAGAAAGCATTTAAAAAAACTACACTACTTGACCAAGGCTAGCCCAAGGTGCTTCTTCTCTTTCTTTCTTGCTTCTTTTATACCCAAATGTGCTTCCCCTTGACTTTCTGAGCAAATCCCACTAGGAATTGAGACCATTGGATGAGTAGATGCAATTTTAGCCATTTGATCATTTTGGCGCCAAAAGGTTTTTAACAGGTGGATAGGTTGAGTGAAAGGGTGGAATGAGCATTTAATGGTTTTTGTTATTGTGTTGAGGTGGGGGGACAAGGAGATTGATATGGTGAGAGGGGGTTGAGGTGGAGGTGTTTGCAGAGAGCAGTTGGGATGGTGGAGAAAATGGCGGGCAAGTGGTGGGGTTTGACTGCCATGGTTGACCGTAGTATTAGTTATAGGCAGGGGGTTCAAATTGCAAAAGTGACAGGGGTCCAAAACTAGGTAAGGGTCCAAAATGGCTAGAAGGCTTTAATAAAACAAGGACTTGTTTGTAATTCTTCCAAACTTGAGGGGCCACTCCTGCCAACTCATCAAAGATGTTCCAAGGACTAATACTGACAAGCTTCAAAAGTATAAGGACCAATCTTGCCATTTTTCAAATTCAAAGGACCATTTTATGTAAATTTGGATATTTGAGGGACTGAAAATGTAAATTCCAAAAGTTTATCAAAATTGTTCCAATTTGTAAGTTCATGCATAGTACAAGGGTAATTTGTGAAATTTCCAAGTTTTGAATACCTAGGGACTATTTTTGCCAATTTTGTAACTTGAGGGGTAAAAATTGCCATTTTGTGTAAACTTTTGTCCAGGGATGTTTTGTGAACATTTTTGATTTCCCAAGGACTTAAGTTGACTTTTCATTTATTTAAAACATTTAGGGACTAGTTTTGACATTTTGTGTAACTCCAGGACCTGAAAACGACAATTGTTATGAAATTGATCAAGTTTCACTTGTTTTTCAATCTTTTGTACCTGAATCACATAAAAACACATTTTGATGAATTTGTATCATTTTGAGAGTCATTTGTGTGTTTTTGGTTGTTTTTGTGGGTTTTTATAATACAAATATATGTGTATTTAGACACATATCAATGAGTCAAAGCTGTTACAAATTTAACAGTGCAACACTACCAGTAGGAACCAAAACACTAGCAGCATGAACCAATACACTAGCAGTAGGAACCATCAGTTACTACACTACCAGTAGTAACCAACACTACCAGTAGTAACCAACACTACCACCAGGAACCAATACATTACCAGTAGGAACCATTAGTCCCTACATTAGCAGTAGTAACCAACACTACCAGTACTAACCACTATTGAGTCAGGGTGTTCAGGGACCTCATGGGTGTACACTCCGTACCTCCTAACCCAAAATCAGGTGTGAACTAATCCTACAAATGCACTAAATTTTCCAACAGCCAGTCGAATGTATGTTATCAAGAGTAATTTGAGAAATAAAGGATGACTTACAATAAAAGGCCTAACGTAGTAAGGAGTAGCAGTTATACCCATTTATTTTATTTGAAAATATACTACAAAGATTCTAATTGAAGCATTTGCATCAACTAATGGTAGAATGGTACTGAGAATGAATGTTTATCAAATTTGTCCTGATTAGCCTCATTAAATAATGAAATGCTACACTAAGTATCATATCAAGCAACTTACGCTTAAATAACTGGTTTTAATAAGAAAACAAAGAAAAGCATATGACTGATTTTTGACAAAGAAACAAGATGAAAATCCAGACTTTCACTAATGCCAAGTGAGTGTTTTGACCAATCAATTCAGATTCTTTTAGTTTCATCCATATAAGTTGCATGTACATATAATATTTACACTCTAAAGATTGTGCATTAAGATTTTTGATCAAGAAAAAAACTCATTTACCTTTACATTTTGCACGACTACCGATTGAAATGATCAAATTTACCTGATGTTTCTCGTATAAAAGTAAGGAGATGGTGAGTGATGAAGGAAACTGGTCTTGAAAAGGATGGTGTGCTTGAGCTAGATTGTGAGCCATTTCGCATTACGTCCCTACTTAGGTCTGTTCATATGAAAAGCATTATGCATGAAAACATTGGTTACTGAGTTTGAAAAACTATAGAGTATATAGATAGAGGAGCCAGGAATGGTGATTGTACCTTGGAAAGCAAGATCCTTCAGGCACGTCCAGAATATCATTGTTGTACTCATCGTAGATCGATAATGCACCTACAATATAGCAGAGTCCGAAATAGAAAGATGACTCCTGTTAACTCACGCTAAGTTGCATGGGGACGGAAACGGGGACGGCAACGGGGACGGGTACCGGGAAACGGCAACATCCTAAAATATAAGAAACGGATACGGCGAAGAAACGTCTATGTGTTTTATAATATTTTAGTATATGGCAAATTATCTTTCAAAAAATTATTACACAAAATTCAAAAATCCAAACAAATATCTATCTAATATAATAAACAAGAGTTTTGTACCACCCTTTAAAGCACCCAATGCAATTAATTATCTGATGTGTCTAGACTTTGATTGGTCAAAAAAAAAGGAAGGTACAACGCCTAAATAACACATGACTTTCAATGCAATTGTCTTTCAAAAACCCACCTAAAGTCAAACCTTTCTCCATAGTCTTTCATAAAAATACACTCGGTTACATCAAATACATTTAATTGTCGAGTATTCAATGGTAACGATTGATTCTTATTTATGTTATTGATTCATATGATTCAAACCTATTGAATTATGAATAACAGTAGGGTGATATGGCAACAATTCTGTAATTCCAGAAGAAGTGCAGAAAGGTGATATGGTTGTCTGAAAATTTGTAAGTTTTATTTTTTGAAATTTCTTTGTAATTATTACTGTTATATTGTTTGATAACTTTCAAAACTATTACGGAGTATATTATTTGTTGAATCGTTTGATAAGAAAATCCTCAATATTGTTATAAATTTATTTGGGGTAAATGTTTTTGTTTTTAAAGATGTTGATTTGGGGATAAAATATCATAAAGGAATAACTTATTCGTTCTTATTAAGTACATTCTTATTTTACTTTGAACTAATTTTAGGAAATTTACTGCTATATAATTAAGCAACATTATGCGCTAAATGTACAAAACACATCTTCCAATTTTTACTGTCAAATACTGAAACAAAATGGCTACCTTCGTTGCTGGCTATATCAAAGATCTGAGTGCAGTGAAAGACAATATGTTATTCACTACTAAGGTTGCTTGAAAAATCAAGTTGCAGACAAATATGAAAATGCGGCTTCACGCATATCCACTCCTTCTAAAAACTCAACCATGGATGAGTTTGTAGGGAAATTCCCCATGAGGATTATTGCTGAACTTCTGTATGTTGCACATGTATATTCTACAAAACATCGCCATAAGTTTTAATAATATTATTCATATAATCTATTCAATCCATCTATTTATAATATTTGCACAGCCTGATATTAGCATGTTTATCAACATAGGGTGTTAATTCTGTCATTGTTGGAACCATCTGTGCAATACAAGAAGAAGAAGGTTGGTGGTACCTCGAATGTAGAGGTTGTCAAAAGAAGGTTGTAAAATAAACTGACACTGTTGATCTTGGAACAGGCATTCCAAAACCAGTAGGTGGCTCAATTGAGTGGTACTGCACGAAATGACTAATCAATGTTTCAAGCATCAAAACTCAGTGAGTAATTTAGTTCTTTATGCGCTATGTTTGACATAAAATGAATACCAATTGCTGAATCGGTTTCTTTGGTTTTTAGATTGCGTCTCCAAATTTGGGTTCAAGATGAAACTGGAACAGAATCATTGTCCTTTTTTAATGATGAAGTGCAAGCGGTTGTCGGGCGATTTGCATATCAGTTGGTCGACAAGTTTAAATGGTATGAAATTCTATAATCATATTGTATCAGTTTGGACTTTGCTGTGTGTATTCTGATTTGCGTTGTAACCTCTTATTTTTCAAAATGTTATTTAGTCTGAAGACAGTGGTGTTCTCCCGCATGAAATCACCGCAATTGTTGGTAAAAAAAATATGCTTTCAAAGTAGCAATGGAAGAGTTTAATTTGAAAAAACTATTGGATGTGTTCAATGTTTTGAAATTCACTAATGATCCGACCATTCTCCAAACTCTTTGTGCAGCTGCTACACCAATCAAGGTATATAACTATACACATATTATCAACAATTACACAACTTTCATAAACAGCACTGTAATTGCATAATGTCTTACAAAGTAATTTTTTTTCAAGCCGGATAATGAAGTATCAAGTAAAAGCAACATTGATATCACACCATTGGTAAGTCACTTTTTTGTCTTTGCTCAGCCAAAACTGTAAAACATACAAAGACTAAGAAGGTTAACCTTTTGGTCTATAATACTTTGAAGGATTTGGAGTCTCAAAAAGATGAGAACATACACCACACCTGTTGTTGTGCTGAAAACTAATGCCATAACTCCCAACACCAGTGAGAATTCTAAGAAAAGAGAAGTCGGGAAGATGAACCGGGCAGTGAGTCATCAACTGGTAAGAAGCAACTTGTGTTTGTGAAGCTTGAAAAAGACCCATAAAGAAGGAACTACTGAATAACATGAGGAGTGGTAATAAATTCATGACTTAAGTTTTAGTTTAAATAATGTTTTGGAAAAGTATGCATTTTGGATATGCTCTTAAACAATTTCCTTTCAGTATTTGTTATTGGAGAGTCCCAATAACTTTTTAGTTTCCTTTTGATTTATGCCTTATTAAGGATACATTGTTATTGGATGATTGGGGAGTCCCATTCATTTTGTTTAAACAAATTTGGTTCTTGAAATAGTTCTTATGACAGTTTCGTATGTCTTAACTTTTTTTCATTTTACCACCATCAATTGTTATGACTTATGACAGTTTCGTTTATGTAATTTTGTGTAATATTACCACCATTAATATTTAGTTGTACAATACTCATTTTAAATAAATATTAGTATGCAAAATAGATTTTTTTTTTTTTTTAAATGTAACAATATATGTTACTTTGTTCATATGATTATAATTTTTGAAGGTTATCAGTGTAAACAAATTAGATTGTTCGTCTTTGTTATTAAGAAGTTATTTAAACAAGTTTTGTGTTTAAAATCAACTTTTTTATGTCAACTAGATTCTTTGCAAGTGAAACAAAGAATTATGTTAAAAAAACACAAAGAATTATCTTTTACAAAAATGAAAAATTGTAACCGAGATCATTTTATATGAAAACACAATCAAATGGCATATTCTTTTCCCTTAATATTTTGAAAAACCTGATTTAATTAGTTTTGAATATGTTACTTCAATTAATATTTGACATGTTCAATGCCCGTAAAATTCGTTACTAATTCCTAAAATTATGCAACTACAATGTTATAATAAATGATATTCGTTACCTACTAATAATACAGATATATTACCTAGAAAAGTATGTAAAATAACACATGTTCATTATTTAAAAAAAAAAAAAAAACATGTTAACTTTTTAACATTCATTTATAAGTAAAGACGATTCATATAATCAACACACAAATAATTTGTAATATTCAATTAAAGTATAATATTTTATATATCAATTCCTAAAAGATGAATATGTTTTCTCACCAAAATTTGTCAACGGATTGAAGTTCTCAGGTGTTTCAAACCACAGGCTTGTGTTGAAAGTAGGTGTCCCGGTAATGTTGTTACGGAACATAGATCAGTCAATCGCTTATGTAACGGGACAAGACTTCAAGTTACTCGATTATCAAGAACTTCTACTCAGGCACAGATAATTAAGGGAACACATTTTGGGCACAAGGTTATCAAACCAAGGCTGAGAATTACTCCATCTGATAAGCGTCTACCTCTAAAGATCGTGAGGAAACAGTATCCTTTGTCAGTGTCATTTGCCATGACAATAAACAAGAGCCAAGGACAATCACTATCAAAAGTTGGATTGTACCTACCACGTCCTGTGTTCACATACGGACAACTGTATGTCGCTGCTTTAAATGTCAAAAGCAAGAGAGATTTGAAGGTTGTCGTTTGCGATCCCGATGGTAATCTATCAAACACTACTACAATTGTTGTGTACAAGGAAGTGCTCTAAGGGCTTTGATTAAAATTCAAGAGCCGTTTACAATATGCATATGACATGATTTATGTAATTTATTAGGTGCTCGGAGAATTACATCAAATTTGGAGGCAACGATTCATAGACGTTTAATCTATACTACTTTTTAATATATTTAGGACATTTATATTTAGAAGTCTTAAAAAGTTAAGACAAAAAAACATTTCTATAATAAGAAATAAATAAGACATTATTGTGGTCGATACATTTAATATAGTACATTAATTAACTGGTCAATAAATACAATTAATGCAGTTATTAAAACACCAATTATATAAAAAATACAAATTATCAAGCATATTGTACAACCTACTCAAACACAATTTGTAAATGTCACTAATACAAATAATAAAACACATTATACAAATATTCAACCGGATCGACGGTCATCGGCCAAACGGCCTCGAGCCCGAACTGCACGGTCAAACGGGCTCGAGCCGAACGGGAATGGGATAAACGAAATTCTTGATATCCGTAAATTTATTGTCAAAAAGAACATAATAAACTAAATACATGATTCACCGGGAAATTTTATTTCAGGATACCCGCCGCTGCAACGCGCGGGTACCCTGCTAGTATATTATAACATGTTTACATTCTTTGTTGTTTATTATTTTATCCGCACACTTAACTTCTTAATGCATGATTTCTTTAAGAACCTCGTAAATCCACGGGTCTATAAGCTAGTTACTCATAATCATCAATTAAAAACTCTTAACCATCATATTTTCTTCCCAAGAAAACATTTAAGTTGTGTGGTCAGTTATTTTTCTTGTTTTTATATAACTATACTTTCAAATTTTGATTTTTCTATGTGTAACTTATTGATCTGCATATGTGTAGCTTATTTGTTTTTATATAACTATATCACTATAAATTGATCTGCATATGTGTAGCTTATTTGTTCTTGGAAGTTTTACTAAAACGATACATTAGTATTATGCAAATCTACAAGTTTGAAGTAAAACAGAAAACTAATGAAATACTCATATAATGGTAAAAGTTGTTCAATAAAGTTAGTAAAAAAAATAAATAAAAAAAAATAAAAATAAAATTAAATTAAATTAATTGAGTTGAAGTTTTCTATGAAACACCTCACGTGACACTTTAAGGAAAGGGTGTTGATACTCACACCACTTTTTTTTATACATACACCACATTTATGCATTACAGTGTTGTACAGTGTGCATTACTGTATCGTACAGTATGGTGTATGTATCAAAATAAATGGTGTGAGTATCAACACTCTTAACGAAAACAACAAAACTAAAAGTCTAAAAGCAATTCTCTCGACCAATCAAGTTCTTTATCACTTCACCTTCTCCATTAAGATGCCCCTCCCTTTCTCGCTAGAAAATTGCAACTTATATAGTTTTCTCTGGTTTGCTTCTATCTTTCATCATCCATAAAATTTTCTCAAGCATCATTTATCATCATAAAACCATCTTTCTAGCCGGAAACGTGATTTTTTGGGCTAGAAACGTTTCTCAAACGTTTCTTAGATACACTTTTCCCAGAGACGCCCCGCGCTTCCGCATTTCCGCTTCCGAACGTTTGGGTAACGTGATACGGCATCCCGGCGGCGTTTCCGTGTATCCTAGAACTCACGTACCAAGTTAGGAACTAACCCAAAAGGTGCAGATTTGACGGTCAATGTCAAAACTGTAGACTTTGAAATTCAAAATAGAGATGGATTTTACTACAATTTCAAGACCAAATATTTCAATTTGGGTTGTTATGTGGTCAAGTTACAGTGGTTATCAAACAGCTTTCACGAAAAACTGAAAGAATTTATGTTCATATTGAAGTTAAAAAGGCGATACTTTGCTTCAGAAGTCAAAGTTTTAAAGTTTGAACCTGTTTCTTTGATATTCAAAATTCAGACACATTTTGCTAAAAATTCAAGACCAACTTTTTCAAGATGCATCAATATCCCTAAACCTGAAAATTGTTTGCTTGACTATAAAAGTCAACTATATGCAATAGAATTAAGTAGTGACCTGATAGGCAACAACAATTGCATAAAATCCAATAAAAATGCTAGCCAACATGGACACCAACAAGTCCATCAACAACAAAAGGCCATAATAAGATTGTAAGACCCGCAAATGGAACACATATACTTTCCAAAAATGGGCTTTCTCGACATATACAATTATGACATAAACGGTGCCATCCCTTTAGCAACATGTAAGGGTTTTTCAGGTCTGCAAGAAATGTGATTACTGGAAAGTCAACCACTGCACGAACCCTACCCAAATCCACCAGAATAGCTGCAGGAACATAAACCATCCTGCACAACAACACAAAAATGAGCTTTACAACATAAAATAAAACCTAAATGACCCGTGTTTTCAGCTTTTAAGAAAGATATGTATCTAACTTTATCTCAATTCTACCCCCTAGACTCAGTGGTGGAGCTTCACAAAATATTTTGGGAGGGCCATTGATGCAATTCTGGTATAATGGGAGGGCCAAAGGGTAAACTAAAATTTTATTTTCACATGAAATGATAGGAAGTCACACTATTACAAAAAGTTCTAGGGCCACCACTCTCTCTCTAGTCTTCAAATAGCTACTCGAGTGCCCTCGAGGGTCATATTTCCGGAGATCATCCAACATTGCGAAGTATGAATACAAATATAAAATCAGATAGACTTAATCAGATAATAGAACAAACAGATACTAAGAAAATTACTCCGTATTTACTAAAATGTAGCCAAGTAAAATTTAGACTATGCCTTTTATGATGTCAAACTTTCAGGATATAAATTTGCGTACCAAACGTCGATTATCTATATATCTAAAAATATATAATGTTCAATTTTATTTGAATTCAAAACAGAAACTCGCAAGGCGTAATTTTCAACTGTCAAATTTAAACCAAGCCCTAGGCTATATTGGTGAGCATGTTTAAGCAATAATTTTTCTAAGCAAAAACAAAAATACGCTTTTCATATTTACCGTGATTGCTTATTTTCTTTTATGTTTTCTGCCAATTCTTTCACAAAATTTATTTCTTAAAATGATAATGGACAAAATATTAATATATTTGTGTTAGGATCGAACTCAAGAACTATGGGATTGCACGCGTTGCGTATGAGATTTAATTATATTAAGTCACAAAAATATTTATATGGTCGAACTAAGAAAAAAGAAGGGGTTGAGTGTTGAGTTTTGAAACTTAAGGAAGTGCTTGCAATGACTTGTTAGACAAGGTTTAATGCTATATATATACACCCCCTTTTGGTCTTTTGGATTTATTCGTACAAATAAGAAAAAGACGATCAAACAACCTTTCGCTAGATATATATTATATTGAATCTGAGATATCTTTCTTAGTCAATATGATGCATATGCCATGCATGCATATTCATACGCATGTCATGTGCATGATTTTCATGCTTTTAGTTACTCATTGCATATATGTATTTGACAGGTGCAAACTAAATGGGTTTGACTATATATTTATTATATTAAAGCTAAACCTTGGTTGTTGTATGCTTTAATTGTGACTTGAACTAGCATTATAATTAAATCGCTAACAATACGCAATGTGACAGATATGATCGTAGAGAAATCATACTTTGGATTTTGGTGATTTACACTATTCGACTTTATTAAGTCGACTAGCACTCAAACCCTAATTAGGGTTCATCCAATTGCTAGTTTTGTGTATTTGATTCTTGTTCGGCTAGAATCAAGAAAGGTACGCATATTCTTGTTTATGTTAATTAATTATTCGTTAATCTTTCCTATACGCTTCCGCATGTGTACTTGATGTTTATTGTTTATATTTATAATTAGTCATGTTATATAATTCCAACAGTGGCATCACGAGCTTGGTTTTAATGAGTAATTAATTACTAAACACGTAAAAAACGGATATTGTATTGTGTTTGATATGATTAATTCTAGGGTTTGGTTATTATTATGTAAACCCTAAATTTTATAGTTAGGGCTTTTGCCCAATTGGTTTTTAAATTTTAAAATTTTTTTATGTCGACCTAAATTTTTTTTAGTCGAATTTATATAAATTTTTTTTAGGGTTTATTAAATTGTTTTGTTAATCGATATCTAAACCTAGAATTGTATATATGTTACGTGAATTAATTCAGGAATAATTGTTATGTGACATGGGATTATTATATGCGATCTTGTGACTATTTGTATAATTGTTATGATATATCCACGATGATACATGCATAGTTGTCATGGATAGTTGCTTGTATATTATTTAATTGTTAAGATATATTTATCATATGTTTATTTACGATAAATCTTGAATTGGGGAAGACTCAAATTATATACATTAATGAATCAATTATGTGCAATTTGGTATATCATTAATTATGGGTTTACGCAATCCATTCTTCGATGTATGTGGCTCACTCTCAATTGAGAGAGTGAAAGCCCTAATTAATATATACATTAATTTAACCTAGACATTGATTATTAATAAGGTTTTATCGAATAAGTTGCATGTGGCTACTTGTTTACACGTATAAATTTTTTTATTATGTGACATTGTTTTTAGTAGGTTATTTTTTATTTGTTACTTGTTTGTTTATTATGTTAGACAGTTTTAAGCAAAGGGTAATTTTGAATAGAAAAATAATACGGACTAAACAATGGCGAAATTTGATTTGTTTTGGAAGAGTTAAGTTTTCAATAGTTAAATTGATTGGTGACTTTGGTACAAATGGTCCGAACGCTCACCCACTAGAATGAACTATAAAGGGGTTAATAAAGAAGTGCGCACTACACACTGAAAGGACGTCTAAGGTTATGCTTTTGCTTACCCGTCCTCTCCCTGTAAGTTCGAATGGAGCTACTTAGTAAGCCATAAAATGTGCAAACTCATCTTAAGGGCTAATTAGTTTTAATTCCATGCGCCACTTCGGTGGTAATTACCCGAAACACTAAGTGTTTACACTTATGCAAAAGTACGGTATAATGGACTATAATTAACGCTAAATTCCTTGATTGGTGAACCCAATACCTCAATCAAAACTTTGATAATTTGATCTTTATGAATTGGTAATAAAAGTTTTTTATTAAAATTATGCTACAAGATGAATGCATGACATCTTTGTACATATTTGATTTGACCACATAAAATCAAAACTAGTACCCTTTAAAAATTAAGTTATATGCCATCTAATTAAAAGGAACACTTGAAGTTGCAATTTATGTCATGAGAGTACTTGGCTAGATTGTGATGGAGAGGTAAATCTCTATGTAAAGTAAGACCTTACATGGACATATTTGCAGTTCTTTAAGTTAGACACTTAAGTTGAGTAGGAAGTGAGACTTGGACTCAATGGCATAAGATGGGATGAAACATGTTTATATTTGCAATAGCGTTGGAAAATATAAATCCCATAATGATCTAGGAGTTGGAAATTGTTTGCCAATTAATTTTCGACAGATTACCTTATTATATGCGTTCGTTGCTAGCAGATCAATTGATGTAATGAACCTATGATAATTTGGATCCTAGTTTTCAAGAAAATTCAATGGTTATATGAATATTACCTTGGGTATTTTATTTTCTTGAAAAGTTTAATTATCGAAAATACTAAAATTGAATTTTGCTAATTCTTTAAATGTATTAATGCAACATTAAACCGTAAGTGAAGGTTATTCCTGTATTGGTAAATTGATCTACACTTGTAAGGGTTTTTGGTAGAGTCAACTTTACTAAAAGAATGAACCTAGTCCTCTTTTCATAAGAAAGAGTGAGATCCAATCATATTCCTTTTCATGAATGAAGAAAGGTATGGTAGGACAATTAGAATTGTCTAAATTCTAAATACATAACTCGTAAACAAATTTTAATAGTTAAGAAAATTGCATGTTTTCTGAGTTATTAAATTAGAAGCTAGATTAATTACTGTATAATTTGTAAAAGACAAACTAGCATATTTTATCTAGTTGTCGTGCTTTGACCATTTAAAAGTACTACTTACAATTGTTGGAATAGTAGAACTATTAAGAAAGAAATTACATGCCCAATTTTTCAAGTTAATAGCGTTGATGGATAAAATTCATCATCTACATAGTTGAATACATTCCTTTAAGTATATAAGTAATTGTTATGTATGGACTTTCTCAAAGGTGTAGGGAAGTAAATAGAACGCTATTTTCTTTCACTGGTTAATCAAACACTTTCAATGTTGTCAAATCCAGTGGGAGTGTTGTGTTCTTATTATGAATAGGAATTAATGTAATGATCTCTAATTCGGGGAGTTACAAGCTTTGTCATATTGGTAGTAACCCAGATTATCTCTAGAATGTCTTAAAATAATTACTTTCCACTTGTAGACACTTATGTTTTCACGGATAGTCATGTACGTTTCCTTATTAGACAATGAAGTGGTTCTACATCTACTAGTTATGCTAATATCAATGACACAATCATATTGATCACATAAACAAACATATGTCGTGTTGTTTATCTGCTACATGATGTTGTTCCATGCACAAGTGGGAGAAATCTATATTGTGTGCAAGGTGCAACATATAGGTATATGATTTAATGGATTCTCTTGACTGCAAGGTAAGAGACTAACATTCTAATATAACTTGTACATATCTAATTCAAGAAACACTTGGTGTTGCAATTTACCATGTCGAACTTGGCGAGATTACAACAACAAAGTAAATCTCCATGTGAAGTCAGACCTTGCATGGACATATTTGCAGTTTCTAAATTAGACAAGTATTTAGAATATGTGTCAAAATGATATATAAGACTACTTCAAATTAAATATTTATGTATTATTAGAATGACATAAATAAATGAAGTAATTTAATACTACTTCAACTTGTTTATTTATGTATTTTGGAATGACATAAATGAAAAAATAATGTAGTCCTACATTATTGTGAAGTAAATAAATTAACTTGACATTACTATTGAAACCAAGAGTTGTGCTCATAATTACTTTAGTTAAACATGTTTATGCTTCATTGTAAAGACATAAACATAAAGTCTTTTAAGACTTATAATAAAGTAAGACGTTAACTTGTTATGTTTTTTAATTAAGACATATACAAGAAGTCATTGAGTTGATCAATGATTTATAACGTATAATGAGATTATAACAGTTTATGTTTTCTTGATGAGACATGGATATGAAGTGACTTGGTTAAAGAGTACTTGTGTTATAAATCATGCAATTGGCTTGAAAAGTCTATTATACCATTAAGTTGACTTAGTTGGTAAATAGGTAAGCCAAAAGGAATATGTTTATCTTATATATTGTTGCCTTACAATATTAATTCTAATGAATACCACATGTTGATGGTATGTTCAGTTAGAAGAATCAAACTCTATTTGATTTGTTTGATTCAAGATAACCATAACTTTTTTCTTAAAAGGTAACAAGGTCAGAAAATTGAGTATGAATTGAATATATTTAATATGACTCCAACCTAGAAGATTGATAAAACACCATTTTATTATGGAATGTGATGAATCACATTAAGTTTTAACATTGAAGATTCTAAATTTGTTAAACTACTTATGAATAGGTTATTAACAAACTAAAGTCAGGAATTATCAATGTATTTGTAATGCCCCAAAAAGAGAACAATGTAGTTTTGCTCTAATTGCTAAGTATATATAGATAGTCTATATATTACAAAAGGCAAGTGGGAGTTTTTTATATCTTGAAAGATAAAATTACAAGATACATTATCTTCTAAAACACACTAGTAAATATCATGATGAGGTTAGACATGTAAATGATAGACCTCATGATGATGGAATTTTCATTCATAGATCTGCAAGGATATCTCAGATATATGACTTATACGCTGAGAAATATGAGTTACAGGTTATAGTAAACCTGATAATCATTATGATGGATTACCAAATATTGAATTGGGAAAATTACTCATACTATGAATGTTAAAGATTCTGTCCATAAAGATAATCAATTTTGGAAATTTTAATAGTTAGACTAGAGAATGGAAATGAGTTTCTTCAAAGAGATGAAAAACCCTAGTGGTTTGAATTTCTATGTAGAAATCATATGGACAAAATTGTACACATATTTAATGCATGTTTTATGACAAGAATATTAATCATACTTAAGCAATTAATTATAATTGAATATTCTTTCCTAGACACATTAAATATATAAAGATGATAATTGTCATACTTGTTTTCATTAATATGAAATATGACAATGGAATATCAAAACTCTTTCTTGAGAAATTACTTGAGCGAGGACGGTATGTAATCGAAAGGTTTTTTGAATTCATATAATCTTTGGAAGTGGACGAAGTGCAATAATTCATGAATGGATAAATGCATGCATCTATAAAATTATTCTTATGTTTAATTATTAAATCCTAGTTTCGATTTATAATTGAAATAAGATAAATTTTAAGTATTCCCAAGCTAGGGGAGTATTATGTTAAGATTGTAAATCTTATATGTTGTATAACATATAGGAAGTAACATTCCTGGTAAGCTAAATGTTAAGTCTTAGATTGGAATAAAACTTCATTTGTAAGATTTAAGAATTAAAACATACAACGTTAGAATATATGTTTATTGTTAATAAACACGTGCAGTAAAATAAATAATTCTAATAAAACATGATATATCATTTGGGAAATGGATAAACATCTTTTGACAAGATAGAACGTGAATGAAGTCTAAGTTTGACATATAGATTCATCATGTACATCATGTATTGTATTCAAATTGTTGTATCATTCTTGAATGATAGATGATTTGACAACATTGATATCTAACTAAAAGTTATTAGATAACTTGTGTAATGAATATTCTAAAAGAATTACATCCTCAGCCTGGAATTTCTCCTAAATTCTGTGGATGAACAATATGTCAATTGTTGTGCAAATTGTCATCAACTACAAACTTGAAAGTTTGGAAGACATCAAACATTACACAATAAGATATTAAAGTTTACGGAGTTTTAAAGAGCATATTGTTGTTTCTATACAATGATACTAGTTTAATTGAGATGGCACTCAATACTAGTCGTGGTAGGATTTCATCCTTGTTAATAGCCATGTGAAATAGTTTTGCTAATAAGAGCACAGTTGCATTATACATTAAAAGAATAAGAATACTTTAAACTTTAAAATGTTTGGAAGTTTAAATTGTCATAAATTGGTGATAGAGTATGCCACACACTTTATGAATTATTATGTGGATTGTTGAATGCACACATACAAGAACTTCATTAATTAAATTCTTGAAATAAGTATTCTCAAAATTATGATAGATCAAGTTGGTTGATTTATGCCTTGTCAACAAGTATGATTGTCATTACTTGAGGCATAATTCATCAACAGGAATTTTCATGCATTGATCTATTTGGTATTTGGATAAGGGATGTTAAACAATTGTTATAATAAATCAAGTACTTGGTATGTTTTATTTTATAATATATTGTATCATATATTTGCATGTTTAATCCGTGAATAAATTTATTTATTCTAAATCGTTCGTTGTCAATTAATGATATGGGAGTATCATTAAACTAAGATAAATATGAGAAATATGGTATAATGTACTTGAAAGTATATTGATGAGAATGCATACCTATTTCAGATAATATTCAATGAATTGAATATAGGACTTATCCCAACTACATAATTACTTTATGGATATTGTTATTAAGTAAATTATGAATAGTTATCCTCGGACTTGAGATACCAGATAAGTGTCATGAATGTAGTGCACTTCTGTGGAGCAACTTAACGCTATACGTAACTGGTAGTCATAAGGGTTGTTTCCTGAAGTGTTGCAAAGTTTGTGGGTTAGTCTCGTAGTCAAGATAGAATTTGTAAAACCTGAAAATCTAAAACATAAATAATGACTAAAATACCCTTAGAATCAAAATTTATAAAATACGTAAAAGACATTCATATTCATTTAATGAAATTTAAAACTAAACTTGCGAGTAATTAAAACTTAACGAATGTGTGTATGTGATCGATTTTGGTACTAATTTAAAGATTTAAACGCCGCTAATATGTTGGGCCGCTCGTTTGTTTGATGGACTCATTTCTTTTGTGCCAAGCCGAGAGTTCAAGAGCCCGGGGCTTGTTTTTGTGTCGTGGGGTCAAGAGCCAAGCCCACATGGGCGTGTGTGCTGTCGGTTGGACTAGGCCGAACCCAAACCCCCTCATAAAGCCCTAAACTAAAAATGATACCACCTATATATACACTACATTTACAAGAAAGTGAAACCCTAGTTTTGTTGCCCTTTCTTTTCTTCCTATTTGGCCGAACCTAAGCATTGGTGTCGAGAGTTTTGTTTTCAAGCAAGCTAAGGTATAACAATGTTTCTTGTTTTCTTTCGTTACACTTTACGTTAATATGTTGTGAATTGTTTTGGTTCTAGTCGAAGGCGTTTTTCTTTGTGACCGAGCCATGTGAAACCAAACAAAGACAAACCGTAACGATTTAAACCTTATAATTATTAAAGAGCTTGTTACGTAATAAGTATTATTGAATCGGATCATGAATATGTCGAGTATATAAGGACCAAACCACATGCATGTGAACCGAACCATGTGTATGTTTCGGCCAAGGTATAAAACTTGATAACTTGAATATGTAAAGTATGTAGATAAGCTTAGACTTCGTTAAGTATTATAGCTGAAACCCTAGATTGAACCGAACCACATAAAGAGTTTTTGAACATGTATTAAATGAGTAAAGGTCATGTAAACATAAACCCTAGTTTGATATGTGAACCGAATAAGGTATGCCAAACCCTAATGGTTTGTGAACCGTGTCTCATATGTGTGCGTTATTATAAGTCAAGTGAACTTGTAAATGTGTAAACATGTAAGTAATCCGAGTAATAAGTAACTTGTATGTCACATAAAATCATAAACGTGCATGGTGAAAACATAAAAAGGAAAGATTGTTTTCATTACGTGTTAGGTTAAGTAACGAGTCATTAAGACGTAACATGTAAGTAAATGCATATTAATGTGATATTAAAAGAAGGAGAAAACCCTAGAACATAAATGAGAGTCGATTAGGGTTTGAAACTAAGAGTATAATAATTCGTTATTTCATGTGTGGGTTATGACTTTTAAACTATTTTCACATTTAACACTAAACTTTAATGAATGACATAATGAACCCTAATCTACAATATTAATTATAAAACACTTAAGTCTCATTTAATCATAAAATCCTAAAGTATGAAGATCACTGAATACATTAAGTATATATACCAAATGTTAAAAGGATTATTTTGACGATTATGGAATCATAAATAACATGGACGACCATTAATGTGTATAGGTTCTGTGAAGAAGGAGTAATCCTTTGCTTTCCGTATTGCTTTTTCGATCATTTGCTTTGGAATAAGGTACGATATTCTGACCTTTCAAAGAAGGTTCCTTTTAACGCTCTTTCGTTATCTATATTAGGGTTTCTAAGCCTTTGCTATGAACCCATTCTGTTTTGTTTGAGCCGTTGCTTATCTAACTCTCGATTTCTGATTATGAAATATCTGATTTTGAACTATATGATGTGAAGACTCTGATTTTGAAAATATGAATAACCTTCCGATAAAAATATGATCTCAGGTCGCTTATGACATTCTCGATTTGACCTAAGATAGTTTGACACACGAGCCAAATATTTCACTAGTCATGGGGTTCCATGTCCCGCATGATGCACTTCTGATATGACTCTAGGCGAGAGTGATGTTCTCGCCATGCCCTCGGATGGTGGAGCATATTTTGTATATGTAGGAAGGAGCGTATAGATGCATCCTAGATCTGTTATCTGTTATCTGTTATATGTTATCCGATGATTGATGCGTGCGGCATGCACGCCCAACTCGTAGGTCTCCCCTACAAATGTTGCCCTACGAGAAATGTTGCCCTACGAGAAATGTTGCCTTACGAGATATGTTTTCTTACGAGAAATGTTGCCTTGTGAGAATATGATTATGATCTGATATTTGTTTCTAGGCTCGTGGTAGTTAACTATAAACTTTATTTGAAAATTCTGATTTATACTTTGAAAATGATTATGATTTTGCTATATTTCGTTTATTATATTTCTCGATTCGTATCATTTAGTATTCGCTTTGCTTTCATATCCGCTTCATGGGCTTTTGAAGCTCACCGACTTTTCTTTTCTTCCGCAAGGTATCTAAGCATTGGATCTGGGTTTTGCTTTGGGATGAGTGCATGAGTGGACTTACCTTAGAGATTATTTAGCTTTGATCTTATGATGCCAATTAAGACTTATTATTTTTGATATTTTGTTGGAGTTATTTTTCCGCTGGGACCTATGTATTGAAGTCGTTTTGATTTGAATTATTCCGCATTTATGTTAAGATTTCTTTTTGATGTTTATGTTTGCTTTGATATGACACCATTACTTGTGATTCCTTTACCCTTGTCGGGTCGGGGTGTTACAATTTATGGTATCGAGCCCGTGTTTACGACTTGTAGTCGACTGTGACATATGGACTCTAGGTTTTGAGACCCTTAGAGCTTAGGCTTTGACCTGTGAGGATTGGGTAGACTTTAGGTTTCCTTCTGCGAACTTCCATTTCATATCTCACCTTTGTTCATTTTGCTAATCGCTTGAATATCGTCGGATGGTTCAAACTCGCCGCATTCAATTAGAAGCTGATGGAGAAGATGATATTCTGACTTGGATCGCTGGATTGCTAATGCGCCAACACTCTTTTCCCGGTCTTACTACACCCGAGGTGATGACACGGTGATCAACAACATTCGAATCTAATGGTGCTTCGGTAGTGGTGATAAACCCGTCGGCATTCACACTTGGCTCGAGCGCCGGTGAGCTCAAGCCTCTTCGTTTAGCATGCTGCTACTCCCACCGAGGCGAGGACCGATCACCATATTGAGAAGCTGTTTGAAGTAATCGGGTTGTGGAGATGAATTTAAGACCCGTTTGGTCGATTTAAATTGGAAGGTGATGCTTTGAACCTGGTGGAAGGCACTCAAACGTGCAAGAGGAGGAGATGCTTTTGCTATTACTTGTACTTGGGCCGAAGTTTGGACTATCTTCTATAACCGTTACTTCCTTGATGTTGAACAAAGAAAGGTATGAGAGGGATTATCAAGGAATCTACCAGTTTGATCATGAGAACTCAAATGAGTACATAGGTAGGTTTATGAGGCTGGTAAGTTTTGTGGGAACGATCGGAGATGGTAGGCGCCGTGCTAAGCACTTCAAATGGGGATTGAAGAAGTGGGTGTTGGACCGACCGCTAACATCGAAGTATGAGAATGTACGGCCCGTAATGACGCGTACCGTAACATTGAGATCTTTCATGAGGGTTCGGGTTCCAACAAGCGCAACTATGGTGATCGGATTCAAGGTAGGACGCAAAGTAATGAGTATAGGGAAACTCGCGTGAGTTATGATTCAAGGAGTCAAGTGGATAGGAGTTATGATAAGCGGGTCGGGCCAGAAGGAATGTGGACTCTAGCTCGAGACGAGGAGTCGATAGCAGAGCAGCCGGTAAGAATGGAAATGATCGTCAGAGTCGAGTAACAATAACCACACAACAAGGATCACCGAGGATCAAATCGGTCGTGCTCGTGATCTTCTCGGTCGAAAGGACGATCAAGTTTTGCCTCCCCCACCTATCTGTACTACTTGTGGAAAGGCTCATCCGGAACCGTGTTTTAAGGCCACTGGTGGATGTTTCTCTTGTGGTTCCACTACTCACAAGATCAAGGATTGCCCTAAGAAGAACCCGTGATTCCCCGAAACTACATCGCCACCACCTACTACGGACGTGTTTATGCTACTACTTAATCAGCGGAGCGCACTTCATGTACCATTACGGGCACTCTTTTCATTGATGATTATTCTGTCTTCGCTTTATTTGATACCGTTGCCACACACTCCATTATATCTGTCACATTTGCTAAGAAACTTAATATGAAACCCAAACCGCTAACTAATCACTTATCGATATCACGCCTATGAAAACCACCGGTCATTGATCATAAATACGCTATGCCCTTCGCTTTTGATGATCGTGATTCGCTCTGCAAATCTGTATCCTCTCGATATGGTCGACTGTGATATCATTCTAGGCATGGATTGGTTGGCTTATCATAGAGCTTCAATTGATTGCTATGCTAGAACAGTTGATCTTTGGAGACGAAACATCCTCAATTTGTTTATTATGGTTCTCAACCTCTCAACTGTTAAGCTCATTTCTCGCTATGAAGGCATGGACCATGATTGCTCATGGGTGCCAAGGTTTTCGGCATCCGGATGACACATCTTTGGAGAGTCCTAACATTGAAAACCTTTCTGTTGTTTGTGAATTCACCGACGTTTTCCCGATGAACTTACTACCATTCCCCGACTAGAGAAGTTGAGTTTAGCATTGAGTTAATTCCCGGTGTCAACCGATTTCAAGGCTCCGTGATCGTATGGCACCTATAGTAGAACTCAAGGAGTTGAAGGAGAAGCTACAAGAGATGATAGAGAATGGATTTATTCGACCCAGTGTTTCTCCATGGGGTGCACTCGCTTTGTTTGTGAAGAAGAAGGATGGAAGCATACGTCTATGTATCGACTACCGTGAACTCAACCGTATACTATTCGTAATCAAGTATCCTCTTCCCGCGTATTGATGATTTGTTTGATCAACGCAAGGAGCGAAGTTCTTTTCTAAAATTGATCCGGAGATCCGGTTATCATCACTACGCGTGTGAGGAGCAAGATGTTCCTAAGACCGCCGCTTCATACCGTGATATGGTCATTATGAATTTCGTTATGCCTTCGTTTGACAAATGCTACCGCTGTGTTTATGGACCTAATGAATCGTGTTTTCCATGAATTTCGACAAGTTCGTTATCGCTTATTGATCACATTTTGTTTACTCCAAGCCTGAAGAAGAGCATGAACAACATCTCTGATAGTTTGGAGATTTTGAGGAAGAAGAAGTTGTACGCCAAATTTTCGAAGTGTGAATTTTGGTTAAACAAGTCGCTTCCTTGGTCATATTGTATTTGCTGATGGTATCACCATGGATCCGTCTAAGGTTGAGGCTATCACTAAGTGGCCAGCACTCCATGACTGGATCGAGATTAGAGTTTTCTAGACTTGCTGGTTACCGACGCTTTGTTGAAGGTTTCTCTCTTTAGCTTTGCCCCTAACCCAACTGATGAGGAAAGGAGGAAAGCTTGTATGGACGGATGAACGAGAAGAGAGTTTTGAGGAGTTGAAACGAGATTGGTGTCCGCTCCTATTTTGACTCTTCCATATGGTTCTGGAGGATTTCAAATTTATAGTGATGCGTCTAAGAAAGGATTAGGCTGTGTTTTGATTCAACATGGAAAGGTGATAGCTTATGCGCCAAGGCAACAAAACCTTATGAGGAGAATTACCCAACTCATGACCTTGAGTTAGCTGCTGTGGTGTTCGTGCATTGAAGATCCGAGACATTACTTGTATGGAGAGAGCGGTGATATTTTCATCGACCATAAGAGTCTCAAGTATATTTTCACTCGGAAAGAACTTAACATGAGACAAAGAAGATGGTTAGAGCTTCTTAAGGATTATGACACCAACATTCAAGCATCATCCTGGTAAGGCTAATGTGGTTGCCGACGACTTAGTCGGAAATCGTGCATTCTTGCAAGTATTGAGATTGAACCTAGGATTATTCGTGACTTGAACGCTTGGATGTTGAGTTGTGTGTACGAGGTTTTGATGGATAATAGTATGAAGATGGAGTCGAACCTTATATGCAAATTAAGGAAGCTCGAAGATGATGATGGAGCGTGGGCCATAACGCAAAATGTTGAAGAAGGTAAGCAGACGGAGTTTAAGGTTGATAATGACAGAATTGTATGGTATGAAGATAGGCTCTGGTTCCCAATGATTCAAGATTTCGCGAAAGTTATGACCGGCTCATAGTTCTTCCTTTCACTATCCATCCTGGTTCTACCAAGATGTATAGATTTGAAACAAGATTTCCGTGGAATGGTATGGCAAGATGTGGCGATCGTTTGTATCGGTGTATGATTTGTCGTACAGGTTAAGATTGAACATCAAAGGGCTAGTGGATTGTTACAACCATTGGATATTCCGACATGGAAGTGGGATAAGATATCTATGGATTTTGTGGATCGACTACCTCTTACTCGGAAGAAGCATGATGCGATTTGGGTAGTTGTTGATCGACTAACCAAATCAGCCCATTTCTTACCAATTAGAAAGGATTATGGTATTGGTAGATTGGCGGAAATTTTTCAAAGAAGAGATAGTTAGACTTCATGGTACCTCGCATCTATTGTGTCCGACAGAGATCCCGCTTTTACTTCCTGCTTCTCGAAAGGTTTGCAAAAATCTTGGGGTATTTCGACTTAATTTTAGTACGGCATTTCATCCTCAAAACATGATGGTCAATGTGGAGAGGACTATTCGACCTTAGAGGACATGCTAGGGCTTGTGCTTTAGAATGGATCGGTACCGATGAATATTTGTGTTTAGTAGAGTTTGCATACAACAACAGCTTGGCATGCTAGCATTAAGGCGCACCGCTGAACTTCTTTATGGAAGGAATGTAGCACCTACTTGTTGGGATGAAGTAGGTGAATGCTTAATTGAAGGTCCGGAAATGATTGAGATCAGAATGAGAAAGTAGTCGCTGCTAGAGAAAAGTGAAGGAGGCTAGATCTCGCAGAAAAGTTATGCCGACAAGCATCCTCGCGTGATTTAGAATTTCGGTTGGAGATCGCGGTATTTTTGAAAGTCTCACCGCTTAGAGGTGTGAAACGCTTTTGGAATCAAGGGCAAGCTTAGTCCTCGACGACGGTCCGTTTGAAATTCGAACGATAGGAGAAGTTTCGATCGATTAGCACTTCCGCCGCCATTTATGTTCATGATGTTTTCCATGTATCTCTCCTAAGGGATACAATTATCATCCGTTACACGCTGTTTATCCGCTTTGATCAAATTCATCCGATATGTCTTTATCTCAAGAACCGAAGCTATTTTAGAAATGCAAGAAAGAGTCATGAGAAATAAAGTCATTCCGTTCGTTAAGATTCTTTGGAAAAATCACCCCGAGCGGAGGCTACCCGAGAACGAAGAGTCGATGCGAGCTAGTTATCCTCATTTCTTTGAATAGTTTGTATGTTCTCATTTTCGTTGCTGTTTATTTCATTTTCGAGGACTAAAAATTCTTTTAGAGGGGAAGAGTTGTAAACCCGAAAATCTAAAACATAAATAATGACTAAAATACCCCTAGAATCAAAATTTATAAAATAATGCGAAAAGACATTCATATTCATTTAATGAAATTTAAAACTAAACTTAAGAGTAATTAAAACTTAAATCTAATGTGTGTATGTGATCGATTTTGGTACAACGAAAGATTTAAACGTTTCGCTAATATGTTGGGCCGTTCGTTTGTTTGGATGGACTCATTTCTTTTGTGCCGCCGAGTTCAAGAGCCCAAGGGCGCTGTTTTGTGTCGTATGGGTCAAGAGTCGAAGCCCACATGGGCGTGGGTTTTGTGTGTGTCGGTTGACTAGGGGCCAACCCAAACCCCTTCTAAAGCCCTAAACTAAAAATGATACCACCTATATATACACTACATTTACAAGAAAGTGAAACCCTAGTTTTGTTGCCTCTTCTTTTCTTTTCTTCCTATTCGGCTGAACCTAAGCATTGGTGTCGAGAGTTTTGTTTTCAAGCAAGCTAAGGTATAACAATGTTTCTTGTTTTCTTTCGCTATTAACCTTACGTTAATATGTTGTGAATTGTTTTGGTTCTAGTCGAAAGGCGCTTTTGTGACCGAGCCATGTGAAACCAAACAAAGACAAACCGTAACGATTTAAACCTTATAATTATTAAAGAGCTTGTTACGTAATAAGTATTATTGAATCGGATCATGAATATGTCGAGTATATAAGGACCGAACCACATGCATGTGAACCGAACCATGTGTATGTTTCGGCCAAGGTATAAAACTTGATAACTTGAATATGTAAAGTATGTAGATAAGCTAGACTTGCAAGTATTATAGCCGAAACCCTAGATTGAACCGAACCACATAAAGAGTTTTTGAACATGTATTAAACGAGTAAAGGTCATGTAAACATAAACCCTAGTTTGATATGTGAACCGAATAAGGTATGCCAAACCCTAATGGTTTGTGAACTTGTATTCTATATAAAGTATTATAAGTCAAGTGAACTTGTAAATGTGTAAACATGTAAGTAATCCGAGTAATAAGTAACTTGTATGTCACATAAAATCATAAACGTGCATGGTGAAAACATAAAAAGGAAAGATTGTTTTCATTACGTGTTAGGTTAAGTAACGAGTCATTAAGACGAATGTAAATAAATGCATATTAATGAGATATTAAAGAATAAGAAAAACCTAGAACATAAATGAGAGTCGATTAGGGTTTGAAACTAAGAGTATAATAATTCGTTATTTCATGTGTGGGTTATGACTTTTAAACTATTTTCACATTTAACACTAAACTTTAATGAATGACATAATGAACCCTAATCTACAATATTAATTATAAAACACTTAAGTCTCATTTAATCATAAAATCCTAAAGTATGAAGATCACCAATACACCAAGTATATATACCAAATGTTAAAAGGATTATTTCGACGATTATGGAATCATAAATAACATGGACGACCATTAATGTGTATAGGTTCCGTGAAGAAGGAGTAATCCTTGCTTTCCTCAGATTGCCATCATTTGCTTTGGAATAAGGTACGATATTCGACCTTTTCAGAAGGTTCCTTTTAACGCTTTGTTAGCTTTTATATTAGGTTTCCTAAGCCTTTGCTATGAACCCATTCTGCTTTTGTTTGAGCCGCTGCTTATCTCGAACTCGATTTCTAATTATGAAATATCCGATTTTGAACTATATGATATGAAGACTCGATTTTGAAAATGTGAATAACCTCGATAAAATATGATCTCGTGTCAAGCATGACATTCCGACACCTAAGATAGTTTGACACACGAGCCAAATATTTCACTAGTCATGGGGGTTCCATGTCCGTACGCTGATGCACTGATATGACTCTAGGGCAGTAGAGTGATGTTTCGCCATCGCCTGGATGGTGGAGCATATTTTGTATATGTAGGAAGGAGCGTATGGATGCATCCTAGATCTCAGTATTGTTATATGTTATCTCGATGATTGATGCCGCGGTGCATGCACGCCCTTCATAACTCTGGTAGGTCTCCCCTACAAATGTTGCCTCACGAAATGTTGCCCTACGAGAAATGTTGCCTTACGAGATATGTTGTCTTACGAGAAATGTTGCCTTGTGAGAATATGATTATGATCGATATTTGTTTCGGGGCTCGTGGTAGTTAACTATAAACTTTATTTGAAAATTCTGATTTATACTTTGAAAATGGTTATGATTTTGCTATATTTCGCTTATTATATCAGATTCAAGTATCGCTGCTAGGCTTTCTTTTATATCCTGCTCTACCTGGCTGCTTTCCTACCGCGATTTCTTCTTCCGACAAATGTATCTTAGCATTGGAAGCTGGGTTTTGCTTTGGGATGAGTGCATGAGTGGACTTACCTTAGAGATTATTTAGCTTTGATCTTATGATGCCATTTAAGACTTATTATTTTAGATATTTTGTTGAGTTATTTTTCCATTGACCTATGTATTGAAGTCGTTTGATTTGAATTATTCCGCATTTATGTTAAGATTTCTTTTGGATGTTTATGTTTGCTTTGATATGACACCATTATCTATGATTCCTTTACCCTTGCTCTGGGTAAGTTACGGAATTTGTTCTTTCAAATTTATTTGGAGTTTAATATCGCCGTACCGTGAAGCCGACAAGACAAGCTGGTTACAAGGATTATATTGTTAATCACTAATAATCCAGAAACAAAATGGTTAATAAAGAATGACTTAATTCCATATCTTTATTTCAATATGTATTAGAAATGCATGGAAATAATAATGAGAAATCATTAAAAGGTTTTTCCAGGAAACCTTACTTGAGTTGTGCTAGAGACATCGAAGTGTTGCTAGACGCTAACCGATGTGATCACACTATTAAGATATGTCCAAGTGAAGAAATGTTGGTTTAATGGACACAATATTAATAGATGTGTGTTAGGATCGAACTCGAGACCTATGGGATTGCACGCGTTGCGCGTATGAGATTTAATTATATTAAGTCACAAAAATATTTATATGGTCGAACTAAGAAAAAAGAAGGGGTTGAGTGTTGAGTTTTGAAACTTAAGAAAGTGCTTGCAATGACTTGTTAGACAAGGTTTAATGCTATATATATACACACCATTTTGGTCTTTTGGATTTATTCGTACAAATAAGAAAAAGACGATCAAACAACCTTTCGCTAGATATATATTATATTGAATCTGAGATATCTTTCTTAGTCAATATGATGTACATGCCATGCATGCATATTCATACGCATGTCATGTGCATGATTTTCATGCTTTTAGTTACTCATTGCATATATGTATTTGACATGTGCAAACTAAATGGGTTTGACTATATATTTATTATATTAAAGCTAAACCTTGTTTGTTGTATGTTTTAATTGTGACTTAAACGTAACATTCTAATTAAATCGCTAACAATACGCGTACATGATCATAGAGAAATCCTACTTTGGATTTTGGTGATTTACACTATTCGAATTTTATTGTCGACTAGACTCAAACCCTAATTATTAGGTTCATCCAATGCTAGGTTTATGATTTGATTTCTTTGTTCGCTGTAATCAAGAAAGGTGACGCATATTCTTTGTTTATGTTAATTATTTATTCGTTAATCTTTCCTATACGCTTCCGCATGTGTACTTGATGTTTATTGTTTATATTTATGATTAGTCATGTTATATAATTCCAACACAAACCATACTCTGAGAACCAATACCAGCTTCTAATTTTTCCTAGCAGAGCAAGAACAAATAATTATCATTAATTAGTTGAATCGAAGTTACTCTTAAAAAGCAACGTCATAGTAGCGGACGGAGACCAACCTGTTACAATCTACTGTGGTAGCAATGTATTACATGCACATCATCTCCTGTGAAGCATGAAAACATAATTAGTTTCTTATATATTCATGGATTATCTTCAATTAAATATCATACAAATAATAATGGATGACTAACCTTTTAAATAAAACAAAATATCCTTTGAATAATTATTCTGCGGATGAATTTGAGAATCTTTGTTCTTCACTTTAGTGTTTCAAATTTCTTTGGCTATTCTATATATGCAACTCAAGTTGAGTTTTATATCATCCAAGATGATAATTATGGTTAAAAAGTTACCTTAAAGATTGATAGATGGAAGAAGAAACGGCATGCTAGAACCAGATACAGTGCTTATGAGTCAGTAGAGCGCTCTTGTGGTAATTTATAAATTTAGTATGCAGCTATGCACATTGTAGTGTTGCCGATAACCGTCAATGCCCCTTGGAGAGCAACCAAAACCTATAAATTGGTCAGGCAAAAATCACGGTAGCCACTGCTATTTACAGATTTCCATTCTACAAAAATATAAACATAATAACTACTGCTGTTTAAAATCGATTAAAATGAATAGGCGTCAATCTTACCTCCAATTATTCCACGTTATAAAAGAAATGCCAAGTACCGGCACAAAACGCTCCGCCTAGCGGTAGCACCTAAAACAAAAAACACATCATGTATCGATCATACAGATGTATATGCATTTATATGTCATACAAAAATAAGCCACAAATTTTATAAGCATAGCTTTTTCACTTGAGTCAAAGAAGAAGAAGTGTACAATGTGCAAACGTGAGAACACTTAATGATACATAAAGGGCCGATAACTCACAATAGCCCATGAAAGCTACTCCCAAGACTTATATCCAGATTTCTCTCCATATTGCCATACCAAAATCATTGTTGTAACCCTTCCAAATTCGACAAAAAATATATGGCTAATCAGTACACCCAATCACAAACCATGAACTATGCACACAAAAGCATCATATGCAGCAAATCTGAAACTTGATATTTTATAAAAGACAATCTCTTGGTTGAAAAATGATACATTGATAACACAGTTATATTTTTAAGTTCAAATTAATAAAGGAAATTGTTACAAGGTGTTGATTAAGAAGTATAATGAGGCTAGCTAGTGATTACATTTTTATATATTAGTTTACTCTATAGTCGTACCAAATAAAAGAATCAGGAATGTAACATACTTCTTTGTTCGATTCTTTCTTGGTACCAAACAGTGAAATGAAATCATCTTTCCTTGAGCTATTCCCTTTCTATGCAATTCTATTCTTTTTCGCAAATAATCTTTCCTCGAGTATACACTATGGTTGCCCAACCAATCCTACCAGTTAGGACCCCTTTTACTCGGCTATGCTTTTATCACCATCACTACCACTTTTTTCACTAAAATAAAATCTCAAACTCATTTGATCCACAGTACTTGGAGGCCATAAATCCGATTGTTCGAACAGAACAAAAATGCTCTGGGCTCAGCAAATAAACTTAGTGGATCAGGCACATTAACACAACGAATTGGAAAGAAAGATCAAACTTTTCAGCCTTGTAAGGCCCAAAGATGTTAGCCTTTCAAACCCGATAATAAACTGCTTAACTGGGAACTGTACTTTAGTTCATTAGTGATGCACTCAAGTTTCAGCCAAACGCCAGCAATTATGATTTTTGAGCTTTTGCTAAACTCATGTGCCTGATTAAGCTGAATTAGCTGGCTAATTATTGCCATTTCGAATTGTATTTGATCTTGCAAAAGCAAAACCTTGAAATTATAGTTTCAGCACATAGGTTTTCTGAGCATGTATTTGCACCGAAAACTTGCAGCTCACAAAAAATGTAATCAAATTGTTAATGCCAAAACCAATAATGATTGATGTTTTAGAAGAAAGATATGTTTCATATTACCTCACAGCATATCCAAAATTTATTTAAATACATTGCTAGTCGCATGAATATACATATGTTACCACTAGATAGATCGAGTAACCGTAGATATATAACACAACATACTATTACTCATACTATATAGCTAGATAGCCTAAAGTTTGCGTAAAATTAAGTGAGCACCAAACTGAGGTTGTAGAGTAAGTATAGAGTGCGGAGCATGTGTATGATGGAGAGACTCAAAAGAGAGAAACGCTAGAATCATAGCGAGCGCCATTTTAGCTTCAAGCATAGCAAAATTCTGGCCAATGCATATACGAGGGCCACCACCAAATGGTATATATGTGGCTTGTCCCTTGTCGCTTTTGACACACCTTCGAAAATCTTTCGGGTTAAACCGGCACATCTTCACCCCATGTATCTTTGTCGTGGTGTGAAAGCAATATGTTTAGCTGAACAAGTGTTCCTGCAGGTAAGGTTGCTACCTAATTTGGTTTCTTCATGTATCATCCGTCTTAGAAATATTACTGGTGGATATAGTCTAAGAACCTCATGGAAAATAATGTTTATCTGCAAAGCAGGGTGAATAAGATACAAAATAAATAAGACTTTAACAATGAGAATATATACTTAATTTCAATATATTAGAAGTGCGAGAACACTTACTACTTTTAGGTGACTCAACCCATCAATATCTGGCTTTTTGTCCCCGAAGACATGCAATACTTCCTCTCTAGCACGCCAACCGCGTGGTGACCAAGTAAAATCATAGTCCAAACAAGCATTGTTCCAGTGGTCTCCTGTCCTGCAAAGTAAAAAAGCTTGCATTCTTCGATGACATCCTCAATGCTCAATCCGTATTTACTACCATGTTGTTTGATTTCTTTGTAATTGGAATCCAAAAGAATGCCTAGAAGGTCATCATTAATAGTTTCTCTAGCTTTCATAGCAACCACTCGTTTATCAATAATGTTCTTTATAGAAGCCTTTTATTCCCGATCAATCTCTTTCATCCTCTTGTTGCTCTTTTTGTCGCAAAAATCTATCAAACTTATTTGATTAGCACAAAATACCCAAAAAGAGTACAAGTTTTAGAATCAAACTAGTAGTACATTAGAAGTTGAATTTTTGTCGTAATCTGTTATTTTTATTGCAATTGTTTTGAAGTGAGTTTACCTTGAGAAACCAACTCACCTCAAACCTGGAATGTAAACAGATTGAGTAGCCTTCATAACTAAAACAGCTTGTTCTCGTTGAAGTTCAAAAATCTTTCTTCCTTCCTCATAACTACTACCAAAAGCGGTACGTGAAATTACATCAGCTGAAAACGTTGAAAGATAAGTCCACACATCCACTTCAATTCCAGCTTTGGTTAAAGTTTCTCCCCATTTGTCCAACATCTCACTACAGCTCACAAAAAATGCAGGTACCATATGCTGCAAAAGATGTATAACAACGTCATTATTATAGTTTTCTAAGCATAATGTTACATCTTAATATGAAATTAGAAATAGCAAGAGACAGAAACCTTGAGCTTCTCAGAATGGAACGCAGGATTTAGAATTTTTCTATGTTTAACCCATTCATCAGCTTCGGCGTCAACACCTCTAACTAACAACCTTGTCAATGGATTACCTCCCCTTTGCTTTTGATATTGATTATAATTATTCAGAACCTCTCGTATCATGGTTGGTTCTGATAACTGTACCACGGGTCTTATGTCGAGCCATGTAAAACAAGTCTTACCTATTTTCGCAAGAACAAAACCAAAACAAAATGTACAGTAGACAAGCATATTAACAATGCTAGTTCTTGGAGGAACTATATATGCAATAATTCAATTATTACTCTGTGAACAAAAACTGTACGAAGTGACGACTAGTTAGGAAACTTCACTCGTACGGTGATTTTGCTAACGTATGGACAAATTTATTAAACATTTGCATATGTCATCACAAATGAATGATAAAAATATATCCGTTACTTTAACCAACATTTAACAAGTTCTATGAAAGAAATTTAAACAGTATTATAATTAAAGGTACATACCATGAGTAGCGAGAGCATTATAATAAAAGGCCAAAACACGATTAGCAATATCATGATTTAGACCCATGGGTTTCAACTTAGCTTTGTTCGACATTTGAACAAGTTCTTTCAAGTCTCCAAACATGAACTTGTAGCTTGTACCATTAAGGCCTTGCTTTCTTAGAAACTTTTCCATCTTTTTTGGTTTGAACCATAACCAGTTTGCAATTCGATATATTAAGTATATGAAGATTGATGCTACCCAAGTGCAAAAAAGATGTAGTAGTTGACTCCATGGCTTGTGATGGTGATCAGAAAATAAGTGAGAGGATATTTTATAGAAGGGTAATAATATGCATTGCTTTAGTAGTTGATGGTTATGGTCCATGTGGTTTTGAGTTTTCATGGCAAGTCCTTCTAATCACAAGACTATAATAGATTACATCAACCTACCAACCATACGATGACACGTTTCTCTCTCCTCTCTATGATTACACCAATCATCTCACGACACGCTATTTTAATGTTTTTGTGTAATTTTGTTTGTGGATTCCTCGTAATAGAGTGAATATTGTGGTTTAAATAACAACCAGTAACAAGATTTACTAGTGGTCACATGTGGGAGGTTGTGAGAAAAATAGTCAAAAACGATCGAGGACTAATATAAATCGTGTACTTCTAAGTCAGCTGCTTATAGTTTTCGAATAATTTGAAAAGAAAAATCTTCATCTACTCGTGTTGTGGTTTGTATAGAAGAGGTTTATGATGAAAAATATAATGGTCATGTAATCTTAATTCATATTTACTCTTGTTCTCATGTTAAGAAGTAAAAAAATATGGATAAAAAATCGGGAGGCCACCCAACATTTAAGTTTTTCACAAATATGATACCCATTTTTTAAAAGTAACTTATAGGCCACCAAATTATGTGTTTATCTTCACGCCAATTCCGTCAAATTTAACGGATAATGATCAAACGGAAAAAACGAACCTAACAATAACTTAACATATTAAACTAATACTAGTATAAATAAAAACAAGTCATGAAATTGCAAGTTTATACTTCTAAAGTACTTTCAATAATATAAATTCACACTTGAATTGTAGGTATACTCGATATTTCACATCAAACTTTTCATTCGTCTTACTTGGATAAGTTAGAGGTCGGTAAAGTTTATTTCAATAAATTAATGGCTTTATATGTTAAAATGAAAACTAGGTCGCCTCTATATACATTCTCCCTAAAAAAATATTCTCGTATATTTTGCACTCTACATTTTTTAATTTTGTTCTATGCAAACTGCATGTCTATTTTTAAATATATTTTTTTCTTTTGTAATGCATGTTTGAAGGCGTAAATGGAAAGAAATAAAATAATCGGGTATGCAACCGGAAAATAATCCATCATTCAGGGAGGATTATGTAAATTAACTATCTTACATATGGCCACACGTCACATGTCGATAGTAGGACCTTTCATAAAACTTTGTTTTTGTTGGTCTTAAAAATATAATTTTTTATCAAAAACTTTGTTTTTGTTGGTTTTAAATAATTTTTTGATGTTCAAAAAGAAAATATATATATAATTTTTTAATTGGTCATAATAATTCTTTATTTTAAATATATATTAAAGCACGATCAATATGATGTCGTTTAGGCATCATTATAAAACAAGCAGGGTACCTGCGCGTTGCAGCGGCGGGTACCTTAAAATAAAAAATTTCGATAAATAATATATTTTAGTTTATTATGTTTTTTTTTAACAATAAATTTACTTGATATCAAGAATAGATAGCCTGCGTCTGCTTCGGCTCGAACCTGGCCACAGGTTCTGTTGGGCTCTCGCCCGCTTAATCGCACTGTCGAGCTCAAGCCTTATTTGACCCGCTACCGCTCTTGAATATTTGTATAATGCTGCTTTTATTATTCAGTAATAATATTAACGCAGAATTGTGCTTAATTTGGTTGTACAATATGCTTTGATAATTTGTTTTTCTTATGTAAGGGATGTTTTAATAACCGTATCTATTGACCACTAAATAATTGATTACATTAAATATCATTAATGTGGTGTTTGTTGTACACTATGTTTTGTCTGTATGCCCGAAAATTAGGTGCATTAAAGTGTTATACACTATGTTTCTTTTCTTGTAAGTAGTAGTCATTAATAATATTGATCACTTTAATAGCATTAATATTGTAAGTATGAAAATAAGTTTGAAAATTACATCATGCTTATTTTGTTGTAAACTATGCTATTTTGTTGTAAACTGAAAAATTAGTTGCAGCTATTTACATTGGCTTAAAATGGTTGTATTTTGTGAAGGGTGTTTTTAATAGCATTAATGTTGTTTGATAGAATTTTAATCTTAAAATGACACCACGCTTTATTTTGTTGTACAATATGCTTACTTTGTTGTAATTCTGAAAATTGGTGCATTAAAGTGTTGTAAATCATGCTTATTGTCTTGTACGTCTTAAAATTAAGAGTGAGATGTCTTTGTTCATTATATGTAGTATAGATTGTTGAATATATTGGGCCGATGCTGGGCTAAAGAAATTGTGTAAAAAAAACATGTTGCGTCCAAAAAAGATAGTGCGGCCCAAATGAATTTGCAAGTGTTATAATTTCAAACAATTTTGAGGTTTTGGCGGGTTAAAAAAGTGACTATTGAATTGACAAAGGTACGTACATAAAAAAAAAAATTACTTACGGCTAAGGGAAAATGAGTTGGTGTTGTTGCCGAACATCTAAACTATAAAGATAAATATCGATGACAATATGGGATGTGTGATTGCATGACATGTTATTATGTTAAAATGTTGGCCGAATCCATATGTATATTTAGCTCGACGCTTTTTCCCTTTGTATTTAAGAGTGAACGAAATTTCAACACAATGCTAGAGCGAGATTGATGGATTAACAAAGTTACTTTTTAAAATTTCAGGAAACATTCGTGTTGTATTAGGCTCAATAGAAATGTCATTTGAAGATGAAGACGCTGGCACAACTTTCTTGTTCAGCTTTTGTGATAAATGAAACTTTTGTAACACAGTAATGTTTTTAATTTCATGTTTTGCAGGAGACCCAACGACATATGCTTTGGCAATTTTTTTTGGTTGTATGAGTTGCTATGCTGGAGTTTCAATATGATGCTCAGTTGGTGCTTGCTTAGCCGATGCTTTTGAACAAAGTATCATTCGAGGCGCGTGTTGTTCGGTTTGAACACCCCAGGATCTTTGATTGATTATATACACTTATTTTGATTTGAATCAATTTTTATGACATGGGAATGAAGGTCATATTGATCATGTAGAAAACTAGAAGGGGGGTTGAATAGTTTACTGATTAAAAACTTTGTTTTGAAACTTATTGAAAGATCAATTGATATTGATCTTGAGTATGTTAATGAAATATGCAAGCAATATGTAATGAGTAAATAAGGAAAGAAATGATCAAACCACAACAAGTTGTTTATAGTGGTTCGGCCTACAAGGACTCTTTTTCCTTGCCCTACTCCACTCCCCGAGTCTCACACTCGAGAGTTTAACTTCACTAGTCAACAAGCTCCTTTCACCGGCGAGAAAACCTTTACACTTCGCTTACACTATTTCCGACACTAAGCTAGATGTCGAAGTTCTTTCCAAGGGTTCAACTACTCCCACACACAATGTATTTTGAGGACTAAAATACTAACCACTCACACTCACAAGATTATGATGGTTTGATACAACAATGAAGTATGAATCAACACTAGATCATACAACACTAAACAAACAAGACTTCCAACTTCTCGTTGAAGCTTGAATATGACTTGATCTTCTTTGCTACAAAAGAGATCACTAATATGATATGAAACCGAGTTAGAAGGGTTAGAGAGAAGATATGTATGAGAGTATGTTAGAAAGGGATGAGAAACTACTGGGCTTGGCATTGCTATTTATAGCCAATTGACAGAGCGTTCACGGACCGCGGACCCCTTAAAAGGGTTCCTACTGTACCAAATTGGTACCGCCGGTCGACACCAAGATATCAAATCTTTGCTAAAGTCAACTCTATCTAAGTAAGATTGTGCAAGATATGAAGAGTACAAATCTTCACAAAATATCTAATGGAATCTTCCAATGATCTCCATGATGTAATACATGATGTCAAATGTTGTATTACTATTAATAGAAATATGCAAATGCTTAAGTAGTGTTTGGTTTTAAGAACCTAACACATTCTACAAACTATTATCATACATAATGATTAGAGTCATATCAAGATGTTACTAATCATAAATGTAAATGCTTGAATGATGAATATATTGTTTAAGAAAGCTTGTTTTAATATCTAATAAACTTGACAAGCTTTAAGCTTTTATAAATTAAATTTACTTTTGTCGTTAACAAAACTTAGGCAAAGATCAAAAATATAAATAACGCTTAATGACGATATTTGTATTAACAATCTCCCCTTTTTGTTGAGGACAAAATATAAATTTTATTTTTATAAAGGAAACAAAGTTTGTACAAGAGTTATAAAAATATTAGTTTTAGAGCTTGAAAAGAAAATGATAATGCAAGTGTATGAAATTTGACTTTTAATGAAAGTCAAAGAATTCACTAGTTGATGCATGATGTTTGACTTTTTCTAAAGTCAAAGTATGCAGCTTTGACTTTTTCAAAAAGTCAAATATAAATAATTTCCAAGTTCTATTTTTCCCCTTTTTGTCTCAACAAAAAGAAGAGGCTATGAATGTAATGAGCCGAGCTATTATCTCCCTCTTGTTCAAAGCTCCCCCTAAATTGGGTGCTTTTGTGGGAAGATACATGGATTGTGACAATAAAGCAAAAAAAAATTGTTAGTAATAATGAGCATTCACAAGCATTTCCAAACACTATGTAATGACACCAACAATATAAGAAACAACATTCATTAGTTAAAATTTTTCATGAGTAAAGATCATGAAAAGAGAACACAATGATGTGTTTCTAGTACAAGAAAAATGAAAATATCCAAAAAAAAAATAAAAGAAAGACTATTTTAAAACCATCCTAAAGTGATGGTGGATGGGAAAGAGCATTGAGACGCTCAAGAATGTGGTTGAGGATGAACCTCATTTCTTCGTGGAAGTCATGGACCATAATCCGGTCCGTTCCACGGTTTGACCCGTTTGCTCACAAGTTGAGCAACCATGCCTTGGAGGGTAGAAAGTTTGGGGAGGTTGTGGTGGTGGAATGGTGGATGTGTTGGTGGTGTTGGGGATGTTTGGAGTGGTCATGATGGATGCAAGCAAAGCACTTTGCATTTGCATTGTCTCACTTAAGTGAGAATCCACCATGCCTTTGAATTGGTGGAGGTTGTGGAGTTCGACTTGAATCTCCTCTCTAGTGGGATTGTCATCCCACATGCTCTCCGGAATGTCCTCAATATGAGGGAACATTGATGATGGAAGTGGATGATCCTCGTATAAAGGACCATGAATGTCCTTGTGAATGGGGTGGAAAAGGAGAGGTCTTGGCCCTAATGGGGCGTTTGGGTCAATGGATGACCGAGGTGATTCATGAGCGATTTGCTCAATGGTGCCAAAGGATGGCAATGGTGGTGGATGACTTGGCCTAGGAGGCAAGTCTTCCAAGTCCTCTAGGAAAGGATTTGGTGATGTTGGTGGAGTTGAAAATAACTCCATGGGAGTGAGAGTGGGAGACCTTGGTGAAGGTGGTGAGGGTGTTTTGGATGTTTGGATGGGTGCCTGTGGAGGTGAAGTAGGTGTTTTTATTGGTGGTGGAGTGGTGATCACAATGTGTGATGAAGTAGGTGTAGCTAAGGTAAGGTGTGTATCATCTCTAATGGGAGATGAGATTGTGAGTGGTGAAGATTCGGATGATGAGCTAAGATTGACAAAACAACAAGGCCTTACGCCATTCTAAGCGGTTTTGCAAGGTTTTGGTGATGATTTAGTCATTTTAACTTGGGTTTTGATTTGCTAGATAGTAATGAGAATGAAGAAGGTGTGAGGATGATCATGGTAAAGCCTTTCAATTTATAGAGGTAAGAAATTGTTGAGAAAAGGTTTGATTTGATGTTGAACCATTGAAGAGATGAGGTTCCTAATGATTGGGAAGTGGGTTGAATGCTAGTCATATCACCCAAGTCAATCCATACAAAGAAGATGGAGTGAAGAAGAAAAGATATGCAATTAATGTGTTCTAGTGAGTGGAATTTCCTAATATTCAGATTACCCACGGATTTGAAGGTACCAAAAATTTGGTTCCTTCCTTTATGCCAAAGGGCTCCGTGGGTGGATTTTTCAAATTTTTGAATTTTGGTGGGAAATGGATTTCTTACATCCCTTAGTGAATAATACTAGTTCTAATAACAGTATAAACTAGTTAAGATTGATTTTTAAGTGATGGAAGATAATTTGGAATCAATAAAGAGTCGAAATTGTAAAATTACCCGAGGATCCACGGCACCAAAATCATACACCGACCAACCTGTAAGGGCCCCGGGTCCTACTCAGACAGATATGGCGTACCAAATTGCATAAAGGACGGTACCAAGATAATGGTGCCGTCTCGATCCGTGGAGGTCAAATTTGGACAGAAGTTTCTTTAAAACCCGAGATTAAACCCCAAATTTTTCTCAAAAGTTGTTATACTAAACATTTCTAGTTAGGAAAAGTAAATAACACATATGTAAACATAGTGGAGCATAGATTAAGAGCAAGGCTTATTGATTTTCACAATATAGTGAAAATGGGTAAAATTTGATAGCGCATTTTGTGCTATCCCCCTGCATGAGTTTGTTAGCATACACCATTGTTTTAAGTTATATTATCATCCTACATAATAAAACAACTAAATAGTATCAAACATTAATGATAAAGCATTGTTCCAAACACTCCTTAAAGTACCCTTATTTGTCCAATTTCTTGTAAATCTTGTTCATCATCCTACCAAGGCACTTGAACATTCCCTTAGTTTGCTTGAATTTCACGATTCATTCTCAATCTCGAGAAGAGATGCGTAATACTCATGAGGTGGAAGATGAGAGCTTGGAAGACCATCCTCTGAGCTATTTGATGATGATGATGAAGGAGTTGGAGGTTTAGCTCTCTTGCCTTTAGTCTTAGCAACTCGAGCATCACTAAAGGTACAAAGATGTAAGGGATGAGTTCATAGTGAAGGTGCATTCCTTTTGGGGTTGGTGGAATTGGAGCGAAGTTTCTATAGAGACGGGTGAGAAGCATCCCGTATGGAAGAGCAACGGATCCTTGAGTTGGAATATCAATCATTCTCCTAGCTATGTAGTAGGCTAAGTTGAATGGTTGTCGGGTGGACAAGTTGTAAAGCATGTGACAAAGACAAGCGTCTATGTGATCCCTATTCCCTATGGTGCTAATGACGTTTGCTCTAAGTAACTCCTCCCATTTCTTAAATTTGTGCTTAAGTTCATTGAGCTCCATTCCATATGGATCTCGGTCTACCTCTTTTCCCTTTCGGTTACTCTCGGTTGTATCCGTTTGGGTTAAAAGGTGTTCACGGATGACATCCTTATCGGCTAAACGGGTTATGTAGGGAAGAGCGCGGTCATTGATTGCATCAAGGGCGGTGAGTGACCACTTATCCGTGTAGACACAAGTTCCTCGGTTGGGAATTCCTAGTACTCTAGCAAATTCACTTAAAGTGATGGTGTAGTCATTTTGGTTGATTCTAAAGCTAAGACAAAACTCATCATCTTCATCACTAAAACCGTCACACTAGCATAGAATTCTAACACTAACCTAGGACAAATTGGTTCATCAATGTCAAGAAGACAATCGAATTGAATGGCGGCTAGTTCTTCACGAAGATTGGTATGCTCAAGGAAGGATGAGTGAATGGTTCTACCCTCATGGAAATACCTTGATTCTAGACCCCTAAATATTTCTATTTGTTCCTTGGTGAGTCCTTTGGTTTTGTGGTGTTTGGGAATGTAGTTAAGAGTGTCTTTGTGATCATAGAATCTTGCGGCTACCATGGTTATTCCTAAGGACAAGAGTTAATATGTTAAAAAAATTAAGATAAATTTTAACGTTTTTTGATTCTAGTGTGTGCCTATATGAAAACAATTTGGAGTTGCGGTTATCTCGACTCATTTTATGCACAAAATGGTTTTAGTGGAGTGTTTGGCAAATACCATGAGATAACCCAAATGCTCCTAATTCAATGTGGCTATATTTGAATATACCCGGAAGTGCATATTAGTTATGCAATACCTTTAGTATTCAAGAGCATGCAAGTGATGAAAATTTAACGCTTCTATTTGTATTAGCAATGAAAGAATGTTTTCCTACAAGTGAGAAGCTTTTCAAAACTTTTGACATGGGGTGTTTGGTTGTTTGAATAAGGCCTTATATTTATTATCTATCAATTAGTGGGAAACATGATTTGTTTATGCAATATGATAATGTAGTACCTAATTTGAATGACTAGTTATGCAATTTGCCAATTGAATTCATATTTGGTATAGAAGCATACATAAAACCCCATGTAATGATTTGTGATAGTTTTGTGCATAAATAAGAATCCTAGACTCAGAATTAAGAGATGAAATGTAGTTAGGATACTTACAATGATGTTATCTTCAGTGATTAGTGAGTGGGAAGATGACAATAATGAGCTTGGTTTAAGTTTTGCACGTTTTGGTAAAGTGGGTTGTGAGGAAGAAGATGTTATGTATAAAGTCGTTTTGCCAGAGACCATGACCGCACGGCACCAAATTTTGGTTCCGTCCGTGTTGTCGCTGGTTCGGGCTACAAGAGTGCAATACAAGACAAAATTGTTTTGGTTTGACTATTCTAATGTTTTAGGCTATGTTTATCCTACATGCTTGGTTCCATTAACCCTAAACCAAGTCTAAGAAGATTAAAAGGTTCTCGCTTAAGAGGTTTAGTAAAGATGTCGGCAATGTTGTCTTCGGAGGATACTTTCTCGATTGAAATGTTTTTGAACATTGTCGCTAAGAAAGTGATGACGGATTTCAATGTGCTTTGTACGAGCATGTTGAACGGGATTCTTGCTGAGATCGATGGCTCCTTTGTTGTCGCAGTATCACAATGTCGCTTGAGATGAATTCGTAGTCACGAGAGCTTGCTTCATCCAAAGAGCTTGTTGACATGCTTTTTCCGGTGACGTATTCGCTTCAAGAAGTAGAGATGGCTAAAACCGTTTGCTTCTTTGCAAACCATGAGGTGAGACAATGTCCAACAAAAGTGCAAATACCACTTGTACTTTTTCTATCGACATAATCACCGCATGATCCGAGTCGGCATACACTATGGTTTCTATACCCGTGCCTTTGGGATACCATAATCCTAAACACGTTGTTCCCTTAATATATCTAAAAAACCTTTTTAATGCTTCTAAGTGTGATGCCTTTGGGTTTTCTTGAAAGCGAGCACATAGACAAACACTAAACATAATGTCGGGTCTACTAGCCGTAAGATAGAGTAGGCTACCAATCATTCCTCTATATTTAGTGTTATCTACATTGACTCACCTTCGCCTTGATGAGTTTAGTTTCCGAGGACATGGGTGTTTTAGTTGGTTTGGAATCTTCAAGACCAAATTTCTTAAGCATGTCTTTTATATATTTAGATTGATTAAAGAAAATACCATCTTCTAGTTGTTTAATTTGAAGTCCTAGAAAGAAGTTTAACTCACCCATCATACTCATTTCAAACTCGTCATGCATGATTAGAGAAATCATTACTTAGTTCTTGACAAGTTGATCCGAATATAATGTCATCAACGTATATTTGAACAATAATAATTTGTGATTCCTTTTCTTAGTAAAAATAGTATTATCTACTAATCCCATAGTATATTTGTTATCAATAAGAAAAGTCTTAAGACGGTCGTACCAAGCTTTAGGTGCTTGTTTAAGGCCATATAATGCTTTCTTGAGTTTGAAGACATGATGTGGTTTCTCAAAGTCGGTAAAACCGAGAGGTTGAGCAACATACACTTTTCAGTTAATAAACCCATTAAGAAAAGCACTTTTAACATCCATTTGAAATAATTTAAAATCATAAGCACATGCATAAGCAAGTAATATTCTAATAGATTCAAGTCTAGCTACCGTTGCATAAGTTTCATCATAGTCAATTCCTTCTTGTTGATTATAACCTTGTGCAACAAGCCTAGCTTTGTTTCTAGATACTACACCATTTTCGTCCATTTTGTTTCGAAGGACCCATTTTGTTCCAATTATAGTTTGATCTTTGGGTTTTGGAACTAGTTTCCAAACATCATTTCTAACGTATTGGTTTAATTCTTCTTGCATGGCAATAACCCATGATTCATCTTTTATTGCTTCATTTATGGTTTTGGGTTCAATGGTGGATACAAAACAAAAATGATTACTTTGATTTTGAGCTTGTGATCTTAAGGTTCTTTGATTAAGTTTTCCTATGACCTTTTCTAATGGATGACTTTTAGATTCTTTTATATTGATAATTTCCTTATTTAATGGTTCATCCTCCTTGTTATTATTAATTTGACTTTCAATTATTTGACTTTCAACTAAGTCATCATCTACCAAAGGTGATGTTTTTAGAGGAGGTGGACTTTCGTCAAATGTTATGTTCAACCATTCCTCACTATCATTGTTTCTTTGTTTAGGACAATGTAAGCTTTACTAGTTGGAGAGTAACCAAGAAATACACCTTCATAAGACTTTGGGTCAAACTTGTGAGATAATAATCCTTAGTATTAAGAATAAAGCATTTACAACCAAAGACTTTAAATATCCTAATGTT
>OU343216.1:171489282-171501108 GCA_910596185.1 Chrysanthemum makinoi | reverse complement strand
CTCTATCTAATATGTGCAATATATCCCATAGCATATTAAACATTCGAGCTTTCATCTTGTCTATGAAACATCAGATAATTCCCATCTTTAGATTCTACAACTTCAAAAGTAGTTATTGGAGATTTTTTCTTCTTCTTTTCTGTCTTCTTTTCTGCATCAGCTTTAGAATACTCAAAATCTACAATCCTTAAGTAATTTCTCAGTTCATCATTAGTATCAAATCTTAATTAAACTTTCTTTGACGGCTGTTGATCTTCAACTTCAGTTTTTCTTTTTCTTTTTAAGCTTTCTTTTCTTTCTTCTTCTTTCTGAACATCATCATCTTTATAGTCTTTGATACTATCAACTTGTTTATGATAATCTTCTCTAACAACTTCATACAAACCTTTCATCTCAACATACTTCAACTTATTCAATCCAATATATCCTTGCTTCTTTAGATAAGCCATCATTGCATTCCTTTCCTTAGCAAGATTTGGTCTTCTTGGTAAAGCAGAAACAGGAATAGGTGATTGTAATGGTTCAGCAGCTTTAGCATTCAATTCTTCTTGCAATTTCTTCGCTGCTTCTCTATTCTTAGTTTCTTCAATTTCCTTAGCTTCTCTATCCTTAGCCTCTTCAATATCAATTTCAGCATTCAATTCATCTTGAAACTTTCTAGGCTGCTTCCTTCGCAGCAACTTGAGCACGCCCTTATTTGTGCTAAAGTGAGCTTCTTCTTCTTTGTTTCTACCATCTTACCTTTTCCTTTATCTTTTGGATCAATAACAGGTTGAGAGGCTTGTTGTTGTTCTTCAGTAACACCAGGAATAGCAACACCTCTTGTGCTTGATAGATTTTGCAATATTTTCAACAACTTCTTCATCCACAGACTTCATGTGCTCAACCACAGGTGTATCAGTCTCCTCTTCATGTAGAATAGTAGAGGGACCAGCTTCTTCATCAAAGTTTAACACCCTTGGTGTAATTAATTGTTTTCGAGATGTTTCTTGAAGACCGATACTTTGATCCGTATTACCTTGATCATCAGTACTTTGAACTTTAATGATTTCTTCCTGATTACTTTTACTTGAACTTGCACTTCATGCTTTGAGGTTGATCCATCGTACCTTGAGGTTCATCTTCTTTATCAGTATATGATGGAGCATCTTCATTCAAGTTCTTATCTTCCAATTTCCTCCCCAATTGGAATGAAGATTGCTTTTGAACCTTTTTACTTTTGGTCTTCTTAAGCTGCCTTTGCTGCTTCTTTTTAGCTTTGACCAAGAGCCTGTGATGTTTAACTAAGGGCCAAACAGACTTCTTGAATCTTCTAAACTTGATCTTCAATTGTGCTATCTGAGTAGTTTTCTTCAATCTGACTATCTCTTGTCAGTCGAACATAATTATCAACACCAACCTTCGGGGTATAGTAGTTGGATCTCCTCCCGAAGATGATGAGAATTAGGAACATCTTGTTACGGTGATGCAATAGGAGGGAGTAGTATGGTGGGATGAGGGTGGGAGAAACTTCATTACCTTCATTAACATCAATACCTTGTGAAGCGGGACCTTGTGATTCAACACTTTGAGAAGCATACCTTGTCTGAAGTTTCTTTGTGATGCGCTTTGAGAAGTACCTTCTCTTCATCACTAGCATCAACCTCATCTCTAACTAGCTTGAACAATCTCCATCATTGAGTAGTCAATGGAGTGTCCCTTCGAATAAATCACTCTTCCTAGCCATGAAAATTAGAAAATCTTGGCTGGTTGTTACCCACAACAGGTAAAAGACTGGTAGGCTTTGGTACATCTGAAAGTTGTTTATTCAAGAAGACTTGAATAAATCTCGGATACATTAACCATCTTGATCCATGAGAGATGTGTGAGAGAATTCCATCTAAGATTAGTAGCGAAAAGTTGAACATACGGTTTGTAGCCAATCCTATCATCTGGTCACAATATTTGAACCAAATTGCTCCCGAAGTACTTTTAAACTGATACAATGAAGAAGAACATGTACAAATACTTCCAATGTGGATGAACAAGGGTTTCTTAGATGTTTGTTGTGTCAGCCAAAGACCCTTCATATCCAATATCTCTCGGTGTATCCCAAAGAAGCATTTTATCAAACCTAATAGCTCCTTCTACATCATCAAACAATAAATCTTCACGAATTGATGCTTCAGTAATCTTGATAGTCCTGCCAGCAACTTTAGCTTGAATATAAGATTCATCATTCTCCACATGCGTCCTTGCAGTTTCCCAAAATTACTGTATCCAGGGCTCAATTATATCAGGTTCACCAATCAGTTATGCGCTTTTGGTGATTAGAAAAAGATATCTGTTAAGAAATTAATGATGTCATGGAAAATGACATTAGCCTCTGTTTTATCTAAATTCGCCACCATGTTGTGCTTTGAAACTGTATGTAGGTTTGCCATGGATGATTAGAAAAAGATATCTATTCTGGAATACGTAATTGTGTTATAGAGAGAGAAATATGGAAAAGATTGGAACGAATAAAGGTGAGAGGGAAAATCGGAGAGTAGTTATTTATAGGTAGGATTTGAAAAATCACAACCTATAATAACAAAGTTATCGTTATTTGAATTTACCCCTCAATGTTTCCGTTAGAACAGTACTTTAATAAGACAAATAGTTCTTTCCACGTGTGCAGTACTTTCCCAAGTAGTACTTTCATGCAAAACAGCAGTATTTTTCCATCTTCTATGCTATAATAACAAACACTCCATGTAAACATTATATTGCCTCCCCTTAAGCAATGCATAGGACTGTCTAACTAATTAACCAGTCCTCCCCTTAAATGTAGCTTAATAATTAATCATGCCAATACTCACCACCAAGTGATTAAATCTTGAAACATCAAATCCTTTGGTGAGTAAATCAGCTACATTATCATCTGTATGCACCTTGATAACATTAATGAGCCTATGCTCATAACAATCTCTGATGAAGTGGTGCCGAATCTGAATGTGCTTGGTCTTGGAATGATAAACTGGATTCTTCACATCAATAAGGTACTCTCATTATCAATATTGATAGGAGTATTCTTGAAATTGAACCCATAGTCCAAGTTGATTCGCATCCAAAAAACTTGTCCACAACAGCTTGCAGACCCGCATATTACGCTTCAGTAGAGGATATTGCGCAATTGTTTGCTTCTTACTTGCCATAAAACTAATCTTCTTCAAGATATTGGCATCCACCCGATAGTTGATCTTCTTCATAGTTGTCACTGCATAATCACTATCTGAAAAAGCTTCCAAGTGAAAAGGGGAATCCTTTGGATACCACAACCCCAACTTAGGTTGTTGTTTCAAATAACTAAAAATTCTCGTCACTGCATTCATATGAGGACCTTACGTGAGACTTGATATCTTGCACATAAACACACACAAACATGATATCAGTAGGGATGCTTTAAAGATACATAAGACAGCAAATCATGGATCTGTATAACTTGACTTCAACTGGTTGTCCATCTTCATCATTGCCCAATGAGTTGATTGATTTAATAGGTGTAGTAGGGCTTCATAGCATCAAAATTGGACTTTTGTATGTCAGCTACATACTTGTCTTAACTTATGAAAATTCCCTCCTTTGGTTGCTTAACTTGAAGTCCCAAAAGAAAGTTAACTCACCCATTGAACTCATTTGAAATTCATTCTGCATCAGCTTCTCAAACTCCTTGACCATTGATTGTTTTGTGGCTCCAAATATGATATCATCTACATACACTTGAATTAGCATGATATCCTTCTTATCTCTCTTGATAAACCAAGTCTTCTATAGCTCATATCCTTGCACCATGTTGCAATAAGAAAGTAGAGAGCCTTTCATACCAAGCTCTAGGTGCTTGATGTAAGCCATAAAGAGCCTTTACCACTTTATAGACTTTGTTTAGATGTTTAGGATCTTCAAAACCAGGAGTTTGTTTAATATATACTTCCTCTGTAATCTTGCCATATAAAAAGGCACTCTTGACATCCATTTGATAAGCTTGAAATCCCATATAGGATGCAAAAGCAAGGAAGATTCTAATTGCTTCAATCCGTGCTACAGGAGCAAATACTTCATCATAATCTACTCCTTCTTCATGTCTGTAGCCTTGTGCAACTAACCTTGCTTTGTTCTTGATAACATTCCCTCTTTCATCTCTCTTGACTCTGAACACCCATCTTGTACCAATGACCTTCTTTCCATCAGGAAGATCACATAATACCCAAACTTCTTGAAGCCTGAATTGAAGAAGTTCTTCTTTCATAGCTTCAACCCAACTCTCTTTAGTCAATGCTTGAGCAATATTCTTGGGTTCTTCTGAGATAAAAGCAAGTAACATGCATGTTTGATGGTCTTTTGATTTAGCCAATTCGTTTATAGACAAAGCTAAGTAAACATTATGAGGTTTAGAAAACTCTTAGCTTTGTGTCTTGTCATCACTCAGAAGTAGAAGGACCAATGATTTGTCAGTAGGATGATTCTTATGAATTCTTACAGGCAGTCATGGAACTCCATAATTGTCACCCAAATTAGTGAAATCAGCATCTTCATTGGAATCTGAGAAAATACCTTCATCTTCAAACTCATCATCAGTATATTCTAAGCCAGTCATGGTAGGATCATCCAAATCATCCAAAGAGCTGTTAACTGGTGCAGCAGTACTTTGATCTAAAGTAGTGTCACCCAAAGTACTGTGAGTGAACTCTGCAGTCTTGTTCTTTTTCTTTGCTTCCTCATAAGCTCTTCTTTGATCATCATTATAAGAGTGTGCTAGAACATCTTGAAAGCATGTATTCGGAACATCTTGAATAGCTTGATCCTCAGCAGACAATGAGGATTTTGGCTCATCAGTACTTTTCTCCTTCTCAACAGTTTTAGGTTCTTCATCATGAACAATATCAGGTCTAATATGGACTCCATGAACAACATACTGTACCTCTTCTCCATTGTGAACAGGTTGATTTTCTTCTACAAGGTACATAGTTCATAGAAGGAGTCAAAACTTCAGATCAAACATCAATCAGGGACCTTTACCCTTCGATTTTCTTGATCTTCTAAAAATTCAACATGAAGACAATCTTGAACCTTCTTGGTGACACTGTTGTACACTCTAAATCCTTTCTTTTGTTGGTCAATATCCCAATAAGTATCCTTCTTCTGACTTGCCATCAAATTTGCCCAAATTATCAATTGTGTTGAGAATAGTGAGAGGGCATCCAAAAGGCTTCATAAATCAAATGTTGGGTTTGTTTCCCATCAGCAACTCATAAGGTGTCTTCATCTGTAGTTTGGTGAGTGACACTCAGTAAGTACATAGCAAGTACTTGATTTTTCAGAATTGAATAGGTAATTGTGAATCTGCAAGCATTGTTCTGGCTGCTTCAATCAAAGTCCTATTATTTCTCTCTGCAACACCATTTTGCTGTGGTGTTCTTGCAATGCTAAACTCCCTCTTGATCCCTTTGTTGGCACAAATTCATCCATAAGCTTGTTCTTGAATTCAGTTCCATTGTCACATCTAATAGCTCTAACTTTGAGTCTCAATTGGTTTTCAAGGGGTATGATTAGATCATGAATTGCATCAAAAGTGTAATCTTTAAATCCCAGAAAATACCCAACTCAATCACGTCATCTGTCACAACCAGCAGTACTTTTTCTTGTTCAGACTTGTAACAGAAACAGGACCAAATAGATTCATGTGTAGCACTCCAAGGTTCTCTGACAGTTCTTTCCTCAAGCTTCTTGCATGAAACTTTGTGTTGTTTACCCTTCTTGCACGCCAAACAGGAGTGATCATTCTTGTAAGTCTTTGAAGGTAAACCTCTAACTAAATTTCCTTTGACCAATTTGTTGATATTCTTGTAATTCACATGGCCTAATCTTCTATGCCATTGATGTGCTTCTTCAAGTGTAGCCTTTGCTACTAAACATGTAGCTCTATCAGAAGAGTGAAGACTCTTCATATCCAAACTATACACATCATTGGTTCTTGGTACTTTCAGTATCACCAAGTTATCATCATCCAGCTTGAATTCAGGTGAAAGTATGAGACATTCTGTGATGAATAACACAGTGCTTTTGTCACGATTTGAGAGACTGACAAAAGATTGAACTTGAGCTCCTTCACATATCTAACATTCTCAAAATCTATGCTCCTTGTCTTTATGGTTCCTTTCCCACTAATTCTTCCTCCACTATCATCATTCCCAAATGCAACTCTTCCTCCACAATAAGATGATCTTTAAGCTCCTCTTAAGGTTTCCCTGCACAAAAGATCATTATTGACTTGTGTTCCCCTTGTGGAGTAACATACTCAAATTCCTTGAGTATGTAATCTTCACATTTTTGTAGACAGAATCAAGCATTATCTTTTGTTTCAAAACTTGTGGTGGATTTTCGGCAAAACTTTCTTTTTCAACAAAAACCTCCTTTTCTTTTTCAACAAAATCATCTTTATCAAAATTCTGTTTCAGCGTACTTGTTGAAAGTCTTTGTTTGTTCATCATCAGTACTTTCCTTCTTAACCCATTTGGTTTTAACTTCGGCGGAGTATCTAGATCTAACTACTTTCTTGAAGTTGTAACGCCTTATAGATTGATAGTAATTAGATCTCCTAGGGTTCCTATTCCAAGAGGTGTTTGGTGAAAGAGCGTACTTTGAGAAGTACTTTCTTGGCTTAATTACCTTGGAAAGTATTTGAAGATACTGAAGGTTTTGAAAAAGGTCTTCTCTGGTGAGGGTACCTATAGTCTGGTGAGAAGTTTCTATGGTTAACCCTATGTGAATGATTCCAAGCTTGTCTAGTCTCCCTTGGTTTTTGGTTGTCAATTCTGTTCTTTGGGAACTTACTTAAGTACTCGGAGTGTAAGTCACAGTCCTTAATCAAATGATTAGGACTAAAACAAACAAAACATAGTTTTTGATCTGTAATCCCAAAATTTCTTCTTCTATGTGTATGACCAAACCTATCTTGTCTTCTAGGTGAATGATGAAAACTGTTTTGACCAAAATTATCCCAAAAAGGTTTAGCAGTAGTGTTAAAAGGTTTTCTTAAAGGTACTGCTGAAGGTGTGGAAGTACTTTGAGGTGTAGCAGTACTTTCAGGTGAAAGTACTATTTGGCTTTTAACATCATCTACCTTAGGTGTTTCAAAAGTTTCTTTTGAGGTTTCAGACCTAGATTGACCTTTAAGTTTCTTCCTAAACTCTAAGCTGTCTACTCCAAAACGAGAAACATCAGGCCTAAGAGGTTGATGACTACCAGTGGGATGAGGGACTGCATGATAGGCATTATCTTTCTTAAACTCAGGAGGTGTTTCACTAACTGGTTCCTCATTAATAGATGTGTCTACATAATTAATGAGTTCATCATCACTAGTGGTTATATCCTCAAAATCACATTCATCCTGATCACTAGGAGGGTTTTCTATGCTATTAAAGTCCATACCAAAAACTAGGTCAGTTTTAATGTAGGCTCTTCTCTGTTTTTCAACATAAGTGACATGAGAAAGACCTGATTGTCCCCAAGCATTAAATTTTTCTAGCAATTCATCTCTCTCCTTAGTTAGTTTCTCAATTTCATAGATCTTACAGTTTAACTTCCATTCACTTAATTTCAACTGATAGTCCTGTTGTTCATACTTTTCTGCCCAAGCCATTTCATTATTTTCATGTGTTATAATTTTGGCTTCCATAGACTCTAAAGTAATTTGGTAACCAGTTCGCCCTAGCGTTACTACACTCCTCTCTCAGTCACATAATCATTAAGCACTTTTTGATAAAAGTTATGACACTTAGAACATACATCAAAGATAGGGGGTGAACTTGGTGAAGTAGCTACCATGGCAAGCAGAACAGGTTCAGCTTCACACACTCATGCTACTCTAGTCAAAGCACCATATAGACTCCATAGCAGCATAGGTTCCTCATCAAAAGCGAACTCCAGTCAAACTCTTCCATTGAATCCTCCATTGCTACCATCAGGTAGGTTAGTGGTTCATCATCAAACTCAGTACTCCAGTCAACCTCTGATAGATTATCTTGAGCAACCAAAGCTTTTGTTTATGTAATAGGAATTTCTTTCAACTCTAGCTTTGGTTTCTCAGTCATCATGTTTGCTTGATATTTAGCAAACCTGCATTCCTTGCAAAATGTCAGTCTTTTTGACAGTTGAAGCATTCAATCTTGGATTTGTCAAAAGTGATTCCCTGTTTAGGTTTCAAGTCAATGCCTCTTCCTGTCTTCTTCATAAACTTCTTGATCCTTGCAGTGATCATAGCAACTTGCCACCTGATATCAATTTCTTCAAGAGCATCCTCTTCACTCTGTGAGAGATCTTCTTCATAAGTAACAAGTAGAGTAGCTTGCGTAAAGAAAGAGCACACGACTTCATCTGAGTGGATGGTATTGGTTGGTGTGGGTTCTGAGCAAAAGTGGGGGTAGTGTAGGCAAGTACTTTGAGTAACATACTTTGAGTAGGAGAGCAGATACTTTTAGTAGAAGTACTGCCCCTCTTTTGAATGACATAAAAGCTAGCAATACTTGTGAGACTTTGAGCTTGTTTGGCCACACATCTCATGCTCATACACCTTCAGATGATTGTAGAGATCATCAAAATCCATGGTGTCCAATCCAGGTTGTCCTCTGATCATAGTAGTAATCACATGCCATGTAGATGGCAAACTCCTTAAGAACTTAAGGTTAGCATCTTCAACTGAAACCTCTGCTTTGTACAGCTCCAGCATCTTTGAGAAGATTTTGGAATCTGTCGTAGGTAGCATCAAGGCTTTCTCTTTCTCCAACCGTAAAGGTTTCAAACTGCTTCTTCAATAGATTTCTGTGCATCTTCTTGGAAGCATCATTACCTCCAAATCTAGTCTTGAGAGCAGCCTAGAGTTGCTTTGCATCTTTAGCATCATGGAATTTGAGTAGGTGTCCATCTGGAATGGCAGACAACAGTATGTTGAGAGCCTTCTCTTGATTCCTTATAGTAGCAGCTGGCAAGATGGGTTTAGGTGCTTTAGGTTGTCCATGAATGTCTACTGGATCTTCCACAACTTCTTTACCATTGACAATCACATTCCACAGTGCATGCGTGATTGCAATATCTACCCCTCATCTTCATGCTCCATAGATCGTATTCGCCCTTCTTAATGATTGGTATTCTTAGTGAGGTGATTGATGGGGGTGGAACAGCTTCAGTCGACATCTTTAGGTTTTTGTTGTTAACTAAGGTTAAACGGTTTCTTCTTAGTCAGAGTTTCCACACAAGCTCTGATACCACTTGTTGGATCGATGTACTCTAACCAAACTAAGTTAAATAGCTTGTTAAGGGTTTAATAACCTCGGATAAATCCTAAGTTATTAACAATGAAACACTGAGTAATCTCTATTAAGTATGCGGAATTTACTTAACAAAGCTAAGAAGATTTAACTTTATTAATAACTCTAAAACTGCTTATTATGCAGATTCTTTAACAACTCTAAAACTCTAATAATCTCGTATTATGTCGTATGTCTAATGCCAATCTAGGGGTCCTTTTATAGGCTTAAGGATAACCCTAGTCGGTTTACAATTTGTATCCTTGTACGACAAGTAATCTAAACAAAGAATATTCTAGAATACATAAAGCTTCCCATAAACGAATATAGCAGTTCTTTGGCTTTGCAGTACTTTGACTTCAGTAGTACTTTGACTTTTTACTTAGCAGTACTTTGACTCTTCAGTACTTTGACTTCGTCAGTACTTTATCAATCTTCAGCACTTTCATATCCCAACAATGGGGTAACTATTGATGTTACTGAGTCATCCTTGAGGAGAATTATTATTGGATCGATATACTCTGACCAAACTAACTATGTAGCTTGTAAGGGCTTAGCAACCTTGGATAAATCCTAAGTTACTAACAATGAAACACTGAATTTACTCTATTAAGTATGCGGAAACTACTTGAATAAAGCTAAGAAGAATAACTTAAACTTCAACGATTTTATTAATACTTTGAACCTGCTTGATACACAAATTCACTAACAACCCTAATAACTCTAATATCCTCTAATATTGCGTATGCATTCTTTCCTCTAATGCCAATCTAGGGGTCCTTTTATAGGCATAAGGAATATCCTAGTCGGTTTACAATTATAATTCTTGTACGACAAGTAATACTAAACTAAGAATATTTTAGAATTACAAAGCTTTCCATAAACGATATAGCAGTTCTTTAGCTTTGCAGTACTTTGATGCGAGCAGTACTTTGACTTTCATTTGGCAGTACTTTGACTTTCTTCAGCACTTTGACTTTCTTCAGTACTTTGCCTTTTATATCCCAACAATCCTCCCCTAACTTGAATTCTACTTGCTTGATTTCAAGTTCCTTTGTATCTTTTGTCTTTAACATCTTTGTCTTCAAGGAAAGATTGTATCTTTATCTTCAGATTCATCTTGTACTCTTTGTGCTTGTATAGTCATCATCAAAGTAGCCTTTATAAGCAATCCTTTTCAGCAATTATCAGCAATCTTCATCTTTTCAGCTACTCAGCAACATATGGCAAATTGTACCTCAGATCATAAACTTTCAGTCTATTCACATCAATTCCAGGTGTGTAAACTCCTGTGAGAGGTGAATCATTGAAAATTTAATGGATTTTGATGTCTCTTTACCAAAGCCATTAACTCTGGAGTAGCCAATGTTTAGGTGTGTAAAACCATGGTACATTGATAACCATATGATTTTTAGCAAATCATCAGCTATCAACGGATTTGTTAAGTCTTTACCAAAAGCCGTACCCTTTTGGACTAGTTAGTTCTTGCAACCATGGTGAACTAATTACCATATAAATGGTTTTTCCACAGCCTTTACCACAAGCCATTTTTCTTGTGGGCTAGCCAACTCTTCACTATTACAGATATGGTGAGTTGATTACCATACAACTTATTGGCAAGTTGTCAACCATCAACGGATTTGAGATATCTTTACCAGAGTCGTTTGCTCATGGATTAGCCAGTCCTTTTGTTAGACATGGTGGACTGATAACCTTCTATCTCAAAAACCATTTGTTGCTGTTAACTTTTGTTTCAAAATATTTTGCACTTAACAAAAGTTTCCTTATTTTCTATTAAAAATCGTTTACTTGTTTTGTGTTGCAAGCAGTACTTTGAATAAAGTACTGTTTGTCCAGCAGTACTTTGAATAAAGTACTGATTTCTCAAAAATTTATACAATTATGAATCATACCAGTATTTATGCATCATCATCAGCCATAGTCGTCCATTTGATAAACAATTCGATCACCATAAGGGCTGTTTCATTCTCCTCTTCAACTTCCATACCATGATCTAGCATTCTTCTCATAAGATCTCTTGTCAGTGGATATCTTCTTTCTGCTAGCATATGAATCATGGTCCCATCTTCTAACTCCAAAACATGCACTCCTGATTCTTCAAAGAATCTCCAGCTGGTAATCTCCCAAACTTCTTGGTTATTCCAGATTGCATCAGTGCTTGTCTCTTTTTTCTCCCAGATGGTTATCAAATCTCCCAGCAAGACTAAGCCAACTCCAGTTGAAGGAATATGCTCAAAATACTCTTGCGCTAGTTGATATAGGTGAAACAGATCTTCCCTATCTATTATGTGCAGTATATCCCATAGCAAATTAAATACTCTAAAGCTTTCATCTTCTCTATGGAACATTAGATAGTCTCCTTCCTTTGATTCTACAACTTTAAATGTAGAAATCTTAGACTTCTTTACTGCAACATCTTTGGACTTAGGATGCTCAAAATCTACCACTCTTAAGTAATTTCTCAGCTCATTGTTAATGCTAC
>OU343216.1:171445539-171482215 GCA_910596185.1 Chrysanthemum makinoi | reverse complement strand
GTCCAAGTTTTAACTATCGTTGGCAGGCCGGTTGTGAACCGAAAGGGGGTCTGATGGTGCTTCTACTTCCAAGGGTAATGGTACTAGTAATGAACCAAATGTTCCTAAGGAGCTTGGGGACAAAAAGTAATCCTCTTTGGAGACAAATGGTATGAATACTTGGATAAACAGCCTACAAGTGCTGCTGGTAGACTTACGTTGGATAAACAGCTTACAAGTGATGTTCGTGTCCATTGAAATACATTCATGATGATTGAGTGATATACTGAATAAGAACCTTTTTAGTGTGCTTGGTGATGGAGTTATTTAGGGGTTGAGGAGGCGTTCTCAACCAGATCAAGGGGTTCAGTAATCTTATGGAGGTTGATGAGTATATTGAGTTTGGGAAACTAAGTACGGACACTAGTAATCTTATGGAAGCAAGCACTTCCTCTCTTGATGTTCCTCATGTATAGTTTCGCGTCATGGAATATACGGGGAATGAACCAATCCCCTAAACAAAATGAGGTTCGGCATGTAATTAGTGAAAATCAACTTCTATTTGTGCTATCTTGGAATCGTATGTTTCTATTCTCGTCTTGAGTTATGCGTGAAGGTTTTTAAAGTTGGGATTGGATTGGGCGTCTAATGGTAGTTTTGTAGTAGTGGTTCTCGTATTGTCTTGGGATGGAATGTGGATGTGGTTGATTTGAATGTGGTTGCTATGAATGATCAGGTGATCCATACTTTCATTCGTTTCAAGGCGGATAAAAAGGAGCTCTTTTGTTCTTTTGTTTATGCTCATAATAGGTATACGCGTAGGAGAACTCTTGGGATAACCTTGGTTTACATAATCAGCTGGTTCGGAATCGTCCTTGGTGTGTTCTAGGGGATTTCAATTCAGCTCTTAATTTAGAAGATAAGGTTGAGGGTTCTTCGATTATTGATATTGCGATGCGGGAATTTAAGGAATGTGTTGATGCTAATGAGCTGGTTGATATTAATCGGTCGGGCCTGAAATTTACGTGGACTCAAAAGCCACAAGGATTAGATGGTACGTTGAGGAAAATTGATCGTATAATGGCTAATCTTGGATTTCTTGATGCGTTTGCTGGTGCTCATGCTATATTTCAACCGTATCGTATTTGATCATTCTCGGCTATTCTTCATATTCCTACGATGAGTAAGCTTAAGCCAAGGCCTTTTAAATTTTTTAATATTTTGGTTCAGAACTCTAGTTTTAAGCAGCAAGTTGAAGAATGTTGGGGAAGTGTGGTGAGTGGATTTCATATGTATAAAGTGGTTAGTAAATTGAAGGCGCTTAAAAAGCCTTTTCGAAGAATGCTCTTCCGGGAAGGTAATATTCATGATAAAGTTTCCAAACTTCGTCATGAATTGGATGCGGTTCAGCGTGCTCTTGATTTGGACCCCTTTAATCTTGATTTGCGTGAGGAGGAAGCTTGTTACCTAAATGCGTTTAATGAGGCTGTTTTAAAGGAAGAATGCTTTCTCAAACAAAAAAATAAAGTGGAATGGCTTCGTGTTGGTGATTCCAATTCTGCTTTTTTTCATAAGGTTGTCAAGAGTAGGAGAGCTAGGAGTCGGATTGATTCGATCCTTGATACTAATGGTATGCAATTGGTGGACGACCAGGTTCCTAATGCTTTTGTTTCTCATTTTACTTCTTTTCTTGGTCAAGCAGGTCCTACGTTGCCTTTGGAGGACTCGGGTGTTTACTTCGACCCTTGATCCTAATGTGGCTCTTTTCATGGTTCGTGATGTTACGGCTCAAGAGGTTAAAGAAGCTATTTTTTCTATGGGGGATGATAAAGCGCCGGGTCCGGATGGCTATTCGGCTGCGTTTTTTAAAGGTGCCTGGGATATTATATCGGAGGATGTTATTAAGGCGGTTCAGGAGTTTTTTGTCAATGGTAGGTTGTTGAAAGAGGTTAATCATACTACCATAGCTCTTTTGCCTAAGATCAATTCTCCGACTCGGATTACTGATTTTAGGCCTATTTCGTGTTGCAATGTGATGTTCAAGTGCATTAGTAAGATTATTGCAAACCGGATTAAGGAGAGTCTTAATACTTTGGTTAGCCCGAATCAATCTGCATTTGTTCCAGGTAGAAGGATTGCTGATAATATCTTGCTTACCCAGGAGCTTATGCATAATTATCACCTTAATAAGGGCCCTTCTAGGTGTGCTTTTAAGGTTGACATTCAGAAGGCATATGACACGGTGGATTGGCAATTTTTAAGGTGTATTTTGGATCATTTTGGTTTTCACCCACGTATGGTTCACTGGATTATGGAGTGTGTGTCTACTACTTCGTTTTCTATAAGTGTGAATGGTATTCTTCATGGTTATTTTAAGGGTAAGCGTGGTTTAAGACAAGGGGATCCATTATCGCGTATCTTTTACGCTTTGTTATGGAGGTGCTTACCCTCATTTTGAGACGTCGTGTGCGGGACTCTGAGATGTTCACATTTCATCACAAATGCTCCCAACTTAATATTATTAATCTTTGTTTTGATGATGATTTGTTTTGTTTTCTCATGGTGATGCTCATTCGGCAGGTGTTATTATGGCGTCCCTTGAGGAGTTTAAGGATGTCTCGGATTGTCTCCCTAGTTTACATAAGAGTACAGCTTATTTTTGTAATGTTTTAAATCATGTAAAGCTTGCTATCTTGCAGATTCTCCCATTTGTTGAAGGAATTGCCGGTTAAGTACCTTGGGGTTCCATTGGTTACTACTAGATTGATATTTAGAGATTGCAAGGAATTGGTGGAGAAGCTGTCTAATCGCATCAATGATTGGAGGAATAAATCCCTCTCTTTTGTGTGTCTCAGCTTATTCAGTCAGTTTTGTCCTCTATGCACATTTACTGGGCCTCGATGTTTATTCTCCCTGCTCGTATTATGGCTGATTTAGAGCAACTTATGAGGGCATTCCTTTGGAGTTCTGGTACTGGTCGTAAAGGTCATTCTAAAGTTGCTTGGGAGGTTGTGTGCTTGCCTAAACAGGAGGGTGGGCTTGGGATTCGTAGGATTGATTGCTTCAACACTGCTCTCATTACTTCTCATATTTGGCGTTTGTTTAATTCTACAGATTCGTTGTGGGTGAAATGGATTCATACTTATAGGTTGCGTGGTCGTAATTTTTAGGATGTTCCGAGTCGTGGGAATCTTTCTTGGAGTTGGCGAAAGATTCTTCAGGTTAGGCCTCTTGTTCGGCAATTCTTTTGGTATAATCTTGGGAATGGTTTGAAGACTTCTGCTTGGTTTGATACATGGTGTTCGGCTGGTCCTTTATCTCTTATTGTGTCCTCGATGGATATCCACCAGGCTGGTTTCTCTTCTAATTCTGTGGTTCGTGACATTATTGTGGAGGATTCTTGGGCTTGGCCAATTATTTGGGGACCTAGGTATCCTATGCTTACATCATTTCCGGTTCCTAATTTAGTTTCTAATGTGGATGATCGGTTAGTGTGGAAGACGGGTGATGGTCATATCAAGTCTTTTTCTGTTTCGTCTGTCTGGGAGTGTATTCGGCCGCGTGGACAAGTGGTTGATTGGTTTCATCTTGTTTGGTTCTCGCACCGTATTCCGAAACATGCATTTCATTTGTGGCTGGTTATGCGTAGGAGACTTCGTACTCAGGATATGATGTATTCCAATGATCCTTCGAGCGTAGCCCTTGTGTGCCCATTATGTAGCACTCAACCGGATTCTCATGATCACCTTTTCTTTGAGTGTTTGTTTTCGTTTCAGGTTTGGGAATCTTTGAAGGTGTTTGCTGGTCTTACGGACATTCCTTATGTCTTAGATGCTATTGTGAACCATTTGACTCCTAGTTCTTCATCTCGGTCTGTGCGGAGCGTTGTGTCGAAACTTCGTTTGCAACAACTCTTATTTTATTTGGCAAGAAAGAAATAACAGAATTTTCAAGAATCAAAGGAGGTCTGCTACTCAATTAATTGAAGTGATCAAATCAACGGTGCGTCTGAAGCTTATTACTTGTAGTTTCAAACGAAAGGCGCATGTCCTTGATTTTTTGCGCGTTTGGCGGTTGCCTATGTCTCTTATGCATTCTTGATGGCGGGTTCTAGTCATGATGATGCGTTCTTGGTCTGGGTTCGTGAGGTTGGTGTTATGCCTCTGGTTAGTTTGATTGCTGGTGGTCGGTTTTCGTTGGAGATCCGGGTAAGTGCTGTACTCTTTTTCCCTTCTCCAAGGTTTTCCCATTGGGTTTTTTCTTGGAAAGGGTTTTTAAGGAGGCAGGCTTATTTGGTTCATCAATCTCCTTCGAAAAGGTGGGCTGATTGGTGTGGTCATTCTTGTGTGATCAGATGGTTATTTCCAGTAGGAGTTTTGGTTATTGTATGTTTTTTGTAGTTGTTTTCGCTTAGTGGCCTGTCACAAGCGGAGTTAGTTGGTTGTTCAAGCGTTGCTTGAGGTAAATGTGGTTCTTCAGCCACATTCCATTGTTCTTAAACGATTTTTTGGTGTAATATATTTTACCGGGCGGATTTGCCCTTTACCCAAAAAAAAAAAACAAATACACGATGGACCACGAATATAAATCAGCCGTTTTCATTAACAAATACACGATGGACCACCAGGTAAATGATACAAGACCCAATTAACTGATACAACAGGTTCAAGCACAACCCAATTAACTTATACAAAACCAAAGTGATACAACTGAACCATCACGACATGTACCCAATTAACAGATACAACCAAAGTGATACAACTGATACAACATGTTTAAGCAACCCAATTAACTGATACAACTGAACCATCACGGCATGTACCAGGGCCTCAAACCACAACCTGTACCACGACCACCTGCCTGAAAACGAAACTCCAACGAATCTTACAAATCCAGATCTTACACAAAAATAAGATATAACACAACCCTAACCCAACTGAATATCTCGTGTAAAACAATAGATCGAAACAAAAACCAATGAATATCTCGTGTAAAACAATAAATTGTAACAAAAACCAACTAAAAGGTCTCGTCTACAATTTCTGAAAAAGCATCGTGTTCTAGAAAACAAAAGCGGATCATAACAGATCTTGAGTACAAAACATCGTGGGATGTATCATGAAAGGCCAACCCAAAAGCTTATTATCTCATCAAAGTTGTACACGAAAACCCATAATATGACAAAATTCTGGATCTGTTAATAACTATCTCAAAAATTGAGATTAATAATGAGTAATTGTTGTTGGAGTTTTGAAAGATGAGATATGGTGGTTTATGATTCCGGTGATATGGGTAGAAGGAGAACAGAAAAAAGTTCACAAGCTAAAAATCCGATAATCAGATCATCAGATCATTAAAAAGCAGAAAATGATTCCGTTTCATTAACAGATTCCGGACCATAAACAAATCAAGTCATAACACGATCGGTTGTGTTATGGTTATGGATCGGTGGAATTTATTTTGTTATGGATCGGTGGAGAGTGGAGGCTTAGTGTTATTTTGAGAGGGGAGAATGAGAGGAGGTTGAGAGAAATAAGAGTGGGCGGCTGATTTAAGAGTAGGGTGGTTTAAAGAAGAAAGGGTTAAAAGGGACCAGAGTTAAAAGGGATAATAGAATGTTAAATACCATTGATGCCCCTAAGCTCATACAAATTAATTTTTATTAATTTTCTATTTTTATTTTTTGTGTATTAAATGTATTGCCACTTGCTCTTCTCTTATTGGCTATTGAATAGATCTTATTTTAGAATTTTAACATTGATCTTATTTGATCTCAAATATATATATATATATATATATATATATATATATATATAGGGTTATGGTACAAAAAAATTACTAAAGTTTTTCAAAAATTTGTCTTAAGTTACTATTGTTTCATTTTGTTCACTCAGGTTATGAACTTTCGGGAGCATACACTTCGATAAATTCAGTGTTAGTCCGAGTAACCTAAACGTATATTTATTGATAAGTTCAGTAACCTGAGTAAACAGATTGTCAAAGTTTAGTAACCTGAATATATACTTTATAAGTTCATTAACTGAGTGAACAAAGTTTCAAAGTTCAAGAACCGGATGAATAAAATGAAACTATAGTAACTTAGGACAAATTTTTGAAAAACTTTAGTAACTTTTCTGTACATAACCATATATATATATATATATATATATATATATATATATATATATATATATATATATATATATATATATATATATATATATATATATATATATATATATATATATATATATATATATACTAGTGGCAAAACCCGTCCGATGGACGGGTATGACTTGTGGTTTTTGTTTTTAGGATTTAGTAGAACAAATATATACTAAAAATTAATTAAAAGTTAAATGAAACGGTTAAGATCTATAATTGATGTTACCCAATCCTATTTTTAGGAACTTGACGGTAGGCACTCTGTTAGGAATTGGAAATTCTATTGTGAAGCATCGGTCACCCCAAGTATAATCTAGCTTAAGTTAGCTCGTAGACATATCGTTTATTATGTTAGTTGTTAGACAGTTATTAGCATAGTTTAGTCTAGTGCAACACCGTGGAGGAAGGACCGTCTTTACCATTATATGCCTGATCCACAGCCCGTCGGAGGGCGTAGTAGTTTTGCATAAATAGCCCTCTCCTCACAAGGGAGAGGGTTGGATGTTCATTTGGAATCTAACATTCCATGAGTTTCTCTTTCTAGAATATCCTACTTTCTCTCTCTAAAACCATCTAATCATACGCCTTATTTTTGATTGATTGGTGTTTGTGAAATCCAATATGTTACAAATGGTATCAAGAGCCATGGTTTGATCATCTCTCTCACATATCCTTGGATTTCTAGTGGTTTTAGATGGTTTTTGAGTTTGAAAAGTTTAGTGGTTTTTGCATCATTTGGATCATTTCTTGTGTTAAAGTTTGAATTTTGGGTGTACTTTTGTGTTTAGAATCATTGTAAGTGCTTGGGTTTTGATTTGGAAAGCTTGAATCACTGTGGTTGGGCTTGTTTTGGATTGAAAAGTGTGTTTTTGAAGTTTTTCTTGCTAGCGACTTGACTCTCGTAGTGTTTTTCTTCGTAGCGACTTGCTTCAGTAATTGTTAGCGAGTTGTAGTGTTAATTGTTAGCGACTTGTCTATTGAGACAAGCCGACAAACAGTACAAGTTAGTGGATTCTCCACTACGGCTAGCGAATTGGTTAGGTTAGCGACTTGCTTTCAATTTTGTTAGCGACTTGTACTTTGTATTCTCAGCGACTTGGTGTTAGCGACTTGGATCTTAGCGAGTTGTTCTTTAGCAACTTGACTGTGTCTTAGTGACTTGGCATTATTGCGAATTGTGTCTAGCGACTTGGTGCTTAGCGACTTGGTGCTTAGCGACTTGTCTTCATAATTCCTAGCGACTTGGTGTTATGGTTCTTGACGAGTTGTTTTGTTAGCGACTTGTCTTTATAGCAATTTGGTGAATTGATGCAAGTTACTCATATCTAATATCCATCAACACAATGTCTTACATCACTGACCCTTTAATCTCCAAAGTGCTTGAACTTTATGATACCTCACAGAACAAGGAAACTGGTTGCTATTCTGAATGTTATACCTTGATTGATTCAGCAATTTATGATCAAAACACTTTACAATCTGAGTCAAAATCTAATGAGTCACACTTGGTATTCACAAATGATGCAAGGCAAATGGAATGCAACATTGAGCCCTTCCAACTACTTCATCAGCACCTCAAACTACTGTTATCCACAGCTATGGATCGAACAAGCAGTGCTCTCCTTCGTCAGGATCTACCCACTTTGACAAGAATTGTGCTACTAAATTTAGAACAAGTGAGGTTTCAAATTACCAAAAAGATGATATCAACTGATGATTCTAATGCAGCTCTTCAAGTAATCTTCGATCAATTTCAGTCATTTATCAAAGGGGAGTATTCCTCAGATTTTGATCATGACATGACTGGAATTTCATTCAAGAAACATACTGGAATGGAAATTCATGAGTTCATAAACACCTTTATTCAACTTATGGGTAATATGGAAATGTACATTAAGGAAACTGCTCAAGTGAATGATAATTTGAATGAGTTGAATGGGTGTCAATTTAAGTTAAGTGAAGGTTGTGATATGTCGAGCAATGGATCAGTTGAAAAAATGGATGATGCGAATGCAGAATCAGTTGCAACAAAGGATGATGAAGCCAACTATACGAACTCAAAGGCTCAGAGTCAAAAGCTTGAAAACAGCTTACATGACAACTCCTGGTATGCATGTGGTGAATACTGATGACATATCTGCAGATGAACATGTTTCATGCGATGAGGTACCCTTAACTGATCAACATAATGCATGTGCTAATGTATCTGATCAATTTGATCCTAACTCTGAACATAATACTGTTAATTATGTCTGGGTTGAGCCTGAATCTAAAACTTTTAAAACTAATGACATGATTGAAAAAGGGGTTTATGATGAACTTTCAAACAAATACTCAATTTTTGAAAACATTGTATTTCCTTGGAAATTGCAATACAACAAAAGGAAGAAAGCTTTCTTGTTGAAAAATCTTGCATTAATCAGGAATTTCCATAATTTCTAGAATTTTTTGAAATTAACCACTTAAAAAGCCAGATTCAGGACAAAGATTCAACCATATGCGACCTGAAATTACAACTCTCAAATGTGCATAAGAGTGATCATCATGAGATGAGTAGCACGCTTAAATCTAGGAATGATGAACTGGCTTTATGTGTGTCTAATCTACTAAGGGAAAATGAGTCCTTAAGAAATAACTTAGTAGAGACCAATTCCAAGTTGATTGATCAAACTAACTCCTTGTTGACAGACATTGATGCCCTCAAAACCCAAATTCAAGATAAAAGCTTCACTATTGTTGCATTAAAAATGAGCTTAGGAAATCTATTAGAAATAGGATGAACACTAAGTTTGCAAAACCATCAACCTTGGGAAAGCCAATTGTTCAGAACAACTCTAAACATACTGTAGTTAGGCAGCCCAATGCTTTTAGAACTGAAAGATTTAAATCATCAAAATCTAAGCTTTCCTCCCAAGTTGATGCGAATACTGTTTTGTCAAAACTAGTCACTTCATTATTTCATTCCGATAAGATGAATAACAAACCCCAGCTTAATGTTCAAAGTCCTAAGATCATGAATACTAGGAGTTCATCTAGTTCTCATAAGAAGCATCAAATGGCTGATCAATCCCCTAAGAAACAAACTAATCATAGAAGGACCAATATTCAAAACAGGGAAGTGCCCACATCCAAATCTACTAGCAGTTGTTTCAAATGGATTCCCACTGGTAGATTATTTAAGTTTTCAGGATCCAAACGGACTTACATACCTAGATCTTACCTTAAGTGGATACCCACAGGAAAACTCCTCATGAATATTGAACCTAAAGGGATTTCTAGTAATTAAATCCCTAGATCACACTTTGCAACATCCAATAGTGAGATCACTCAGGTCACTAACTCGTCTATCTGCAATACTACATGTGCCTCTAGTGCAAAGTGTTCTCAGTCTTTTTCAGGTACAATGCTCAATTCAATCAGGAACATCATGACTTGGTTTCTATCAGAAATGAATATTGCTCACTCGGGGAATTGTTGCTTGTCAGAATTGATGTACCCCGTACTTTGACTCCTATTCAACTTGAATCAGGACTCGCTCTTATAAATCTGTGTACAAGCTAGTTTTTTTTTTTTTTTTTAAATGGAAGATTCATTTTTTTTAATTTATCTCTTGTTACAAACTAGTTTTTAAATTCAAAAATCAAACTCATTTTTTTTAAATTCATAATTTAATTGTTTCCCACAATCTGATAAAAGATATATCTCTTGTTATCGATAACATCTACGGTCCTAGAAATGTCATTCAATAATGATACAGGATCATAGATGAAGTTCGTACAAAATATATACTCTTGTTTTATAACGGGTGGGTTGAATTCAATCAATGTTCATTGGTGACTTTGATTGAGGGGGAGAATTTTACAAGTTATCTCGTTTATCTCTGTTTCACTATGTACCATTGTTGGATATGTATTGTGTTCAGATGCATGTCTTTGTCTTGTCTTGTTTCGTGGTGTCCTCTGTGTTGATTGCTTATCTGTTTCATGGTGTCCTCTGTGTTAGTTTGCTTATCTATGTTATGTCAATTTTGGTACTTCTCATATTATTTAACATGTGATTAAATATTGTATTTGCATGCAATCTGATAAGTTCATGGACTGAAAGTGTCAATAATACATAATATGATAGATAGCGACTTGCTTTTATCTGGGTTAGCAACTTAAGACGTAGCGACTTGCTATTCATCTTAGGTAGCGACTTGACAAGTGCAGGGACTGAATTTGTAAACTTTGCATACTTGTGAAAAACCCTTCATCACCCCCTAGCAACTTGACACATTCTCATTATTTTCATAAACTTAAAAAGAATTTTTCTTTCTTTCTCTCTCTCGTGTACAATTCATCCTAGCGACTTAATTGTGGTATGTTTAGTATCAATCATTCTCCTTTCAAACATATGATTTAGATGCTATCCTAACTCTGTTCCCTTTACAGATTCCCATCGTGCATTTGATCCTCATCACTTGATCCCCTCACTTAGGTTTGTAAATGGATTCACTTTAATGGGATCATTTGACTTATATTTGATGGATGTGTTGGCGTTATAGGATAGATTTGTTGGTAAATGTGTTGAGTTTAAAGGTTGTCGTTGCGCATAATATTGTATTTGTGATTGAATGTTTTGCGATAGGGTATTGTGTATTTGTTTATGTTTGTGGTTGATTGCAACTGTTCTATGTAGCGATTTGATTGAGTTAGTGTAATGGTGATAGATGATTGATTGGAATGTGGTGTTTTGCGCATGGTTTGTTAAGTTTCTTGATAGCGACTTACAGGTTGTTCTTATAGCGAGTTGGTTTGTTAGATACAACTTGTTCTTGGTAGCGACTTACCAGTGTTCTTCGTAGCGAGTTGGTTAGTTAATTGATGTGAGTGAGACTTGGCCTTATTACTTTTGATAGCGACTTGTCTTTACAAGTTAGCAACTTAGTGATTTATTAACGCAGCGACTTGGTCTTGTTTCTATTGGCGACTCTTGTTTTGACAAGGTAGCGACTTGCTGGTTCAATTTTCAAGTGGCGACTTGTTTTATTAAATTATTTAAGGCGACTTGCTATAATAATCTCATGCTAGTGACTTGATTCAGGATTTCCTGTAGCAATTTGTATTGACAAATTTCTCTTAGCGACTTGCTATAACATTATTGTTTAAGCAATTCGTATCTGGTTTCTCTTGTAGCAACTTGATATGACAACTTGTCTTAGCAACCTGTTATAACATTTCAATAATAGCATCTTTTCTCATGAAATTATCTCATAGCAACTTTGTTTTTAACTAATTTGATTCAAAAACAACTTGTCTCTCGATAACTTTCACAAAAGGAGTTGTTATTTTTGAAAATGTACTAATGCTACATAATCTATTTTCTGAGCATTTCAATCTGTTTATGGGAACTCGTCAAATTTGCTAATTTTGTGTCTTTGTCATGAGCTGTCAGTATTCAATGTTGTTTAACTAACCACATCTAAACTAACGTGCTCTCAATCATTGTTGTTGTATGTGTGTATCATTAGATCTTCAATGGCAAACACAACCTCATCTGAGAACCCTGCTTCCTCTGCTCCACCCAAAGTTCTTACAGACAACGAAATCTTCCCAGAAGACAAATGGGTAGAGATACGAAAAAGCAACTGCTATGTAGACATGGAAAAGTTGCAACAAAATCCAATCCTCAAAGTGTCAATTGATATCCTCAAAAACACAAATTTCTTCAGTGCCCTAACCAAGCAATGCACAATTCCCACCATTTACCTACAACAATTTTGGAACACCATTGAATGGGAAAAAATCACGGCTCATTATACCTGCAAGCTGGATGATAAAGAATTTGTGATCAATTCTGACATACTTAGTAAGGCACTAGGAATCACTCCATGTGACCCCTCTATACAATCCGTCCCTCCACCTGGTGCGGAAGAGCTAATAGTATTTCTAATTGGTTTGGCCTATCAAGTTGGCATAACGAGGGCTTCAGATATCATCACTGGACACATGTATCAACCCTGGAGAGCCATGACAACTGTTCTCAACTTATGCTTATCAGGTAAAACCTCAGGGTTCGATAAAGTAAGGATACCCATTTTGCAAATCCTATGGGGTCTCATCAATGGGGTGAATATTAATGTCTCGGAACGTATCTGGGAAGAATTCTCGCTATCAATGAACACATTCATCACCGATAGAACAAATATGCAGAAACATGCTCAGGGAAGAAAGAAAGTAAACAAACTTGTGATTCCTAGCATCAGATTCTCGAAGCTTGTCATCCAGTACTTGCAACAGACTCATAACTTCAATCCTAGGAGTGATTCAGTCCTCCATAATGCTAAGGATGAATTTGTTCTGGGCAACCTCAAATATATTGCTAGAGGTGTCAATAAAGAGATCTTTGGACTGCCAATTCCTGATGTTCTTCTCACTGACGATATTAAGAAGACTGATCACTTCAAATTATACAAGAAAAGGGCTTCCAGATCCAATATTGATGTCTCTCCCACTCCACCACAACCCAAAACTGCTAAGTCTACTTCTGACTCAAAGTCTTCATATGCTGCCCTTCCAAAGAAGAGACGTGAAAGATCACAACCTACTGACACCACAACCCTGAAGCAGAAACGAAAGAAGAAGGAGGTAGAAAAGGGGAACGTTGAGGAAACTGAGGTTTCGAGGGGTGATGTGAGTTTGATTGATGAAGATGATGTTGCGCTGCAACTAGGAATCAAACAAAGCCTAGAAAGTCAGAATGTGAGAGCACCAGTAGGAGGAATTTTACTAAGAGAACCCGAACCTGCGCAACGACAAGCAACTCCTTCCGACAAAGGAAAAGGGATTGCTGGAGTGGAAGAAGAACAAGCTGCTCACATGCTACTGACCATCTCTTCTCCACCTTCTGGAACTACCACGCAATATGAGCTAAAGAAGAGAAGTGTTGAATCATCTTATGCTCCAAAACAAACTGGATTGGAAAAGGAGGTTTCAGAAACACATGAAGAAACTCCTGCATCAAATGATACCCAATCCGATCAGCATGATGAAGAAGTGGTGCATAAGGACTCACAGGAGAACCTTGAGTCAAGATCTGATGAAACTAGACATATGGAGGAACCAAACGTGTCTACGGATTCTCTATCTTCGTTGAAGAATCTAGATACCGACTTCACTTTCGATGATCAGTCTATAAATGACAAACCTTCAGACACTGAGACTCTTAAGCAAGGTAATGAGAAAGAGGAAGTAGAGTCCATGTTCACCGTCGACATACTTCAAGACACCTCAACCATCCCTCCTATGTCAGCACCATCTCATACAATCGTACTTCCACCACCCAAACCCGCTAATGATCCATTACAGGTTGTAACTATCAGTGATGCCGTCACTCCACCTCCTGCTTCACCTCCTCCAGTCAAAACGACTGAGCAATTGCTCGAAGAGGCTATGACACGTATTGCAACTATTGAGAAGCACTTTCCTATCGCCATTAATAATCTTGATAGTCGTGTCAAAAGGCTGGAGAATCTTAACCTCGATGAGATTGTTACAAAGGCAATTGAAGCAGACATTAAAGATGTGGTTGAATGGGCAATGAAGGCTCCATTACTTCAGTGATTCAAAGACTTGCCGATCTCTAACATGAGATCAGCTCTCTCAGAAAGAATGTATGAAGCAGGAGAGCATCTGGACAATACGCATAAGAAATTATACGAAGCACTCGAGGAATCAACGAGACTTGATAATTATCAGCAGTTTGTAGAGGATGTACGAGAAAGAGAAGATAAGAAGAAAAGAAAGACTGTTCCGATGAAATCAAAGGATAAGTCTGGAGGCCCCAAGCCACCACCACCTCCTTCACCTCCAACTGGAGGAGCTGGAACTTCTGGGGCTGGTGGATCTTCTAATACAACCTCTACACCTCCACCACAACCACCATCATCACCAACAAAACCTTCCAATCAATCTAGTCCATCCGGAGATCAGGGAACTCATAAGAAATCTGCAGCTTGGACCACGGTTGATTCAAGGTTCCACCCACATTCTCTTCTATTCCTGAAGATCAAGCGCTTCATGAATAATCGTATGTCATGGCAGAGTCAGAATCAGATGACGATGATGCATCCACCAAACATATCCCCATGCCATCTGAAGATGATTGGTTTGATGCATACGTGTCAGGTGAACGCTCTAATATCTCTAGAGTTACACCTTCGAAAGACATAATTCAAAGCTGGCTTGCCGAAGAGAGACCTCAATCTCCAGAACCTTCATGGTCCATCCCAGAGTCTGACACGATGATCCCTGACAACAACTGGGCTTCAAAAATTTCTACCAACTATGAAACTCCAGATGAAGACTCTCTCCTTCATTTCACTGGAGATATGGGCAGCTTCATTAAGTGGTTTTGTGAACAGAAGGGTATCTCGTCCATCACTCCAAAGGATCTTGAAGGACCAGCTTTTGAAATTGTCAGGGTTTTTCACTCAGATGCCAATCAGCTCCAATACCAGATGAAAGAATGCCATAAGATGCTGAGTGATCAAGTTAGTGAGCAGATCAGTCGTTTCAATGTGAATAAGCCTCTTCCTCTCGGTGGTGAACCTGGACAAATGACCATTCAGTCTGAATTCTTCTTCAATCATGACTTGGACTATCTATGTGCTCGTTCTACTGAAAGAAGACCAGCTTTATCGATTTCAAAGATGAAAGCTGCTACCTATTGAACAGATGGTTCCGGATCAATTCTGGGCAGATAAAGAACAAGAGTATGACATTGCTGCCTCATATGGAATTTCTCATTCGTGGTTCAAGAAGAAGAAATTCTACATTGATAGACATAGTGCTAAAAAGAGTCGCAGAGCTATTCGATCCAAGCTGTGAATTCTTAGTGTTGTCAGTGTAGAGATCTTCCCAATCTATGGCTATGATTACCTTAAGAAGATCGTTCTTCGAAGAGCAGACTAGAAAGATCATGTGATAGAAGAAAACGACTTCAAACATCTGCTGCTAAATGACTTTGAAGATCTCTATCTTTTGAACCTCCAAGGACATCTTGACCATCTACCTGTCCATGAGAAGAAGGCTCTCTCTGCTGCTGTCAACCTTTGGATCAGGGGCTTAGTCATTCAAAAAAGGGTTGAGGATTTTCAGCTAGGAATGGAAAGCTACCAGACTCGGGTCAACCTTACAAGGCCGCAATGGGATGCCTCAGGACATGAATTTTGTCATGACTATAGAGTTCTTGACACCCCCAGAGCCATCCTCTTCACCGACAGATACGGGACACGCATGTTAATGATACTGTGCGAGCTCAACAAATTCAGTGATGGAACTCTCAAGATGGTCGAAGAAGAATTGAACTCTAGAGTGAAAGAAATCAAAGTTGATCTGAAGCTGTGGAACAAAACAAAATTCTGGTCTGATGAGGATTTGAAGAGGTGTGAAAATTTCATTGCTGCGATCGAGCGAAGACTTAAGACTCGAATGATCTTCCGCAGCCTTAAAAGTTTTGTGGGTGGTAGACGTCGTGAAGGTCATTACAAACTGCTTCAAAGAACTGAATGAAGACATCTTCCGGAAGTAGTTTATGTTTTGTATTTTTGATGTGTAAAATGTGGTGTATGTACTATGAACAACTATGATGTATGTAATAGTGTTAGGTTATGTATTGTGGTTTCCCTTTTTGTCTAAAAAGGGAACATCAGTGTTGTCCACTTCTGATCATATAAAACCGGACACATTTTTCTCCAACAAATGTTTCGTTTCATACATATTTAAATCACTTGAGATCCAAAATCTCTAAGGATTTGAAATTTTTGATCGGGGGAGAAAATGTGATATAAATATGAAAGATGATAAAAGATGACCATTTTTGTCTCAAAGTGCATACTGCTCTCTAATATGTGCTAAACTCTTTTCGAATCTCGAAGCATATATTAAGGGGGAGCATTTAAAAAAAAATACAAATCTTCAAGGTACAAAGATTTCCATGTTTTAACATAAGGTACCTTGATTGTGTGTTAAATAGTTTCTAAATATTTGGTAATTGTGGTTGTATTTTAAAAAGTCTCTTTCCTCTATGTGATAAAATGATTTCAAATATCCTATGCACATATTGAGGGGGAGAATTTACCAAAGAAAATCAAACGGCTTTTTCTAAGGAAATTGTGATCAAAGAATTTATTTCTAAGAACTCTTGCCTCCATGTACTAAACAATTTCAAAATCATATGCACATGTTGAGGGGGAGCATTTCTTTATGATCAAAACTATTAAGATACAAAAGGCTTTGATTTCATATCACAAGTACCTTGATTGCTTTTCCAAATTATTTTTCAATTGGTTTTATGGAAGAAAGAACTGTACCAAAAGACCGACCATTTTACTTTATGCATGGAGTTATAAGGATGGTGAGGTTAGGTATTAGTTCCCACGATCTGCCAGAACTGGAGGGATCTACCCAGGGACAATCCACTAGATAGAGTAGAAGTCCTTAGGTATGATGAAAAAAGGAGAAAAGTGAGATATGGGAAGAGTGCGGACTGAGACTGAGCTAGTACTGGAATAAACCCAACAAAGTTCTAGTTATGAAGTCTCGGTAAGCACTGAAGGGGTTGAAGAATGAAAAAGAAATGAATGGAAAAAGGGGTGAAAAGAAATAGCCCTCCAATTATTCAACCTTAGGGCAGATACCGGGTTCAATTCATATGCTACTGGTGGTTACTAAGGTAACACTGGTATTGAAGACAAGACGTCATGGACCCAGTGACGCACTGCACTAAACTTCCCACGCTACTCAAGTTCCTCTTAAAAGGGCTTGTTTCATTCTCACGGGGAACCGACATTATCTATCGACTTTCTCCTAGAGATTGTTGATATTGAAGAAGGAGACCCTCTCCCTAGTCTCCGATATAGGAAACCAAATGTGCACTATTGAGTCTAGAGCCACGAGATCATCACATAAATCTCTTTAGGACACTGTCAATGAATACTCTCTGTTTCACACATTGTGGAAAGAAACATTATATCTTATGAGTCCTACGCAGTATCCTTGTGGTATTGCCAGAACATCTGAGTGATATGCAAACATATTCACATTGAATATGGAAATACTTCTGGAGCCAATATCATACAAGCTACTGGTGGGTGGCATGTGAGATCTATCCAATAGATCAACCATGTGACAACTGAACAGAAACAATGAAGCGATTCAATATTTTGAATCAATCCTGGTTCAGGTTATGGATTGATGGATACCTTTGAAAAACTGGTCGTTGTGCTTAAAAACTCTTTTCTTTAGCACATCGACTGTGTACTAATATTTCAAAATAAAATGTGTTTATGATTGATAATTGATTTTCATTAAAACCTTCGTTGTATTGCAAAAGCAATTTCTATTGAGCAGTACACGATTATTTTTCAAATCTCTTTTCATCAATCAGTGAATCTCAATTCGCTGGTTCACTCACTCCGTGTTGTCTTCTTTGAGATGTTCCGGTTTGAGAACAGCTAGAGCAGCTGCGAAACCCTGTCAAGGAAATTCTTCGGAATTATACCTGATCACAGGCAGTACTTGTACTGATCAACGGGGAACCGTGGGCCGTGTACCTCAATTCAACGAAAGTGATCAAAGACACTTTCGTGCGATTTATTGCTAACTGTTATATGCAGGTACGCCCGACGTTTGCAGCTGATCAGAATGAAGCGGTCAATCCATAGCCGCATGCTCACACTACACATTCATCTCTAAAGAAATCATGATAAGTGCATCAACGACTATGTTATTTTCACTCCATGCTTATGCTACGCTGCTGCCAATATCATGAATCAACGAAAGCTTCTGCTACTCTGATGAGAAGATATCATGATCCAGAATGTGAGCATGTTGGTTCGAATGTCACAACATCATATGCGGGCAACACAACAATCGGTGATGCTGAGATTAATTGTGGCTGATGATCTCTTTTAAAGCTCAAAGGTCATCATTGTGGATCAACTCTATAACCTCCACGAAATATACATTGTAGTTGGACAATGATGAAATCACCAAGGAAGCACAAAGTTTGAATATTTTGATGAGTTGATGTCTACGAGCTACGGATTAAAGATTAAATAGAATGCTAGGATTCACAATGTAAATCATGGGGTGATCTCCCTTAGGGGGAGATTGTTAGGAATTGGAAATTCTATTGTGAAGCATCGGTCACCCCAAGTATAATCTAGCTTAAGTTAGCTCGTAGAAATATCGTTTATTATGTTAGTTGTTAGACAGTTATTAGCTTAGTTTAGTCTAGTGCAACACCATGGAGGAAGGACGGGTTTTTACCTATTGTATGCCTGATCCACAGCCCGTCGGAGGGCGTAGTAGTTTTGTATAAATAGCCCTCTCCTCACAAGGGAGAGGGTTGGATGTTCATTTGGAATCTAACCTTCCATGAGTTTCTCTTTCTAGAATATCCAACTTTCTCTCTCTAAAACCATCTAATCATACGCCTTATTTGTGATTGATTGTGTGTTTGTGAAGTCCAATATGTTACACACTCTCCAACATATCTAGTTTCCACTTACTAAAGATTTCATCTAACCCAATTACTAAAGCTTTACATCGCTTATCGGCATGGTCAATGCAAGTATTCACTAAATTTTGTAAAAAGGTATAATCAAATCATGGGACCTATTGAATTGATCATGGGTCATGTGGGAGCATATTCCTTTTTAACATCAGAAGGTAGCTGAGATAGCTATATTCATGCCTTACTGCTGTGGCTGGCATATCCTACGGCTTGACCCACTTAACGATCTTCAACACCCGATAACACAATCATACTCCTTTGTGTCTCTTGTCGGCACACAACATACTCATATGGGATAAGATTCATACAACCTTGTACACATCTTTTTCTGTTATAGAAACCGGACTATTAACAATCACAATTGGAACATATCTTCGACTTCCAAATCTAATAGTATTGATTTTTTAGCATTAAATCTAATTTCAGAATCGATTTTAACCACCTCGCCCATGTGCAACAAAAGCTAAGAATGACATTCCTATTGAAGCAGTTGCCATTTGGGTGAAATCATCTTTTCCCCAATTCGATACCCAATCGTCGACTCTAGTGGTTGCTGAAGATGATGCCGATATCAATAGATAAGCAACTATCTGCAGTTATGTCAAAGATGGCGTCACATTACCTTGACCCGCTAATACTTTTTTATCCATATAAAAAACATATATAACTGATGCATTTTGATGATTAAAAAGCACCATTGTTACAATAAACATCCGAAAATTTTGGTCGACTTCAGCAAGTTTAACCCACTGCCATATTTGCCCGTTACCTAGAATAACTTTTTAGCAGATTTGCCCTTTAACTGAAAAAAGAAATCAACTCATTTGTATGCAATTTGGCCGAAATTACCACATCTATACCTTGCTTTGGAAGGGCAAAGATTAACAATACTATCTCATTGGCCTCGTTGAATGCAGCAACGACAAAGTTACCAGCTAGACTAACAATTGGATTATTAACTTCAATTGGCCTTCTTTCTTTCTCAAGCGCCTCGAGATCAATTTCGTAAAGTCTAGGCGTATGTTATTTTTAGCCTTGACTCGAATTTGAGCCGACCTAAATTGACCCAAACCGATCAATCTCGATTAACACCCATGTTCTGGTTACTAAGCAAGTGTATTCATAAACGATATTACTAATAGTTGGTTAATTTACTACAAATAGTATGGTTGTAATTTTGATGTTAATTTAAAAATGAAATGGGGTCATATCTTTATCTTTGATGTTGGCAGTTGTCTCACTGCAAAACATTTACCAAAATTTAAAGCTTAGCCAAAGATTAACTTTTACGCCGAATATAATAACTTTGCTACATACTCGAAAGTCAAGTGTTTCACCACCTTGTAAATATAAATCTTGGAAAGTAGAAAAAAAAACATACCCATTATTTCTGTAACATACAGAAAGACACTTGGATCTATTATTAATTTTTGCCATTGGCTTTTATTAATTAACTTAAGAAAAATTACTAAAAATTCTTACATGTGCTCACTGAACGCATAGGACTTATTTTCACCAAACTAATTATACCAAAGACAGTTGGACACTTTTTCCAAGTTAGGCAAAAATGCATATATATCCCTCCCAATATGAATAATTGCATATATATTGTTAGGTTCCCATATATGCAACACAAGCATCAATAGAAGAAATAGATGAAGAATGGATCGGTTGAACAATAACAATCAAACACTATGCGTATGAGTTTATGAAATGTTATGCGTGGCTATAGTGAAAGAGAATAAATTGAACAACCAACCCTCAAGTGAGGGTTATTACATAGTATTTATAGGAGAGGGAACTAGGGCAACACTCCTAGTCCCTTCCTTTCCTTATTGGACTTGGGCCTAGGATTATGGGCCTTCTACATAAGCCTAAGGCTAATTACTAACACAAAGGCCATATTAAGCTAACTATTACATATGAATCACTAACACTTGAATTAAGGTTTAGGAGTGATTCCAACAATCTCCCCCTAAGTGTTAGCGATGAATGAAAGAGTGATAAACGATGTAGGTGCTGATGTAATAGTAGCTTTGACGTCTTCTGACATTCTTCTTTCTTGTGAGAAGAATTGCCTTGATTCGAACAATCTCCCCAGTGTAGAGAAATTGTTTCCTTTGAAGTATTTTGCTTTGACGTCTTTTGATTACTTTGTTCTTTAGTTCTTTGTTCTTTGTGGTGAAAGTGATAGTATGGTGTGGTAGTCTGCATCAAGTCAGCTTCGTTGCTCCAGTGTCTCCACGTCTTCTTCAACATGCTCACACGCTCTTTAACGTTGGATTGCAGTAGTGATGAAGTTCTCTTCGTCTTTAACTTTGTAGATTCTTTGACTTGACGAAGAATCATTCTGACTTTGTGTTGCCTTTTGAGAGAACTTCCATTAGAGATGTTGTTGGTATGAGCATGAGAAGAATCTGCATGATCAGTCCGCTCCAGAGCTTCCATAAGAAGTAAACATAAGAAAGGTTAGTAATAAGCGAATTCCGGCACTTATAAGTTTGAACTTCGAGAGTGTTAACAACATAGTGTGAAAACACAACTCTAATTCTCTCAAAGGCCGTTCCTGAACCGGAGTCCCACAAGTGAGATAACGCGATGTACCGAAGTACACCTACGATTCAGATGAGTCGCTGAGGTACACCGAAGCATCACCCCACGACTGTAGACCATTTGAGACCACTAAGCGTAATCTACGGGGAGTTACCGAAGCGACCTGCTGTCAGGGCTGTTTGATGTTGACCCTGGCAGGAGTTTCCATTCAATCACTGAGGATCACAATTATGAACGTCTCATAAATGTTCTCGACAGATTGCTAAGATCTGTGAAGGACTCGATAACGTACCACTGATGTTCTTATTGTTGAACAATGAGCGCTGAAATGTCAAGTGTACCTAAGAGATCTTTTGATTAATCTCGTGGCTCTAGACTCAATAGTGCGTTTTGGTTTTCCTGAGCGGAGACTAGGGAGAGGGTCTCCTTCTTCAATATCAGCAATCTCTAAGAGAAAGCCAATAGATTATGTAGGGTTCCCTGTGAGAATGAAACAAGCTTCTGTTGAGAGAAACTTGAGTGGCTAAGAAGGTTTAGTGCATGCGTCACTGGGTCCATGACGACTTTGATCTTCAATACCGGTGTCATCAAGTGACAACCAGTAGCATATGAATTGAACCCGGTGTCTGCCCTAAGTTGAATAATTTGGAGGGCTATTTCTTTTCACCCGGCTCTGGCGGATCATAGGACGGTTATTCCTAACCTTAATCACCTTATAACTCCATTGCCATAAAACCATTTTTCATGAAAATCTCTCAAAGTGTTTGTGAATGAAAAACATGTTTGAACACTTCAAGAGTTTTAGATTTTCAGAAATACTCCCCCTCAACATGTGCTTAAGAGTTTTGACAGAAATCTGCACAGTGAGAGAAGAGCGTGCACTTTTTGAATTGATCGACTCAAGATAGACAATTCCTTGCGAGACACGATTACGTTGCATAGTTAAAGAGATACATTGTCAGCTTTTAGGTGACAACTAGCTCTAATAACTACCTTGAAGATGTTGACAACCCTGAAAGGTTGTCAAACCCGTCACAGTTCATGTCTATCAAGAGCTTCTCGAGTAGGTACAATTTACTTGGATAAGTCTTGGAAGACGAATCTTTTCAATGTAAGACTGTTTAGATCCTGTCAATTCATGGGTTGAAGTCTTTTCACACGAGGAATCAATAGCATTAACACAACATATTTCTTATCACATATTTTCTCCCCCTCAAAAATGGCATATAAGTGTTATTTTTGAAGAAATGTTGAGAATAAATATGACCATTTTGAGTTTTGTGGGAAGATTACACAAAGAACAATTTGTGAACAAAGTTTTAAATCAAATACTCCTCCTCAACAAGTGATATAAACTGTTGAGGTTTTGAAAATCATAAGGGGAAGTACTTGTTCTTTTGAGTAAAAACCTTTGAAAAATGAAAGGTTTGATAAGGTTTACTCAAAAATAAGAAGCTTTCGCTCCTTTGATAAGGATTGTGGCACTGAAGCGTACCACAGGGTCCTTTCATTACAAGAACGGGTTGTACACTGTTATGTGTGCACAAGCCATTGTCATATATAATCACACATCCAAATGAATATGAAATTGAAACAGATTAAGGGGTACCAGGAATGTCAGGTAGTTCCGCAAGAACTCCAAGAATGCGAACTGGTCATTGATAGCCTGTGAGATTAATGCGTTGACGACCACCGACGAAACTCTCCAATGTTCTGAACTGGTCTCTTCGAAACAACCTTTCATCAATCATCTTGATGATTCTCTTTACATTCCGTCTTTCCAGAGAATTCCATCTCGTTGGTGACCCAATGCCTTGTTGAATCGCCTTTAACCGGTATGCTAGCCCATCCTGACATGCTTCAATATTGAATCTCTAAACTTATGAAGCTCATTACACGCCATCAAGCAGTTGCGGTGGAGTGCACTGCGGTAGACTACTCCAAAGGGTTTGCTGATGAGAGTGAATTGAGGGAGATGGTTGATGTCAGGAAGTTCTAGCTGAGGTCTGGTGAAGTTGACACGAGTCTGATACGACTCAACAGCAAGTTGCAAATCTTCTACACGTTCCTAGATCACGATGCTTCTGATGAAGATGAGTAAGGACTTGATGTATTCGCGTTGAATTTCAATCGAGAATTGTCTCATTCTTCCCTGTACTTTGGCAAGATACAGATCTTCAATGTCGTTGAGAGACAAATTCTGAAAGTCTGCTTCACAGAAAGCATAGTCCTGTTCGTCTTGTCTTTTTACCACGATCTTCTTTAGGAAGGTGTAGTCCTATTTAGACGAAAGAGCAACCTGCTTAATAGCAACGATCCCTTGACCACTATACACTTTATGTTGAGATTTACGAACCTGGCAACTTCTGTAGTAGATTCATCGGCGTTCCGGCCAATGGTGAATCCCATACATTGCATTGATGTCATACTCTTACACTCTGTTGTTGAACATGTGGGTAGCCTTTTCTTCTATGGCTATGCAGTTGGAGTATATGGCTGCCGGGAATGGAAGTGTAAGTGATGTAGCGTATTTCCTTGACACATCGCTACCATGTAGAAGAAATTCCAGGTCGTTGTTGAAGAAGTATCGAAATGGAATCTGAGGTTGATCTGGTCGACCAATGGTAGGTAGAGGTTTGGTCCAATCTGTGTAGTATGGAGCGTTGTCTTTTCTGGTGTAGTCGATGTTTGCTTCAGGGTTGAGCCAATCAATGTTGTTAGACATGGCTCGTGCTATGTTTTCAAGGTGATATTCAACCTCAATAGCACTTTCTGAGCTGTCTTTGAGTATTTGGAATGCTTCATTCTTGATTCGTTTCAACTCTGATTTCGTCATCTTCTTCACTCGGAACTTTGATTGTATTAACTTAGCATTCTCCAGCGTACTACCTTCTACCATATCTTGGTCGTCAGTTAAGGCGGGTGTAGCAGCAACAAGTGTAGAAAACCATTCGTATTCGGTGTCATCGTCGTCTAGCCATGAAACGACATCAGCCTTAGTCGTCTTCTTCTTCTTCTTCTTCTTAGGCTTAGAGGAGGATGCTGGTTCCTTTATTGTGCTGGGAGAGATAGGTTGTTGGTGGGGCTCAGGGGTTTCCTCATAGTCACCATCCGTATACTAAAAGTGATCACCGGTTTTCTGAGTCTGGGGTGGTAACTCAGAATCCTGAGGTTTTTTAGTAGAAGAGCGAGGAGGAGATCGTCTTGGTGGTGAAGTCCTTCGGGATGGAGGCGGCATTGAGGAAGATTCACCAGACTTCTTTGGGCGTTTAGGTGCAGAATCCTTGTCCTTATCATCGTCATCTCTTGGTCGTTTTGGTTGACTTGCTGATTCTTTGCATGAAGACTTTAGTTGATAGTCTAATAGAGTCTCAAAAAACTTAGCTTCATCAGAAGTGAATGTTCCAGCTCTTTTTGACATTTGCATCACTAACTTAGTAATCAATCCAGCTTCATAGAAATCAGATTCTTTGGCCATTGTATGTTTGACCAATGCAACGATGTTTGGAGTAAGTAATTTGGAATATAACTCCCTTGTCACTTTAGGAATGGTGTCGAGAAGGAATTTGTGAGTGTCTTCTCTTGCCATCTTCTCCAATTCCTTTTGGAAATCTCCACTGATAAACTTCTGGACGTGTTCCCTTTCTTTCAACAACTCGTTTATCCCGTCTTGAAGAAAGTTGATTCTGTCAGCGAGTTGATTCACCTTTTTGTTGGTAACATCCTTCTTCTGTACTTGCTTGACAGCTTTAAGAATCCTTGTTTTAGCCCGGGATAACCAAGAGTCTGTTGGTTTCTTCACAGATTTGGATGTGGATTTGGTTGATCTTTTGGATGGTGGTGGTGAAGAATGAGAAGACGAATCTGATGATGATGAGACGTGAGGAGACTCAGGGTCCTTAGGAGGATCAGAAGTTTTCTCCTCGGAATGAATTGGACTGTTGAGAAGAAAATCATCATAGTCATCTTTTCCAGTTTTAGTCTTTTCTGCAGCCTGAATCCTAGCTTCCTCTTCTGCTTTGGCATGAGCTGCAGCCTCTTCATCAGTCTTTTCTTTCTCAGACTTTTCTTTGTCTGGTTTCTCCGGGGGTTTATGTTGTTGCTCCAGAGTGGTGGCACCAGTTCCCTTATCGGGTTGATTAACCGCATTAGGAATTGGCGTAGATTGAACTCCACCACTTGACCCTCCGGGGCCACCCATTTGATCCTTTGCAAATGCTTCGGCAAAATGTTTATGTCTGAGTTCCTTTAACTTCCTTTGATATTCCTTTTGCTCATCTATTGGTTCTTCTTCAGAGCTCTCCTTATCATGTTCAATCACAGGCATTTTCCCTTTACCTTTGACAGCTGGTGGACTGGGAGGTTTAGCTACTGATGGAGTTATATCGGTTGCAGTTTCAGAGTAGAATACCTCATCGTCTGATTCGGTTTCCTCAGAGCTTTCGTCCACTAGCTTTCTTGGCGGTTCAGGCTTAGGTACGGGAATAGGAAAAGCTTCCTTAGAAGGAACTTTCCTTTTGAGTGGAGGTTTCCTCTTCGGGAACTTCCTTTGACTTTCTGTGCTTGCAACACTCCCTGCACTGCCTCTTCTGGTTTTCCTGGTAGGTGTACCAGAAGACTTATCATCGAGAGAACCAACTTTACCTTCATCAACTGCTACCAAATACCTTTTGTATGAGTAAAGCTATTTGATTTCATTAGAGAGAAGGTGATCCGGCAGCACAGCACCTTGTTTCTTTGTTGTTGATTCCTTAAATCTGACTGTTAGAGTAGGTTCAGACAACATGTCGTGATTGTTGGGGTCATTGTTTCTCTTGGGGATATCAGGGTTAAACCCAAGTGCTCTTTGGATCAACAGTTTAGTATATCTGATATAAGGGATCTTTGAGCCAAGCTTCTTGAGGAATGTCATCATGTCATCCCATATCAGAGCTTCAACTTCAATGTGCTTCATGTTGACCAAAGCCCAAAAGATTTGCAGTTCCATGAGCTTGGGGTGCTTATAGCAACTGTCACGACCAGAAACAGATTTGGTGATGATGATGTAGAGAGTTCTCCAAAGTTGAGGAATATTCTTAAGATCCACATGTGAATGCTTAGTGATTACTCCTGTAGCTTCGTCATAACCAATATTTATCAGGAACTGTAGAACAGTCTCTTCAGTTGGTGTGGCATTGAGTTCGGTTGGCTCGATGATCGGAATGAGAAGAACAGCCCGTAAGTCTGCAGGTGTGATGGTGACTTGTTTGTCATTGAGAGTCACCGTCACAGCGTTTTGTCCTTTGATCTTTTGCATTGTAGTCCAGAACTGATGAATGTAGATCTCTGGAACAGTAGCAGAGTTGGAGAGCATGTTCTGATAAGGATGATTCTTCAGAATATCCACAGCAATCAAGCAAGAAGACTCTGAGCAGGTGAGAGTTTCAAAGTCAACTCGAAGGTTGTTCTTTCCAATCTTCATCGGATAGCCATTTGGGAAGATATCAGCAATGGTGAGAATATTTGGTGCATCCACATTCATTTGAGTGTCCATGTCGTTATCTGAAAGATATTTAGCCAAACAAACCAACATATCGAAAGAAATTATGTTAGTCAACAGATGGTTATATTGTCTACTTATTGAATGTGATGTGTCAATGATTGTTACGAGTCCAAAGTCACTTGTTTGTCCAATAGTCTAATGAAGTCGTGATAAGTTTCGTGAAAGCTTTCTTTGTTTCTTTTGTGTATGCTCATAATTACTATATTGATCGCCGTGCGCTTTGGAATGATCTTGAGGTTCATGGTAGTCTTATGCGAGATAAGCCTTGGGTCTTACTTGGTGATTTTAATGCATCTTTATTTCTGGAAGATAAATCGGGTGGGGGTTATGAGCCTAATATTGCTATGAATGAGTTTAAAGACTGTGTTAATTCTATTGAAGTCTCGGATATCAACTCTTCGGGTCTTCATTTCACTTGGAATCAGAAGCCTAAAGGTAGCAATGGTGTTTTGAAGAAGATTGATCGTGTTATGGGTAACATTAAATTTAGTGATGAATTTCCTGGTTCATTTGCTATATTTCAGCCTTACCGTATTTCTGACCATTCTCCTTGTGTTCTTAGAATTCCCACAATATCTAAGAAGAAACCTAAGCCATTTAAATTTTTTAATTTCCTAACGTTTAAAGTGTTTTTTGGATGTTGTGCGTGAAGGGTGGAAAATTGATATCCAGGGGCATAATATGTTCAAGGTGGTGAAACGCATGAAGGGTTTAAAAACCCCTATGCACAAGCTGATGAAAGATCAAGGTAATCTTCATACCCGTGTTAACGACCTTCGTGTTGAACTTGATGAGGTCCAAAAGTCCCTTGATAAGGACCCTTCTAATCCCGTTCTTCGGGAAGAGGAGGGTATTTATCTTCAGGCATTTCGTAATGCCTTACTGGATGAGGAACGATTTTTGAAGCAAAAATCTAAAGTGGAGTGGCTTCGTGAAGGGGATTCTAATTCTGCATATTTTCATAATATTGTTAAGAGTAGAAGTCATAGGAGTCGCATTGAGTTGGTTACTGATGTTAATAATGTTATGTACCATGGTAACGAAGTACCTAATGTTTTTGTTCAACACTATGATAATTTTCTTGGAGTGGAAGGTAATACTATTCCGTTAGTCGATCATGGTTTGTTCTCTTCTACTATTAACTCGGATATGGCTGCTTGGATGGTAAGGGATGTGACTAATTTGGAGATTAAGAATGCTATGTTTTCTATTGGTGACAATAAGGCCCCGGGCCTGGATGGTTTCACGGCTGCGTTTTTCAAAAAGGCTTGGGATATTGTGGGTACTGATGTTTGTTTGGCTATTCGGGATTTCTTTTCTAATGGGAAGCTGCTCAAGGAACTCAATCACACCATTATTTCTCTTATCCCTAAAGTTTCCACGCCTGCTAAGGTAAATGATTACAGACCCATCTCTTGCTGTAATGTGCTTTATAAATGTATTAGCAAAATTATATCTAATCGCATTAAAGAGGGGCTTGGTGATATTGTTAGTATTAATCAATCGGATTTTGTTTCGGGGCATAATATCTCGGATAATATTCTTCTTACACAAGAATTAATGCGTAATTATCATCGTCCTCATGGACCTCCGAGATGTGCCTTTAAGATTGATATTCAAAAGGCATATGATACTGTGGATTGGCGTTTTCTTGAAACTATTCTAGTTGGTTATGGGTTTCACAATAGGATGGTTTCGTGGATCATGGCTTGTGTTACAAGTGTGTCGTACTCCATTTGTATTAATGGTGATATTTATGGGTGGTTCACGGGTAGAAGGGGTCTACGCCAAGGTGATCCTATGTCTCCTTATCTTTTTACTCTTGTTATGGAAGTACTTACTCTCTTATTACAGCAAAGGGTTGAGCAGCGGGATGACTTCCAATATCATCATCTTTGTGAAAGACAGAAGTTACTTAATCTTTGTTTTGCAGATGATTTATTTATCTTTACGCATGGTGACGTGGTCTCAGCTTGTGTGGTTATGGATGCTTTAGACGAGTTCAAGAATTTGTCAGGCCTTGTTCCTAGTATCCCAAAGAGTACGGCGTTCTTTTTTCATGTGCCGAATCAGGTTAAGTTGTCTATTTTGAACTCCTTGTCATTTAAGGAAGGTACCCTCCCTGTTAAGTACTTGGGTGTTCCCCGTATCTCATCACGGCTGCTGTATCGGGATTGCAAAGTGCTTGTTGAAAGGGTTCAGACTAGAATATCCGATTGGAAGAATAAATTTTTATCAATGGCGGGTCGTCTACAGCTTATTATATCTATGTTATCATCTATGCATATATACTAGGCCTCTGTGTTTATTCTTCCTGTCCGTGTTATCCATGATATTGAACAGCTCATGCGTGGGTTCTTTTGGTGTCAGGGTGATATGAAAAAGGGTAAGGCTAAGGTGGCATGGGAGGATATTTGTAAGCCTAAAGAGGAGGGTGGTTTGGGCATTCGTAGTCTTCATGAGTTTAATGTGGCACTTATGGCAAAACATGTTTATAGTATTTTGACCCATAAGGAATCTTTATGGGTTAAATGGATTCATGCATACAAACTACGTGGTAGGAGTTTTTGGGATGTGCCATGTACGGGAGATATGAGTTGGGGCTAGAGAAAACTTCTTCTAATTCGCCCCTCTATTCGGCCTTTTTTCTGGTTCCATATACGTGATGGCAAGAGGGCTTTGATTTGGTTTGATAATTGGTGTTCTTTGAGCCCTCTTAGGCGTTTGCTTACTGCTAGAGACATCTCTCGGTCTGGATTTTCGTTGAATGACTCAGTTGGTGAATTGCTTAGTGATGGTGCTTGGAGATGGCCTAGTGAGTGGATTGATAGGATTCCGGATTTATTACTTATTAATCCTCCAACTCTTACTGATGGTATTGCTGATGAGCTGGTTTGGAGAGTTCCTAATGGTGAATTTAAGCCATTTACCGTCTCTCATGTTTGGGACTCTATTCGTGGTACTGCTAACCTGGTTCCCTGGTTTCATGTTGTGTGGTTCACTCAGTGTATCCCTAAACATGCTTTTAATCTTTGGTTGGTTGTTAATTGCAAGCTTAAAACACAAGATAGGCTGAGGTAATGGGATGTTGGTCCTGACACTGACTTAAACCTGCTTCGTTGTCTATTTTGTGATAACCAACCTGATTCTCATGCTCACCTTTTCTTTGAGTGCCCTTTTTCATTACAGGTGTGGACGAGAGTTTGTGCTCTTTGTGGAATGGAGAATGTTCCTCCTAGGTTGGAAGATGTTGTTGCGTACCTTATACCTCTGTCTAAAGGACGATCAGCATCTGGTGTTATATCCCGTCTTCTCCTTGCTGCTTCTTGCTACTCTATCTGGCGTGAACGGAATGCAAGGCTGTTCAAGAAGGGAATGAAGTCATATACTCAGGTGTTTGATGATATTGTGTCTATTGTTCGCTTGAAGATCCTGTCGTTTCGGTTCACGAAAAACTCTATGCGAATTCGAAGGATTTTGGATACATGGAAGCTACCTGGATCGGTGATCATTGCGGATTGTTCAACATCTTAATGGAAGTTATTCAGTGCTTATCTTTTGCGCAAAGGGAGTGCCAGGAATGGGTTGTACTCTTTTTCCCTACTCCAAGGTTTTTCCTTTCGGGGTTTTTCTTGGAAAGGGTTTTTAAGGAGGCAAACTTCCTGGGTCGTCTTTCTCCTCTTGTGCGTTTGGTGTTTGCGGGATGCTCGCTTGTTACAAGTTCTTCTTGTTTTATTCCTGATTAGATGATTGATGTATAGCTAGGTTCATTGTGTTTATGGCATGTCATAAACACTAGTTATCAAGTGTTAGCTTGAGGTTAATGTGGTACTTCTGCCACATTCCATTTGTACTTAACATTTTTTTGGTTATATATTTACCGGGGTAATACCCTTTACCCAAAACACTCAACACAACTCGGATGAAGTCACGGGTACGTTTCCTCTTAATCAACATCTAGCTAAAGTATTGTTTGACACCGGAGCCGATAAAAGCTTCATATCTTTTACTTTTGCTTCCTTACTTAAACCCACCTCGAATGCCCTAGACTATTACCATTCCCTAAGGTTCTTCCACGTATCCTAGAATCTAGTCTGCAAACTTTATTCCAAGCTATTTTGTTATCACACCGGAAATTGATAATCTGTCATTCTACCAACTATTTACTAACGTTAGGCGAACCAATCATTCTTGATTACCTTGAAAAGTTGTTTAGTCTGCCATTTTATAAAAGCAAACCATTGAACACCATCTAAAACTTCGAGAAATATAATACTACTTTGACTGAATCAAGTATCACATCATTTTTCCTCAATCATATATAGCCTGATCACCTATGTATAATTCAGGAAGAATCATGTCATGAAGGAACCAATCATCTTCACAGATTTCCTAAAACAATCTTCATTCAAAAGCAAAACTTCGTAACCAGATAACTATTCATACACATCCTTGTAGTCAACGCTCCATGGATATCCACACTTTTGCCCACATCACAACCAACACAGACTGAATCTCGGGATGTGATTCTATTTAAGGGGGTGAGACTGTAACAACTAGTAATTTCACCTTACTTTTATCACGAATACTTATCCATTTTCTACGTATATTCCTGATTAGATGATTGATGTATAGCTAGGTTCATTGTGTTTATGGCATGTCATAAACACTAGTTATCAAGTGTTAGCTTGAGGTTAATGTGGTACTTCTGCCACATTCCATTTGTACTTAACATTTTTTTGGTTATATATTTACCGGGGTAATACCCTTTACCCAAAAACTTTAAGTTTTAAAGTCCATGTTATCACTCACAACATATTAAACGTTTAAGCTTATTAGTGACATTATTGGTTTCGTGACGTTATGATTTATTTATTCACAAGTTTGCACGCGTAACAATTCATGATTAAGGTTAAACAAGGCTTAGGCGTAGAAATGGCAGCTTATGCGTAAACAGGAGAGGTATACGCGTAAACGCAAGCTTATGCGTAGGATCCTGACTTACGCGTAAGAAATATTATGCGTAGGAAAAGGGGACCTTATGCGTAGAGCTTACGCGTAAGCGCATATAAAACCTTACGCGTAAGGCTTACTCGTAAGAGTCAACCTTATGCGTAGAGGTCACTGTTTACGCATATCCTTCACAGGATACGCGTAGTCCCTTATGTAGAACTGTTGGGTTTTTGGTTCCTTAGATCAAGAATTATTCTAAGTACTGGAACTACGGACAGAGTTGATATAACCACGGACACAAGAATGGAACCACGGATGAAGACAAACCGCGGCTAGTAATAGTGTGTAACCACGGATAATATAACGTAACCACTGCTAGTCTTGTATAGTCGGTTTAGTATTATGTATTAGATAAATATGGAAAAGATATTTATCTTGTAGGTTACGTATTGTATTATGTAAAGGACTCCTTAGCCTATAAAAGGAGGTCCTAGGTTAGATTAGATAGACGTATGTTTTATATCTAAGGTTGATACACTTCAAGGTTGTAAAACCCTAATACTGGTTAGAGTATTCGTATTAATAATAATATTGAGGTGTTGAATGTTTATTGTTCTTCTTCTTAAGATTAAGTATTAAATTCCGCGTGATACTTAATAGGTTCTTGTTTAAAGTCAGTTTCTATATTAGATCGTTTGCTCAAACTGGGATCAACAAGTGGTATCAGAGCTTGTGATCAAGAAAATGTAATCAAGAAGAGGTCAAGTTAAGTTTTGTTCAAGAAAAATAAGATGTCTGACGAAACACACATGGTTACTGCTTGAATGGTGCCCATGCTCAAGCATGGTGAGTACCAAATCTGGAGGATGCGAATAAGGCAATATATTCGCATGATTGATTATGCTCTCTGGGATGTTGTGGAAAAAGGTGATACTCTTCCTAAGAAGGGTGAAGATGGCAAAGAAATCTCTATTGTTAGTGAGATTGACAAGGCTAAGAGAAAGATGGAGATTAAAGCTCATAGTAATCTCTCTATGGGAATACCTAATGAATATGCTTTGGATTTTGAACAATATGAGTCTGCTAAAGAGCTTATGTATGCTATAGAAACTAGGTTTGCTGGTAATGAAGCTACCAAGAAATCAAGGAAAATATGCTCAAGCATCAGCTTGAAAACTTCACTGCACTGAGTGGAGAAAAACTTGATGGCACATATAACAGACTTCAAAAGCTCATCAGCCAACTGAAGTCAGTGGACTACAAAGTTGCTCAAGAAGATATTAATCTAAAGTTCATCAGAAGTTTATCACCTGACTGGGCTATGCATACTGTTATGTGGAGGAACAAGGATGACTTTGAAAAGATGACTCTGGACAATCTCTACAACAACTTGAAGGTATATGAGTCTGAGAACAACATTGCTGGTACATCTACATCTAGCCAAAACATTGCTTTTGTTTCCACTAGTCACAAGACTTCACAAGATGTATCCACTGCTGCTTTTGGTATAACCACGGCTATTGCAAACAATACCACTGTTAGTGATAATGTCAGTGATGGTGCAATTTGTGCTTTTTTGGCTGATTTAACTACCAGTGTTACTGTTTTGAATCAAGATCTAGATCAAATTGATCCTGATGATCTTAAGGAGATTAATCTTCAATGGCAAATGGCAATGTTGACTCTACAAGCAAGGAAGTTTTTGAGAAGGACTGGAAGACAGGTCAAGTATGATGGTAAAAGAAGAGTTGGGTTTGACAAAAGCAAGATGGAGTGCTTTAACTGCAAGAAGAAGGGTCACTTTGAAAGGGAATGTCGAGCACCTAAGAGGATTGAAGGCATCAAGAAGACCACTGAAGAGTCTGTTCCTTCTTCAGCATTGGTGGCTCAAGATGGTATTGGTGATTATGACTGGAGTGATGAAATTGAAGAAGGACCCAATGCAGCTTTTCTTGCTAATGAAGCTTCAAAAGAGCATAACTTTGCTCTAATGGCATATGCTTCATCTTCTGGTTCAGATTCTGAGGTATCTAATGGTTCTACTTGTTCTTTTAAATCATGTCAAGATAACTTAGAATCTCAAAAAGCTATCACTGAGAGTTTAAGGAAAGAAGTAGAAAGATTGTCTCTAGATAACTTAGGTTATAGAGTTGGTCTAGAAAGTGTAGAAGAAAGGCTAAATTACTGTATCAAATGTAAGTTTGAGTATGTTGATAAAATTAATATACTAGGTGGGGAAATTGATCTTAAGGATAGGGAGATTAAGATGCTTAAAGAGAAACTAGAACAAGCTGAGAGTGTAAAAGTAGAAGCCCTAAAAGAAAAAGAAAAACATGTTGTTAGGGTTGCTAAAACACAATATGCTTCTGATCTAGTAAATAAACCAATAGGTCAAAAATTGTTCAAGGATGGAACTGGCCCAGGCTACAATGATATGCCACCACCTACTCTTATGCAACATGCACCACCTCCAAAAGAGCTCTCATTTAGCAGTGAATTTAGTTTCAATAAACCTGTAGGTGAGACTAAAAAGAATGAATCACCTAAGATAGGTTCTGATAAGTCATCTGATGCTCCCATCATTGAAGATTGGGAATCAGATTCTGAGGAAGATAGAGATGTGTCAACACAGCCTGAGAAGATAGAACCTCTTAAGAAAGTTGATACTAAGCAAGCCAACCTTGTGCCTAGATTTGGAGCTCAAATTGCTAAGAAAGTAGTAGAGTACAAGGAAGTACCTAGGGAACAGTTAAAGATATACATACCTAGGGGAAACCAGAGAAACTTCAATGGACTTATTTCAAATAGGTTAGGCAATGAGTTTCAATGTGTTAAAAAGACTTGTTTTTCATGTGGTAGTTTTGAGCATTTACTGAGAAATTGTTATAAAAACAGACCACAAGTTTAGAATCATTGGAGGAGGGTAAATCACCAAAACTTTTCAAAGAAAACAAACCCTCATCCTAACAGAAACATGATTCCTAGAGCAGTGTTAATGAGGAATGGGAATACAAAATCAATTGTCACTGCTTCTCCAAAATGGGTTCCAACCACTGCTAAGCAAAGTGTAAACACGGCTAAGCAAAATCAAACCACTGTTAAGCCAAATATCACCACAGATAACAAAGAAGTTTTAAAAATTCCAAAGGTGATAACTGACACAGTGGTTGGAAATCATTTTTATGTTGTTAAGGCCTCAGCTAGTTGGCAATGGAAACCTAAGACCAAGGTTTTACATCATGTCAACTGTGCATCAATGGACTTAAACAAATTTGATTATATTGATGCACAGGGCCGACCCAAGTCAGTATTGTCTTGGGTGCACAAAAGGAACTAACTTGTTTAATTTCATGTACAGGGCAATCTACAAGATGAGCTAAAAGACAAAGGAGTTTTTGATAGTGGTTGCTCTGGGCACATGACTTGGGATGGGAGCAACCTGGAGGATTTTGAATCTTTTGATGGAGGATATGTGGCTTTTGGCAATGATCCAAAGGGAGGAAAGATACTTGGTAGAGGCACAATCAGAACAGGGAATTTAGACTTTGAAAAGGTCTATCTGGTACAGGGACTTAAGTATAATTTATTCAGTGTTTCTCAAATGTGTGATAAGAAAAACTGGGTACTTTTTGGTGTAGCTGAGTGTGTGGTGTTGTCACCTGAATTTAAGATGCCTGATGAGAAGTACATACAGCTAAGGGTACCTAGGAAAGAAAATATATATTGTTTTGATCTTAAAGATGTAATTCCTAATAGGTCCTTAACCTATTTGTTTGCTAAAGCATCTGTGGATGAGTCTAAGTTATGGCATAGAAGATTAGGTCACCTCAATTATAAAACAATCAATAAACTGGTAAAAGGCAACTTAGTGAGAGGGTTACCTTCTAAGGTTTTTGAGTGTAAGGAACTGTGTGTGGCTTGTCAAAAAGGAAAACAACATAGAGCTTCTTGTAAGACCAAAACTGTCAACACCATTACACAACCACTGTTTATGCTTCATATGGACTTATTTGGACCTACCTTTGTTAAAAGTTTGAACCATAAGCAGTATTGCCTAGTTATCACTGATGATTATAGTAGATTTTCTTGGGTATACTTTTTGGCAGCTAAGAGTGAGACTAGTGAGATCCTCAAGAGTTTCATCACTAAGATAGAAAATCTAGTAAATCATAAGGTAAAGATAATCAGATGTGATAATGGAACTGAGTTTAAGAATGCTGTGATGAATCAGTTTTGTGTAGTTAAGGGTATAGAAAGACAGTTTAGTGTTGCTAGAACACCACAACAAAATGGTGTAGCTGAAAGGAAAAACGAAACACTAATTGAGGCTGCTAGGACTATGTTGTCAGAGTCTAAGTTACCAACTACCTTTTGGGCTGAAGCTGTAGGCACTGCATGTTATGTGCAGAATAGAAGTAAGGTAGTAAAGCCTCATAACAAGACCCCCTATGAGCTGTTACATGATAGGAAGCCAATGATTGCATTCCTAAAACCTTTTGGGTGTCCTGTTACTATCTTGAATATCATAGACTACCTAGGCAAGTTTCAAGAGAAAGCTGATGATGGATACTTTTTAGGCTATTCTTCTAATAGTAAAGCCTTTAGAGTATACAATAGGAGGACTAGAATTGTTGAAGAGAACTTACATGTTCAATTTAGTGAAAAGACTCCTAGTGTTGAGACCAAAGGACCAGGTTTAACATTGATATGCTAACCAAATCTATGAATTATGAGCCTATCATTGTAGGAACTTCCACTAATATTGATGCAGGTACTCAAAAGGATTCTGATGCAGAAGCAATTTCTAAGGAAGCTGATTCTCCTCAAGAGTTCTTTTTGTTTGAAAAGTGGAAAGCTAGTTCTGTCTCACCCATCATTGAGAAGCAAGGTCCCACTAATGATGATGTATTGAATACTGGGGGC
>OU343216.1:171398744-171445439 GCA_910596185.1 Chrysanthemum makinoi | reverse complement strand
TAATGTGCAACCTAATGTTGATGAGGAGGGTTTTGTGGCTGCTCCTAAGCGTAAGGGTAAAGGTAAGTCACAAACTCATGAAAAGGTAATTGATGGCGTTCATTTTACTAAACCTAAGGTCCAGTTTAACTATCGTTGGCAGCCGGTTGTGAAACCGAAAGGGGGGTCTGATGGTGCTTCTACTTCCAAGGGTAATGGTACTAGTAATGAACCAAATGTTCCTAAGGAGCTTGGGGACAAAAGTACATCCTCTTTGGAGAAAAATGGTATGAATACTTTGGATAAACAGCCTACAAGTGCTGCTGGTCAGAATACGTTGGATAAACAGCTTACAAGTGATGTTCGTGTCCATTCGAAATACATTCATGATGATTTGAGTGATATAGTTAATAAGAATCCTTTTAGTGTGCTTGGTGATGGAGTTATTTTAGGGGTTGAGGAGGGCGCTTCTCAACCAGATCAAGGGGTTCAGTAATCTTATGGAGGTTGATGAGTATATTGAGTTTGGGAAACTAAGTACGGACACTAGTAATCTTATGGAAGCAAGCACTTCCTCTCTTGATGTTCCTCATGTATAGTTTCGCGTCATGGAATATACGGGGAATGAACCAATCCCCTAAACAAAATGAGGTTCGGCATGTTATTAGTGAAAATCAACTTTCTATTTGTGCTATCTTGGAATCGTATGTTTCTAATTCTCGTCTTCAGGAGTTATGCGTGAAGGTTTTTAAAGGTTGGGATTGGACGTCTAATGGTAGTTTTTGTAGTAGTGGTTCTCGTATTGTCTTGGGATGGAATGTGGATGTGGTTGATTTGAATGTGGTTGCTATGAATGATCAGGTGATCCATACTTTCATTCGTTTCAAGGCGGATAAAAAGGAGCTCTTTTGTTCTTTTGTTTATGCTCATAATAGGTATACGCGTAGGAGAACTCTTTGGGATAACCTTGGTTTACATAATCAGCTGGTTCGTAATCGTCCTTGGTGTGTTCTAGGGGATTTCAATTCAGCTCTTAATTTATAAGATAAGGTTGAGGGTTCTTCGATTATTGATATTGCGATGCGGGAGTTTAAGGAATGTGTTGATGCTAATGAGCTGGTTGATATTAATCGGTCGGGCCTGAAATTTACGTGGACTCAAAAGCCACAAGGATTAGATGGTACGTTGAGGAAAATTGATCGTATAATGGCTAATCTTGGATTTCTTGATGCGTTTGCTGGTGCTCATGCTATATTTCAACCGTATCGTATTTCTGATCATTCTCCGGCTATTCTTCATATTCCTACGATGAGTAAGCTTAAGCCAAGGCCTTTTAAATTTTTTAATATTTTGGTTCAGAACTCTAGTTTTAAGCAGCAAGTTGAAGAATGTTGGGGAAGTGTGGTGAGTGGATTTCATATGTATAAAGTGGTTAGTAAATTGAAGGCGCTTAAAAAGCCTTTTCGAAGAATGCTCTTCCGGGAAGGTAATATTCATGATAAAGTTTCCAAACTTCGTCATGAATTGGATGCGGTTCAGCGTGCTCTTGATTTGGACCCCTTTAATCTTGATTTGCGTGAGGAGGAAGCTTGTTACCTAAATGCGTTTAATGAGGCTGTTTTAAAGGAAGAATGCTTTCTCAAACAAAAAAATAAAGTGGAATGGCTTCGTGTTGGTGATTCCAATTCTGCTTTTTTTCATAAGGTTGTCAAGAGTAGGAGAGCTAGGAGTCGGATTGATTCGATCCTTGATACTAATGGTATGCAATTGGTGGACGACCAGGTTCCTAATGCTTTTGTTTCTCATTTTACTTCTTTTCTTGGTCAAGCAGGTCCTACGTTGCCTTTGGAGGACTCGGTGTTTACTTCGACCCTTGATCCTAATGTGGCTCTTTTCATGGTTCGTGATGTTACGGCTCAAGAGGTTAAAGAAGCTATTTTTTCTATGGGGGATGATAAAGCGCCGGGTCCGGATGGCTATTCGGCTGCGTTTTTTAAAGGTGCCTGGGATATTATATCGGAGGATGTTATTAAGGCGGTTCAGGAGTTTTTTGTCAATGGTAGGTTGTTGAAAGAGGTTAATCATACTACCATAGCTCTTTTGCCTAAGATCAATTCTCCGACTCGGATTACTGATTTTAGGCCTATTTCGTGTTGCAATGTGATGTTCAAGTGCATTAGTAAGATTATTGCAAACCGGATTAAGGAGAGTCTTAATACTTTGGTTAGCCCGAATCAATCTGCATTTGTTCCAGGTAGAAGGATTGCTGATAATATCTTGCTTACCCAGGAGCTTATGCATAATTATCACCTTAATAAGGGCCCTTCTAGGTGTGCTTTTAAGGTTGACATTCAGAAGGCATATGACACGGTGGATTGGCAATTTTTAAGGTGTATTTTGGATCATTTTGGTTTTCACCCACGTATGGTTCACTGGATTATGGAGTGTGTGTCTACTACTTCGTTTTCTATAAGTGTGAATGGTATTCTTCATGGTTATTTTAAGGGTAAGCGTGGTTTAAGACAAGGGGATCCATTATCGCCGTATCTTTTTACGCTTGTTATGGAGGTGCTTACCCTCATTTTGAGACGTCGTGTGCGGGACTCTGAGATGTTCACATTTCATCACAAATGCTCCCAACTTAATATTATTAATCTTTGTTTTGCTGATGATTTGTTTTTGTTTTCTCATGGTGATGCTCATTCGGCAGGTGTTATTATGGCGTCCCTTGAGGAGTTTAAGGATGTCTCGGGATTGTCTCCTAGTTTACATAAGAGTACAGCTTATTTTTGTAATGTTTTAAATCATGTAAAGCTTGCTATCTTGCAGATTCTCCCATTTGTTGAAGGGAATTTGCCGGTTAAGTACCTTGGGGTTCCATTGGTTACTACTAGATTGATATTTAGAGATTGCAAGGAATTGGTGGAGAAGCTGTCTAATCGCATCAATGATTGGAGGAATAAATCCCTCTCTTTTGCTGGTCGTCTTCAGCTTATTCAGTCAGTTTTGTCCTCTATGCACATTTACTGGGCCTCGATGTTTATTCTCCCTGCTCGTATTATGGCTGATTTAGAGCAACTTATGAGGGCATTCCTTTGGAGTTCTGGTACTGGTCGTAAAGGTCATTCTAAAGTTGCTTGGGAGGTTGTGTGCTTGCCTAAACAGGAGGGTGGGCTTGGGATTCGTAGGATTGATTGCTTCAACACTGCTCTCATTACTTCTCATATTTGGCGTTTGTTTAATTCTACAGATTCGTTGTGGGTGAAATGGATTCATACTTATAGGTTGCGTGGTCGTAATTTTTGGGATGTTCCGAGTCGTGGGAATCTTTCTTGGAGTTGGCGAAAGATTCTTCAGGTTAGGCCTCTTGTTCGGCAATTCTTTTGGTATAATCTTGGGAATGGTTTGAAGACTTCTGCTTGGTTTGATACGTGGTGTTCGGCTGGTCCTTTATCTCTTATTGTGTCCTCGAGGGATATCCACCAGGCTGGTTTCTCTTCTAATTCTGTGGTTCGTGACATTATTGTGGAGGATTCTTGGGCTTGGCCGATTATTTGGGGACCTAGGTATCCTATGCTTACATCATTTCCGGTTCCTAATTTAGTTTCTAATGTGGATGATCGGTTAGTGTGGAAGACGGGTGATGGTCATATCAAGTCTTTTTCTGTTTCGTCTGTCTGGGAGTGTATTCGGCCGCGTGGACAAGTGGTTGATTGGTTTCATCTTGTTTGGTTCTCGCACCGTATTCCGAAACATGCATTTCATTTGTGGCTGGTTATGCGTAGGAGACTTCGTACTCAGGATATGATGTATTCCAATGATCCTTCGAGCGTAGCCCTTGTGTGCCCATTATGTAGCACTCAACCGGATTCTCATGATCACCTTTTCTTTGAGTGTTTGTTTTCATTTCAGGTTTGGGAATCTTTGAAGGTGTTTGCTGGTCTTACGGACATTCCTTATGTCTTAGATGCTATTGTGAACCATTTGACTCCTAGTTCTTCATCTCGGTCTGTGCGGAGCGTTGTGTCGAAACTTCTGTTTGCAGCAACTTCTTATTTTATTTGGCAAGAAAGAAATAACAGAATTTTCAAGAATCAAAGGAGGTCTGCTACTCAATTAATTGAAGTGATCAAATCAACGGTGCGTCTGAAGCTTATTACTTGTAGTTTCAAACGAAAGGCGCATGTCCTTGATTTTTTGCGCGTTTGGCGGTTGCCTATGTCTCTTATGCATTCTTGATGGCGGGTTCTAGTCATGATGATGCGTTCTTGGTCTGGGTTCGTGAGGTTGGTGTTATGCCTCTGGTTAGTTTGATTGCTGGTGGTCGGTTTTCGTTGGAGATCCGGTAAGTCTGTACTCTTTTCCCTTCTCCAAGGTTTTCCCATTGGGTTTTTTCTTGGAAAGGGTTTTAAGGAGGCAGCTTATTTGGTTCATCATTCTCCTTCGAAAAGGTGGGCTGATTGGTGTGGTCATTCTTGTGTGATCAGATGGTTATTTCCAGTAGGAGTTTTGGTTATTGTATGTTTTTTGTAGTTGTTTTCGCTTAGTGGCCTGTCACAAGCGGAGTTAGTTGGTTGTTCAAGCGTTGCTTGAGGTAAATGTGGTTCTTCAGCCACATTCCATTGTTCTTAAACGATTTTTTGGTGTAATATATTTTACCGGGCGGATTTGCCCTTTACCCAAAAAAAAAAAACAAATACACGATGGACCACGAATATAAATCAGCCGTTTTCATTAACAAATACACGATGGACCACCAGGTAAATGATACAAGACCCAATTAAGTGATACAACAGGTTCAAGCACAACCCAATTAACTTATACAAAACCAAAGTGATACAACTGAACCATCACGACATGTACCCAATTAACAGATACAACCAAAGTGATACAACTGATACAACATGTTTAAGCAACCCAATTAACTGATACAACTGAACCATCACGGCATGTACCAGGGCCTCAAACCACAACCTGTACCACGACCACCTGCCTGAAAACGAAACTCCAACGAATCTTACAAATCCAGATCTTACACAAAAATAAGATATAACACAACCCTAACCCAACTGAATATCTCGTGTAAAACAATAGATCGAAACAAAAACCAATGAATATCTCGTGTAAAACAATAAATTGTAACAAAAACCAACTAAAAGGTCTCGTCTACAATTTCTGAAAAAGCATCGTGTTCTAGAAAACAAAAGCGGATCATAACAGATCTTGAGTACAAAACATCGTGGGATGTATCATGAAAGGCCAACCCAAAAGCTTATTATCTCATCAAAGTTGTACACGAAAACCCATAATATGACAAAATTCTGGATCTGTTAATAACTATCTCAAAAATTGAGATTAATAATGAGTAATTGTTGTTGGAGTTTTGAAAGATGAGATATGGTGGTTTATGATTCCGGTGATATGGGTAGAAGGAGAACAGAAAAAAGTTCACAAGCTAAAAATCCGATAATCAGATCATCAGATCATTAAAAAGCAGAAAATGATTCCGTTTCATTAACAGATTCCGGACCATAAACAAATCAAGTCATAACACGATCGGTTGTGTTATGGTTATGGATCGGTGGAATTTATTTTGTTATGGATCGGTGGAGAGTGGAGGCTTAGTGTTATTTTGAGAGGGGAGAATGAGAGGAGGTTGAGAGAAATAAGAGTGGGCGGCTGATTTAAGAGTAGGGTGGTTTAAAGAAGAAAGGGTTAAAAGGGACCAGAGTTAAAAGGGATAATAGAATGTTAAATACCATTGATGCCCCTAAGCTCATACAAATTAATTTTTATTAATTTTCTATTTTTATTTTTTGTGTATTAAATGTATTGCCACTTGCTCTTCTCTTATTGGCTATTGAATAGATCTTATTTTTAGAATTTTAACATTGATCTTACTTGATCTCAAATCATATATATATATATATATATATATATATATATATATATATATATATATATATATATATATATATATATATATATATATAGGGTTATGGTACAAAAAAGTTACTAAAGTTTCCCAAAAATTTGTCCTAAGTTACTATTGTTTCATTTTGTTCACTTAGGTTACTGAACTTTCGGGAGCATACACTTCGATAAATTCAGTGTTAGTCCGAGTAACCTAAACGTATATTTATTGATAAGTTCAGTAACCTGAGTAAACAGATTGTCAAAGTTTAGTAACCTGAATATATACTTTTATAAGTTCAGTAACCTGAGTGAACAAAGTTTCAAAGTTCAGTAACCTGGATGAATAAAATGAAACTATAGTAACTTAGGACAAATTTTTGAGAAACTTTAGTAACTTTTCTGTACCATAACCCATATATATATATATATATATATATATATATATATATATATATATATATATATATATATATATATATACATATACTAGTGTCAAAACCCGTCCGATGGACGGGTATGACTTGTGGTTTTTGTTTTTAGGATTTAGTAGAACAAATATATACTAAAAATTAATTAAAAGTTAAATGAAACGGTTAAGATCTATAATTGATGTTACCCAATCCTATTTTTAGGAACTTGACGGTAGGCACTCTGTTAGGAATTGGAAATTCTATTGTGAAGCATCGGTCACCCCAAGTATAATCTAGCTTAAGTTAGCTCGTAGACATATCGTTTATTATGTTAGTTGTTAGACAGTTATTAGCATAGTTTAGTCTAGTGCAACACCGTGGAGGAAGGACCGGTCTTTACCCATTATATGCCTGATCCACAGCCCGTCGGAGGGCGTAGTAGTTTTGCATAAATAGCCCTCTCCTCACAAGGGAGAGGGTTGGATGTTCATTTGGAATCTAACATTCCATGAGTTTCTCTTTCTAGAATATCCTACTTTCTCTCTCTAAAACCATCTAATCATACGCCTTATTTTTGATTGATTGTGTGTTTGTGAAATCCAATATGTTACAAATGGTATCAAGAGCCATGGTTTGATCATCTCTCTCACATATCCTTGGATTTCAAGTGGTTTTAGATGGTTTTTGAGTTTGAAAAAGTTTAGTGGTTTTTGCATCATTTGGATCATTTCTTGTGTTAAAGTTTGAATTTTGGGTGTACTTTTGTGTTTAGAATCATTGTAAGTGCTTGGGTTTTGATTTGGAAAGCTTGAATCACTGTGGTTGGGCTTGTTTTGGATTGAAAAGTGTGTTTTTGAAGTTTTTCTTGCTAGCGACTTGACTCTCGTAGTGTTTTTCTTCGTAGCGACTTGCTTCAGTAATTGTTAGCGAGTTGTAGTGTTAATTGTTAGCGACTTGTCTATTGAGACAAGCCGACAAACAGTACAAGTTAGTGGATTCTCCACTACGGCTAGCGAATTGGTTAGGTTAGCGACTTGCTTTCAATTTTGTTAGCGACTTGTACTTTGTATTCTCAGCGACTTGGTGTTAGCGACTTGGATCTTAGCGAGTTGTTCTTTAGCAACTTGACTGTGTCTTAGTGACTTGGCATTATTGCGAATTGTGTCTAGCGACTTGGTGCTTAGCGACTTGGTGCTTAGCGACTTGTCTTCATAATTCCTAGCGACTTGGTGTTATGGTTCTTGACGAGTTGTTTTGTTAGCGACTTGTCTTTATAGCAATTTGGTGAATTGATGCAAGTTACTCATATCTAATATCCATCAACACAATGTCTTACATCACTGACCCTTTAATCTCCAAAGTGCTTGAACTTTATGATACCTCACAGAACAAGGAAACTGGTTGCTATTCTGAATGTTATACCTTGATTGATTCAGCAATTTATGATCAAAACACTTTACAATCTGAGTCAAAATCTAATGAGTCACACTTGGTATTCACAAATGATGCAAGGCAAATGGAATGCAACATTGAGCCCTTCCAACTACTTCATCAGCACCTCAAACTACTGTTATCCACAGCTATGGATCGAACAAGCAGTTTCTCTCTTCGTCAGGATCTACCCACTTTGACAAGAATTGTGCTACTAAATTTAGAACAAGTGAGGTTTCAAATTACCAAAAAGATGATATCAACTGATGATTCTAATGCAGCTCTTCAAGTAATCTTCGATCAATTTCAGTCATTTATCAAAGGGGAGTATTCCTCAGATTTTGATCATGACATGACTGGAATTTCATTCAAGAAACATACTGGAATGGAAATTCATGAGTTCATAAACACCTTTATTCAACTTATGGGTAATATGGAAATATACATTAAGGAAGCTGCTCAAGTGAATGATAATTTGAATGAGTTGAATGGGTGTCAATTTAAGTTAAGTAAAGGTTGTGATATGTCGGGCAATGGATCAGTTGAAAAAATGGATGATGCTGAATGCAGAATCTCAGTTGCAACAAAGGATGATGAAGCCAACTATACTGAACTCAAAGGCTCAGAGTCAGAAAAGCTTGAAACAGCTTACATGACAACTCCTGGTATGCATGTGGTGAATACTGATGACATATCTGCAGATGAACATGTTTCATGCGATGAGGTACCCTTAACTGATCAACATAATGCATGTGCTAATGTATCTGATCAATTTGATCCTAACTCTGAACATAATACTGTTAATTATGTCTGGGTTGAGCCTGAATCTAAAACTTTTAAAACTAATGACATGATTGAAAAAGGGGTTTATGATGAACTTTCAAACAAATACTCAATTTTTGAAAACATTGTATTTCCTTGGAAATTGCAATACAACAAAAGGAAGAAAGCTTTCTTGTTGAAAAATCTTGCATTAATCAGGAATTTCCATAATTTCTAGAATTTTTTGAAATTAACCACTTAAAAAGCCAGATTCAGGACAAAGATTCAACCATATGCGACCTGAAATTACAACTCTCAAATGTGCATAAGAGTGATCATCATGAGATGAGTAGCACGCTTAAATCTAGGAATGATGAACTGGCTTTATGTGTGTCTAATCTACTAAGGGAAAATGAGTCCTTAAGAAATAACTTAGTAGAGACCAATTCCAAGTTGATTGATCAAACTAACTCCTTGTTGACAGACATTGATGCCCTCAAAACCCAAATTCAAGATAAAAGCTTCACTATTGTTGCATTAAAAATGAGCTTAGGAAATCTATTAGAAATAGGATGAACACTAAGTTTGCAAAACCATCAACCTTGGGAAAGCCAATTGTTCAGAACAACTCTAAACATACTGTAGTTAGGCAGCCCAATGCTTTTAGAACTGAAAGATTTAAATCATCAAAATCTAAGCTTTCCTCCCAAGTTGATGCGAATACTGTTTTGTCAAAACTAGTCACTTCATTATTTCATTCCGATAAGATGAATAACAAACCCCAGCTTAATGTTCAAAGTCCTAAGATCATGAATACTAGGAGTTCATCTAGTTCTCATAAGAAGCATCAAATGGCTGATCAATCCCCTAAGAAACAAACTAATCATAGAAGGACCAATATTCAAAACAGGGAAGTGCCCACATCCAAATCTACTAGCAGTTGTTTCAAATGGATTCCCACTGGTAGATTATTTAAGTTTTCAGGATCCAAACGGACTTACATACCTAGATCTTACCTTAAGTGGATACCCACAGGAAAACTCCTCATGAATATTGAACCTAAAGGGATTTCTAGTAATTAAATCCCTAGATCACACTTTGCAACATCCAATAGTGAGATCACTCAGGTCACTAACTCGTCTATCTGCAATACTACATGTGCCTCTAGTGCAAAGTGTTCTCAGTCTTTTTCAGGTACAATGCTCAATTCAATCAGGAACATCATGACTTGGTTTCTATCAGAAATGAATATTGCTCACTCGGGAATTGTTGCTTGTCGAATTGATGTACCCGTACTTTGACTCCTATTCAACTTGAATCAGGACTCGCTCTTATAAATCTGTGTACAAGCTAGTTTTTTTTTTTTTTTTTAAATGGAAGATTCATTTTTTTTAATTTATCTCTTGTTACAAACTAGTTTTTAAATTCAAAAATCAAACTCATTTTTTTTAAATTCATAATTTAATTGTTTCCCACAATCTGATAAAAGATATATCTCTTGTTATCGATAACATCTACGCTCCTAGAAATGTCATTCAATAATGATACAGGATCATAGATGAAGTTCGTACAAAATATATACTCTTGTTTTATAACGGGTGGGTTGAATTCAATCAATGTTCATTGGTGACTTTGATTGAGGGGGAGAATTTTACAAGTTATCTCGTTTATCTCTGTTTCACTATGTACCATTGTTGGATATGTATTGTGTTCAGATGCATGTCTTTGTCTTGTCTTGTTTCGTGGTGTCCTCTGTGTTGATTGCTTATCTGTTTCATGGTGTCCTCTGTGTTAGTTTGCTTATCTATGTTATGTCAATTTTGGTACTTCTCATATTATTTAACATGTGATTAAATACTGTATTTGCATGCAATCTGATAAGTTCATGGACTGAAAGTGTCAATAATACATAATATGATAGATAGCGACTTGCTTTTATCTGGGTTAGCAACTTAAGACGTAGCGACTTGCTATTCATCTTAGGTAGCGACTTGACAAGTGCAGGGACTAAATATGTAAACTTTGCATACTTGTGAAAAACCCTTCATCACCCCTAGCAACTTGACACATTCTCATTATTTTCATAAACTTAAAAAGAATTTTTCTTTCTTTCTCTCTCTCGTGTACAATTCATCCTAGCGACTTAATTGTGGTATGTTTAGTATCAATCATTCTCCTTTCAAACATATGATTTAGATGCTATCCTAACTCTGTTCCCTTTACAGATTCCCATCGTGCATTTGATCCTCATCACTTGATCCCCTCACTTAGGTTTGTAAATGGATTCACTTTAATGGGATCATTTGACTTATATTTGATGGATGTGTTGGCGTTATAGGATAGATTTGTTGGTAAATGTGTTGAGTTTAAAGGTTGTCGTTGCGCATAATATTGTATTTGTGATTGAATGTTTTGCGATAGGGTATTGTGTATTTGTTTTTGTTTGTGGTTGATTGCAACTGTTCTATGTAGCGATTTGATTGAGTTAGTGTAATGGTGATAGATGATTGATTGGAATGTGGTGTTTTGCGCATGGTTTGTTAAGTTTCTTGATAGCGACTTACCAGTGTTCTTCGTAGCGAGTTGGTTTGTTAGATACAACTTGTTCTTGGTAGCGACTTACCAGTGTTCTTCGTAGCGAGTTGGTTAGTTAATTGATGTGAGCGACTTGGCCTTATTACTTTTGATAGCGACTTGTCTTTACAAGTTAGCAACTTAGTGATTTAATAACGCAGCGACTTGGTCTTGTTTCTATTGGCGACTCTTGTTTTGACAAGGTAGCGACTTGCTTGTTCAATTTTCAAGTGGCGACTTGTTTTATTAAATTATTTAAGGCGACTTGCTATAATAATCTCATGCTAGTGACTTGATTCAGGATTTCCTGTAGCAATTTGTATTGACAAATTTCTCTTAGCGACTTGCTATAACATTATTGTTTAAGCAATTCGTATCTGGTTTCTCTTGTAGCAACTTGATATGACAACTTGTCTTAGCAACCTGTTATAACATTTCAATGATAGCATCTTGTCTCATGAAATTATCTCATAGCAACTTTGTTTTTAACTAATTTGATTCAAAAACAACTTGTCTCTCGATAACTTTCACAAAAGGAGTTGTTATTTTTGAAAATGTACTAATGCTACATAATCTATTTTCTGAGCATTTCAATCTGTTTATGGGAACTCTGTCAAATTTGCTAATTTTTGTGTCTTTGTCATGAGGCTGTATTCAATGTTGTTTAACTAACCACATCTAAACTAACGTGCTCTCAATCATTGTTGTTGTATGTGTGTATCATTAGATCTTCAATGGCAAACACAACCTCATCTGAGAACCCTGCTTCCTCTGCTCCACCCAAAGTTCTTACAGACAACGAAATCTTCCCAGAAGACAAATGGGTAGAGATACGAAAAAGCAACTGCTATGTAGACATGGAAAAGTTGCAACAAAATCCAATCCTCAAAGTGTCAATTGATATCCTCAAAAACACAAATTTCTTCAGTGCCCTAACCAAGCAATGCACAATTCCCACCATTTACCTACAACAATTTTGGAACACCATTGAATGGGAAAAAATCACGGCTCATTATACCTGCAAGCTGGATGATAAAGAATTTGTGATCAATTCTGACATACTTAGTAAGGCACTAGGAATCACTCCATGTGACCCCTCTATACAATCCGTCCCTCCACCTGGTGCGGAAGAGCTAATAGTATTTCTAATTGGTTTGGCCTATCAAGTTGGCATAACGAGGGCTTCAGATATCATCACTGGACACATGTATCAACCCTGGAGAGCCATGACAACTGTTCTCAACTTATGCTTATCAGGTAAAACCTCAGGGTTCGATAAAGTAAGGATACCCATTTTGCAAATCCTATGGGGTCTCATCAATGGGGTGAATATTAATGTCTCGGAACGTATCTGGGAAGAATTCTCGCTATCAATGAACACATTCATCACCGATAGAACAAATATGCAGAAACATGCTCAGGGAAGAAAGAAAGTAAACAAACTTGTGATTCCTAGCATCAGATTCTCGAAGCTTGTCATCCAGTACTTGCAACAGACTCATAACTTCAATCCTAGGAGTGATTCAGTCCTCCATAATGCTAAGGATGAATTTGTTCTGGGCAACCTCAAATATATTGCTAGAGGTGTCAATAAAGAGATCTTTGGACTGCCAATTCCTGATGTTCTTCTCACTGACGATATTAAGAAGACTGATCACTTCAAATTATACAAGAAAAGGGCTTCCAGATCCAATATTGATGTCTCTCCCACTCCACCACAACCCAAAACTGCTAAGTCTACTTCTGACTCAAAGTCTTCATATGCTGCCCTTCCAAAGAAGAGACGTGAAAGATCACAACCTATTGACACCACAACCCTGAAGCAGAAACGAAAGAAGAAGGAGGTAGAAAAGGGGAACGTTGAGGAAACTGAGGTTTCGAGGGGTGATGTGAGTTTGATTGATGAAGATGATGTTGCGCTGCAACTAGGAATCAAACAAAGCCTAGAAAGTCAGAATGTGAGAGCACCAGTAGGAGGAATTTTACTAAGAGAACCCGAACCTGCGCAACGACAAGCAACTCCTTCCGACAAAGGAAAAGGGATTGCTGGAGTGGAAGAAGAACAAGCTGCTCACATGCTACTGACCATCTCTTCTCCACCTTCTGGAACTACCACGCAATATGAGCTAAAGAAGAGAAGTGTTGAATCATCTTATGCTCCAAAACAAACTGGATTGGAAAAGGAGGTTTCAGAAACACATGAAGAAACTCCTGCATCAAATGATACCCAATCCGATCAGCATGATGAAGAAGTGGTGCATAAGGACTCACAGGAGAACCTTGAGTCAAGATCTGATGAAACTATACATATGGAGGAACCAAACGTGTCTACGGATTCTCTATCTTCGTTGAAGAATCTAGATACCGACTTCACTTTCGATGATCAGTCTATAAATGACAAACCTTCAGATTAATGAGACTCTTAAGCAAGGTAATGAGAAAGAGGAAGTAGAGTCCATGTTCACCGTCAACATACAGCAAGACACCTCAACCATCCCTCCTATGTCAGCACCATCTCATACAATCGTACTTCCACCACCCAAACCCGCTAATGATCCATTACAGGTTGTAACTATCAGTGATGCCGTCACTCCACCTCCTGCTTCACCTCCTCCAGTCAAAACGACTGAGCAATTGCTCGAAGAGGCTATGACACGTATTGCAACTATTGAGAAGCACTTTCCTATCGCCATTAATAATCTTGATAGTCGTGTCAAAAGGCTGGAGAATCTTAACCTCGATGAGATTGTTACAAAGGCAATTGAAGCAGACATTAAAGATGTGGTTGAATGGGCAATGAAGGCTCCATTACTTCAGTGATTCAAAGACTTGCCGATCTCTAACATGAGATCAGCTCTCTCAGAAAGAATGTATGAAGCAGGAGAGCATCTGGACAATACGCATAAGAAATTATACGAAGCACTCGAGGAATCAACGAGACTTGATAATTATCAGCAGTTTGTAGAGGATGTACGAGAAAGAGAAGATAAGAAGAAAAGAAAGACTGTTCCGATGAAATCAAAGGATAAGTCTGGAGGCCCCAAGCCACCACCACCTCCTTCACCTCCAACTGAGGAGCTGAACTTCGGGGCTGTGGATCTTCTAATACAACCTCTACACCTCCACCACAACCACCATCATCACCAACAAAACCTTCCAATCAATCTAGTCCATCCGGAGATCAGGGAACTCATAAGAAATCTGCAGCTTGGACCACGGTTGATTCAAGGTTCCACCCACATTCTCTTCTATTCCTGAAGATCAAGCGCTTCATGAATAATCGTATGTCATGGCAGAGTCAGAATCAGATGACGATGATGCATCCACCAAACATATCCCCATGCCATCTGAAGATGATTGGTTTGATGCATACGTGTCAGGTGAACGCTCTAATATCTCTAGAGTTACACCTTCGAAAGACATAATTCAAAGCTGGCTTGCCGAAGAGAGACCTCAATCTCCAGAACCTTCATGGTCCATCCCGAGTCCGACACGATGATCCCCGACAACACTGGGCTTCAAAAATTTCTACCAACTATGAAACTCCAGATGAAGACTCTCTCCTTCATTTCACTGGAGATATGGGCAGCTTCATTAAGTGGTTTTGTGAACAGAAGGGTATCTCGTCCATCACTCCAAAGGATCTTGAAGGACCGCTTTTGAAATTGTCGGGTTTTTCACTGATGCCAATCACTCAATACCGATGAAAGAATGCCATAAGATGCTGTGATCAAGTTAGTGAGCGATCAGGTCGTTTCAATGTGAAAAAGCCTCTTCCTCTCGGTGGTGAACCTGGACAAATGACCATTCAGTCCGAATTCTTCTTCAATCATGACTTGGACTATCTATGTGCTCGTTCTACTGAAAGAAGACCAGCTTTATCGATTTCAAAGATGAAAGCTGCTACCTATTGAACAGATGGTTCCGGATCAATTCGCGATAAAGAACAAGAGTATGACATTGCTGCCTCATATGGAATTTCTCATTCGTGGTTCAAGAAGAAGAAATTCTACATTGATAGACATAGTGCTAAAAAGAGTCGCAGAGCTGTTCGATCCAAGCTGTGAATTCTAAGTGTTGTCAGTGTAGAGATCTTCCCAATCTATGGCTATGATTACCTTAAGAAGATCGTTCTTCAAAGAGCAGACTAGAAAGATCATGTGATAGAAGAAAACGACTTCAAACATCTGCTGCCAAATGACTTTGAAGATCTCTATCTTTTGAACCTCCAAGGACATCTTGACCATCTACCTGTCCGTGAGAAGAAGGCTCTCTCTGCTGCTGTCAACCTTTGGATCAGGGGCTTAGTCATTCGAAAAAGGGTTGAGGATTTTCAGCTAGGAATGGAAAGCTACCAGACTCGGGTCAACCTTACAAGGCCGCAATGGGAAGCCTCAGGACATGAATTTTGTCATGACTATAGAGTTCTTGACACCCCCAGAGCCATCCTCTTCACCGACAGATACGGGACACGCATGTTAATGAGACTGTGCGAGCTCTGCAAATTCAGTGATGGAACTCTCAAGATGGTCGAAGAAGAATTGAACTCTAGAGTGAAAGAAATCAAAGTTGATCTGAAGCTGTGGAACAAAACAAAATTCTGGTCTGATGAGGATTTGAAGAGGTGTGAAAATTTCATTGCTGCGATCGAGCGAAGACTTAAGACTCGAATGATCTTCCGCAGCCTTAAAAGTTTTGTGGGTGGTAGACGTCGTGAAGGTCATTACAAACTGCTTCAAAGAACTGAATGAAGACATCTTCCGGAAGTAGTTTATGTTTTGTATTTTTGATGTGTAAAATGTGGTGTATGTACTATGAACAACTATGATGTATGTAATAGTGTTAGGTTATGTATTGTGGTTTCCCTTTTTGTCTAAAAAGGGAACATCAGTGTTGTCCACTTCTGATCATATAAAACCGGACACATTTTTCTCCAACAAATGTTTCGTTTCATACATATTTAAATCACTTGAGATCCAAAATCTCTAAGGATTTGAAATTTTTGATCGGGGGAGAAAATGTGATATAAATATGAAAGATGATAAAAGATGACCATTTTGTCTCAAAGTGCATACTGCTCTCTAATATGTGCTAAACTCTTTTCAAATCTCGAAGCATATATTAAGGGGGAGCATTTAAAAAAAAATACAAATCTTCAAGGTACAAAGATTTCCATGTTTTAACATAAGGTACCTTGATTGTGTGTTAAATAGTTTCTAAATATTTGGTAATTGTGGTTGTATTTTAAAAAGTCTCTTTCCTCTATGTGATAAAATGATTTCAAATATCCTATGCACATATTGAGGGGAGAATTTACCAAAGAAAATCAAACGGCTTTTTCTAAGGAAATTGTGATCAAAGAATTTATTTCTAAGAACTCTTGCCTCCATGTACTAAACAATTTCAAAATCATATGCACATGTTGAGGGGGAGCATTTCTTTATGATCAAAACTATTAAGATACAAAAGGCTTTGATTTCATATCACAAGTACCTTGATTGCTTTTCCAAATTATTTTTCAATTGGTTTTATGGAAGAAAGAACTGTACCAAAAGACCGACCATTTTACTTTATGCATGGAGTTATAAGGATGGTGAGGTTAGGTATTAGTTCCCACGATCCTGCCAGAACTGGAGGGATCTACCCAGGGACAATCCACTAGATAGAGTAGAAGTCCTTAGGTATGATGAAAAAAAAGGAGAAAAGTGAGATATGGGAAGAGTGCGGATCGAGATGAGCTAGTACTGGAATAAACCCAACAAAGTTCTAGTTATGAAGTCTCGTTAAGCACTGAAGGGGTTGAAGAATGAAAAAGAAATGAATGGAAAAAGGGGTGAAAAGAAATAGCCCTCCAATTATTCAACCTTAGGGCAATACCGGTTCAATTCATATGTTACTGGTGGTTACTAAGGTAACACCGGTATTGAAGACAAGACGTCATGGACCCAGTGACGCACTGCACTAAACTTCCCACGCTACTCAAGTTCCTCTTAAAAGGGCTTGTTTCATTCTCACGGGGAACCTACATTATCTATCGACTTTCTCCTAGAGATTGTTGATATTGAAGAAGGAGACCCTCTCCCTAGTCTCCTATATAGGAAACCAAATGTGCACTATTGAGTCTAGAGCCACGAGATCATCACATAAATCTCTTTAGGACACTGTCAATGAATACTCTCTGTTTCACACATTGTGGAAAGAAACATTATATCTTATGAGTCCTACGCAGTATCCTTGTGGTATTGCCGAACATCGAGTGATATGCAAACATATTCACATTGAATATGGAAATCCTTCTGGAGCCAATATCATACAAGCTACTGGTGGGTGGCATGTGAGATCTATCCAATAGATCAACCATGTGACAACTGAACGAAACAATGAAGCGATTCAATCTTTTGAATCAATCCTAGTTCAGGTTATGGATTGACGGATACCTTTGAAAAACTGGTCGTTGTGCTTAAAAACTCTTTTCTTTAGCACATCGACTGTGTACTAATATTTCAAAATAAAAGGTGTTTATGATTGATAATTGATTTTCATTAAAACCTTCGTTGTATTGCAAAAGCAATTTCTATTGAGCAGTACACGATTATTTTTCAAATCTCTTTTCATCAATCAGTGAATCTCAATTCGCTGGTTCACTCACTCCGTGTTGTCTTCTTTGAGATGTTCCGGTTTGAGAACAGCTAGAGCAGCTGCGAAACCCTGTCAAGGAAATTCTTCGAATTATACCTGATCACAGGCAGTACTTGTACTGATCAACGGGGAACCGTGGGCGTGTACCTCAATTCAACGAAAGTGATCAAAGACACTTTCGTGTGTTTTATTGCTAACTGTTATATGCGTGTACGCGACGCTTGCAGTGATCGTAATGAAGCGGTCAATTCATAGCCGCATGCTCACACTACACATTCATCTCTAAAGAAATCATGATAAGTGCATCAACGACTATGTTATTTTCACTCCATGCTTATGCTACGCTGCTGCCAATATCATGAATCAACGAAAGCTTCAGCTACTCTGATGAGAAGATATCATGATCCAGAATGTGAGCATGTTGGTTCAATGTCACAACATCATATGCGGGCAACACAACAATCGGTGATGCTGAGATTAATTGTGGCTGATGATCTCTTTTAAAGCTCAAAGGTCATCATTGTGGATCAACTCTATAACCTCCACGAAATATACATTGTAGTTGGACAATGATGAAATCACCAAGGAAGCACAAAGTTTGAATATTTTGATGAGTTGATGTCTACGAGCTACGGATTAAAGATTAAATAGAATGCTAGGATTCACAATGTAAATCATGGGGTGATCTCCTTAGGGGAGATTGTTAGGAATTGGAAATTCTATTGTGAAGCATCGGTCACCCCAAGTATAATCTAGCTTAAGTTAGCTCGTAGAAATATCGTTTATTATGTTAGTTGTTAGACAGTTATTAGCTTAGTTTAGTCTAGTGCAACACCATGGAGGAAGGACGGGTTTTTACCTATTGTATGCACGATCCACGCCCGTCGGAGGGCGTAGTAGTTTTGTATAAATAGCCCTCTCCTCACAAGGGAGAGGGTTGGATGTTCATTTGGAATCTAACCTTCCATGAGTTTCTCTTTCTAGAATATCCAACTTTCTCTCTCTAAAACCATCTAATCATACGCCTTATTTGTGATTGATTGTGTGTTTGTGAAGTCCAATATGTTACACACTCTCCAACATATCTAGTTTCCACTTACTAAAGATTTCATCTAACCCAATTACTAAAGCTTTACATCGCTTATCGGCATGGTCAATGCAAATATTCACAAAATTTTGTAAAAAGGTATAATCAAATCATGGGACCTATTGAATTGATCATGGGTCATGTGAGAGCATATTCCTTTTTAACATCAGAAGGTAGCTGAGATAGCTATATTCATGCCTTACATCTGCTGTGGTGGCATATCCTACGACTTGACCCACTTAATGATCTTCAACACCCGATAACACAATCCTACTCCTTTATGTCTCTTGTTGGCACACAACATACTCATATGGGATAAGATTCATACAACCTTGTACGCATCTTTTTCTGTTATAGAAACCGGACTTTTAACATCACAATTGGAACATATCTTCGACTTCCAAATCTAATACTACTGATTTTTTAGCATTAAATCTAATTTTAGAATCGATTTTAACCACCTCGCCCATGTGCAACAAAAGCTAAGAATGACATTCCTATTGAAGCAGTTGCCATTTGGGTGAAATCATCTTTTCCCAATTTGATACCCATCGTCGTGACTCTAGTGGTTGCTGAAGATGATGCCGATATCAATAGATAAGAAACTATTTGCAGTTATGTCAAAGATGGCGTCACATTACCTTGACCCGCTAATACTTTTTTATCCATATAAAAAACTTATATAACTGATGCATTTTGATGATTAAAAAGCACCGTTGCTACAATAAACATCCAAAAATTTTGGTCGACTTCAGCAAGTTTAACCCACTACCATATTTTCCCGTTACCTAGAATAACTTTTTAGCAGATTTGCCCTTTAACTGAAAAAAAGAAATAAACTCATTTGTATGCAATTTGGCCGAAATTACCACATCTATACCTTGCTTTAGAAGGGCAAAGATTAACAATACTATCTCATTGGCCTCGTTGAATGCGACAACGCAAAGTTACAGCTAGACTAACAATTGGATTATTAACTTCAATTGGCCTTCTTTCTTTCTCAAGCGCCTCAAGATCAATTTCGTAAAGTCCAGGTAGATGTTATTTTTAGCCTTGACTTGAATTTGAGTCGACCTAAATTGACCCAAACCTGATCAATCTCGATTAACACCCATGTTCTGGTTACTAAGCATGTGTATTCATAAACGATATTACTAATAGTTGGTTAATTTACTACAAATAGTATGGTTGTAATTTTGATGTTAATTTAAAATAAAATGGGGTCATATCTTTATCTTTGATGTTGGCAGTTGTCTCACTGCAAAACATTTACCAAAATTTAAAGCTTAGCCAAAGATTAACTTTTACGCCGAATATAATAACTTTGCTACATACTCGAAAGTCAAGTGTTTCACCACCTTGTAAATATAAATATAGGAAAGTAGAAAAAAAACATACCCATGATTTCTGTAACATACAGAAAGACACTTGGATCTATTATTAATTTTTGCCATTGGCTTTTATTAATTAACTTAAGAAAAATTACTAAAAATTCTTACATGTGCTCACTGAACGCATAGGACTTATTTTCACCAAACTAATTATACCAAAGACAGTTGGACACTTTTTCCAAGTTAGGCAAAAATGCATATATATCCCTCCCAATATGAATAATTGCATATATATTGTTAGGTTCCCATATATGCAACACAAGCATCAATAGAAGAAATAGATGAAGAATGGATCGGTTGAACAATAACAATCAAACACTATGCGTATGAGTTTATGAAATGTTATGCGTGGCTATAGTGAAAGAGAATAAATTGAACAACCAACCCTCAAGTGAGGGTTATTACATAGTATTTATAGGAGAGGGAACTAGGGCAACACTCCTAGTCCCTTCCTTTCCTTATTGGACTTGGGCCTAGGATTATGGGCCTTCTACATAAGCCTAAGGCTAATTACTAACACAAAGGCCATATTAAGCTAACTATTACATATGAATCACTAACACTTGAATTAAGGTTTAGGAGTGATCCCAATCTCCCCTAAGTGATAGTGATGAATGAAAGAGTGATAAACGATGTAGGTGCTGATGTAATAGTAGCTTTGACGCCTTCGACATTCTTCTTCTTGTGAGAAGAATAGTCTTGATTCGAACAATCTCCCCAGTGTAGAGAAATTGTTTCTTTTGAAATATTCTGCTTTGACGTCTTTTGATTTCTTTGTTCTTTAGTTCTTTGTTCTTTGTGGTGAAAATGATAGTATGGTGTGGTAGTCTGCATCAAGTCAGCTTCGTTGCTCCAGTGTCTCCACGTCTTCTTCAACATGCTCACACGCTCTTTAACGTTGGATTGCAGTAGTGATGAAGTTCTCTTCGTCTTTAACTTTGTAGATTCTTTGACTTGACGAAGAATCATTCTGACTTTGTGTTGCCTTTGAGAGAACTTCCATTAGAGATGTTGTTGGTATGAGCATGAGAAGAATCTGCATGATCAGTCCGCTCCAAAGCTTCCATAAGAAGTAAACATAAGAAAGGTTAGTAATAAGCGAATTCCGGCACTTATAAGTTTGAACTTCGAGAGTGTTAACAACATAGTGTGAAAACACAACTCTAATTCTCTCAAAGGCCGTTCCTGAACCGGAGTCCCACAAGTGAGATAACGCGATGTACCGAAGTACACCTACGATTTCCATGAGTCACCGAGGTACAATCAAGCATCACCCCACGACAGAGACCATTTGAGACCACTGCTAATCTACGGGAGTTACCGGAAGCGACCGGCTGTGTCGGCTTTTGATGTTGACCCTGGCAGGAGTTTCCATTCAATCACTGAGGATCACAATTATGAACGTCTCATAAATGTTCTCGACAGATTGCTAAGATCTGTGAAGGACTCGATAACGCGTACCACTGTTTCTTATTGTTGAACAATGAGCGATGAAATGTCAAGTGTACCTAAGAGATCTTTTGATTAATCTCGTGGCTCTAGACTCAATAGTGCGTTTTGGTTTTCCTGAGCGGAGACTAGTGAGAGGGTCTCCTTCTTCAATATCAGCAATCTCTAAGAGAAAGCCAATAGATTATGTAGGGTTCCCTGTGAGAATGAAACAAGCTTCTGTTGAGAGAAACTTGAGTGGCTAAGAAGTTTAGTGCATGCTCACTCTGGGTCCATGACGAATTTAATCTTCAATACCGGTGTCATCAAGTGACAACCAGTAGCATATGAATTGAACCCGTGTCTGCCCTAAGTTGAATAATTTGAAGGGCTATTTCTTTTCACCCGGCTCTGGCGGATCATAGGACGGTTATTCCTAACCTTAATCACCTTATAACTCCATTGCCATAAAACCATTTTTCATGAAATCTCTCGAAGTGTTTGTGACTGAAAAACATGTTTGAATACTTCAAGAGTTTTAGATTTTCAGAAATACTCCCCCTCAACATGTGCTTAAGAGTTTTGACAAAATCGCACAGTGAGAGAAGAGCGTGCACTTTTTGAATTGATCGACTCAAGATAGACAATTCCTTGCGAGACACGATTACGTTGCATAGTTAAAGAGATACATTGTCGGCTTTTAGGTGACAACTAGCTCTAATAACTACCTTGAAGATGTTGACAACCCCGAAAGGTTGTCAAACCCGTCCAGCTCATGTCTATCAAGAGCTTCTCGAGTAGGTACAATTTACTTGGATAAGTCTTGGAAGACGAATCTTTTCAATGTAAGACTGTTTAGATCCTGTCAATTCATGGGTTGAAGTCTTTTCACACGAGGAATCAATAGCATTAACACAACATATTTCTTATCACATATTTTCTCCCCTCAAAATGGCATATAAGTGTTATTTTTGAAGAAATGTTGAGAATAAATATGACCATTTTGAGTTTTGTGGGAAGATTACACAAAGAACAATTTGTGAACAAAGTTTTAAATCAAATACTCCTCCTCAACAAGTGATATAAACTGTTGAGGTTTTGAAATCATAAGGAAGTACTTGTTCTTTTGAGTAAAACCTTTGAAAATGAAAGGTTTGATAAGTTTTACTCAAAAGTAAGAAGCTTTCGCTCCTTTGATAAGGATTGTGGCACTGAAGCGTACCACAGGGTCCTTTCATTACAAGAACGGGTTGTACACTGTTATGTGTGCACAAGCCATTGTCATATATAATCACACATCCAAATGAATATGAAATTGAAACAGATTAAGGGTACCAGAATGTCGTAGTTCCGCAAGAACTCCAAGAATGCGAAGGTCATTGATAGCCTGTGAGATTAATGCGCTGACGACCACCGACGAAACTCTCCAATGTTCTACGATGGTCTCTTCAAAACAACCTTTCATCAATCATCTTGATGATTCTCTTTACATTCCGTCTTTCCAGAGAATTCCATCTCGTTGGTGACCCAATGCCTTGTTGAATCGCCTTTAACCGGTATGCTAGCCCATCCTGACATGCTTCAATATTGAATCTCTAAACTTATGAAGCTCATTACACGCCATCAAGCAGTTGCGGTGGGAGTGCCTGCGGTAGACTACTCCAAAGGGTTTGCAGATGAGAGTGAATTGAGGGAGATGGTTGATGTCGGAGTTCTAGCTGAGGTCGGTGAAGTTGACACGAGTCTGTACGACTCAACAGTTGCAAATCTTCTACACGTTCCTAGATCACGATGCTTCTGATGAAGATGAGTAAGGACTTGATGTATTCGCGTTGAATTTCAATCGAGAATTGTCTCATTCTTCCCTGTACTTTGGCAAGATACAGATCTTCAATGTCGTTGAGAGACAAATTCTGAAAGTCTGCTTCACAGAAAGCATAGTCCTGTTCGTCTTGTCTTTTTACCACGATCTTCTTTAGGAAGGTGTAGTCCTATTTAGACGAAAGAGCAACCTGCTTAATAGCAACGATCCCTTGACCACTATACACTTTATGTTGAGATTTACGAACCTGGCAACTTCTGTAGTAGATTCGTCGGCGTTCCGGCCAATGGTGAATCCCATACATTGCATTGATGTCATACTCTACACTCTGTTTGAACATGTGGGTAGCCTTTTCTTCTATGGCTATGCAGTTGGAGTATATGGTGCCGGGATGGAAGTGTAAGTGATGTAGCGTATTTCCTTGACACATCGCTACCATGTAGAAGAAATTCCATGTCGTTGTTGAAGAAGTATCGAATGGAATCGAGGTTGATCCGGTCGACCAATGGTAGGTAGAGGTTTGGTCCATCGTGTAGTATGGAGCGTTTTCTTTTCTGGTGTAGTCGATGTTTGCTTCAGGGTTGAGCCAATCAATGTTGTTAGACATGGCTCGTGCTATGTTTTCAAGGTGATATTCAACCTCAATAGCACTTTTCGAGCTGTCTTTGAGTATTTGGAATGCTTCATTCTTGATTCGTTTCAACTCGATTTCGCATCTTCTTCACTCGGAACTTTGATTGTATTAACTTAGCATTCTCCAGCGTACTACCTTCTACCATATCTTGGTCGCCAGTTAAGGCTGGTGTAGCAGCACAAGTGTAGAAAACCATTCGTATTCGGTGTCATCGTCGTCTAGCCATGAAACGACATCAGCCTTAGTCGCCTTCTTCTTCTTCTTCTTCTTAGGCTTAGAGGAGGATGCCGGTTCCTTTATTGTGCCGGGAGAGATAGGTTGTTGGTGGGGCTCGTGGGTTTCTCATAGTCACCATCCGATACTAAAGTGATCACCCGGTTTTCTGAGTCTGGGTGTGTAACTCGAATCCTGAGGTTTTTCAGTAGAAGAGCGAGGAGGAGATCGCCTTGGTGGTGAAGTCCTTCGATGGAGGCTGCATTGAGGAAGATTCACCAGACTTCTTTGGCGTTAGGTGCAGAATCCTTGTCCTTATCATCGTCATGTCTTGTCGTTTTGGTTGACTTGCTGATTCTTTGCATGAAGACTTTAGTTGATAGTCTAATAGAGTCTCAAAAAACTTAGCTTCATCAGAAGTGAATGTTCCAGCTCTTTTTGACATTTGCATCACTAACTTAGTAATCAATCCAGCTTCATAGAAATCAGATTCTTTGGCCATTGTATGTTTGACCAATGCAACGATGTTTGGAGTAAGTAATTTGGAATATAACTCCCTTGTCACTTTAGGAATGGTGTCGAAAGGAATTTGTAGAGTGTCTTCTCTTGCCATATTCTCCAATTCCTTTTGGAAATCTCCACTGATAAACTTCTGGACGTGTTCCCTTTCTTTCAACAACTCGCTTATCCCGCCTTGAAGAAAGTTGATTCTGTCACGCGAGTTGATTCGCTTTTTGTTGGTACATCCTTCTTCGTACTTGCTTGACAGCTTTAAGAATCCTTGTTTTAGCCCGGGATAACCAAGAGTCTGTTGGTTTCTTCACAGATTTGGATGTGGATTTGGTTGATCTTTTGGATGGTGGTGGTGAAGAATGAGAAGACGAATCTGATGATGATGACCGGAGGAGACCAGGTCCTTAGGAGGATCAGAAGTTTTCTCCTCGAATGAATTGGACCTGCTGAGAAGAAAATCATCATAGTCATCTTTTCCAGTTTTAGTCTTTTCTGTAGCCTGAATCCTAGCTTCCTCTTCTGCTTTGGCATGAGCTGCAGCCTCTTCATCAGTCTTTTCTTTCTCACTTTTCTTTGTCCTGGTTTCTCCGGGGTTTATGTTGTTGCTCCAGAGGGTGGCACCAGCTCCCTTATCGGGTTGATTAACCGCATTAGGAATTGGCGTAGATTGAACTCCACCACTTGACCCTCCGGGGCCACCCATTTGATCCTTTGCAAATGCTTCGGCAAAATGTTTATGTCTGAGTTCCTTTAACTTCCTTTGATATTCCTTTTGCTCATCTATTGGTTCTTCTTCAGAGCTCTCCTTATCATGTTCAATCACGTGCATTTTCCCTTTACCTTTGACAGCTGGTGGACTGGGAGGTTTAGCTACTGATGGAGTTATATCGGTTCAGTGTTCAGAGTAGAAGACCTCATCGTCTGATTCGGTTTCCTCAGCTTTTCCCACTAGCTTTCTTGGCGGTTCAGGCTTAGGTATGGAATAGGAAAGCTTCCTTAGAAGGAAATTTCCTTTTGAGTGGAGGTTTCCTCTTCGGGAACTTCCTTTGACTTTCTGTGCTTGCAACACTCCTCACTGCCTCTTCCTGGTTTTCCTCGGTAGGTGTACCGAAGACTTATCATCGAGAGACCAACTTTACCTTCATCAACTGCTACCAAATACCTTTTGTATGAGTAAAGCTATTTGATTTCATTAGAGAGAAGGTGATCCGGCAGCACAGCACCTTGTTTCTTTGTTGTTGATTCCTTAAATCTGACTGTTAGAGTAGGTTCGGACAACATGTCGTGATTGTTGGGGTCATTGTTTCTCTTGGGGATATCAGGGTTAAACCCAAGTGCTCTTTGGATCAACAGTTTAGTATATCTGATATAAGGGATCTTTGAGCCAAGCTTCTTGAGGAATGTCATCATGTCATCCCATATCAGAGCTTCGACTTCAATGTGCTTCATGTTGACCAAAGCCCAAAAGATTTGCGTTCCATGAGCTTGGGGTGCTTATAGCAAACTGTCACGACCAAAACAGATTTGGTGATGATGATGTAGAGAGTTCTCCAAAGTTGAGGAATATTCTTAAGATCCACATGTGAATGCTTAGTGATTACTCCCGTAGCTTCGTCATAACCAATATTTATCAGGAAACTGTAGAACAGTCTCTTCTGTTGGTGTGGCATTGAGTTCGGTTGGCTCGATGATCGGAATGAGAAGAACACCCCGTAAGTCTGCAGGTGTGATGGTGACTTGTTTGTCATTGAGAGTCACCGTCATAGCGTTTTGTCCTTTGATCTTTTGCATTGTAGTCCAGAACTGATGAATGTAGATCTCTGGAACAATAGCAGAGTTGGAGAGCATGTTCTGATAAGGATGATTCTTCAGAATATCCACAGAAATCAAGCAAGAAGACTCGAGCAGGTGTGAGAGTTTCAAAGTCAAATCGAAGGTTGTTCTTTCCAATCTTCATCGGATAGCCATTTGGGAAGATATCAGCAATGGTGAGAATATTTGGTGCATCCACATTCATTTGAGTGTCCATGTCGTTATCTGAAAGATATTTAGCCAAACAAACCAACATATCGAAAGAAATTATGTTAGTCAACAGATGGTTATATTGTCTACTTATTGAATGTGATGTGTCAATGATTGTTACGAGTCCAAAGTCACTTGTTTGTCCAATAGTCTAATGAAGTCGTGATAAGTTTCGTGAAAGCTTTCTTTGTTTCTTTTGTGTATGCTCATAATTACTATATTGATCGCCGTGCGCTTTGGAATGATCTTGAGGTTCATGGTAGTCTTATGCAAGATAAGCCTTGGGCCTTACTTGGTGATTTTAATGCATCTTTATTTCTGGAAGATAAATCGGGTGGGGGTTATGAGCCTAATATTGCTATGAATGAGTTTAAAGACTGTGTTAATTCTATTGAAGTCTCGGATATCAACTCTTCGGGTCTTCATTTCACTTGGAATCAGAAGCCTAAAGGTAGCAATGGTGTTTTGAAGAAGATTGATCGTGTTATGGGTAACATTAAATTTAGTGATGAATTTCCTGGTTCATTTGCTATATTTCAGCCTTACCGTATTTCTGACCATTCTCCTTGTGTTCTTAGAATTCCCACAATATCTAAGAAGAAACCTAAGCCATTTAAATTTTTTAATTTCCTAACGTTTAAAGCTGGTTTTTTGGATGTTGTGCGTGAAGGGTGGAAAATTGATATCCAGGGGCATAATATGTTCAAGGTGGTGAAACGCATGAAGGTTTAAAACCCCTATGCACAAGCTGATGAAAGATCAAGGTAATCTTCATACCCGTGTTAACGACCTTCGTGTTGAACTTGATGAGGTCCAAAAGTCCCTTGATAAGGACCCTTCTAATCCCGTTCTTCGGGAAGAGGAGGGTATTTATCTTCAGGCATTTCGTAATGCCTTACATCGATGAGGAACCATTTTGAAGCAAAAATCTAAAGTGGAGTGGCTTCGTGAAGGGGATTCTAATTCTGCATATTTTCATAATATTGTTAAGAGTAGAAGTCATAGGAGTCGCATTGAGTTGGTTACTGATGTTAATAATGTTATGTACCATGGTAACGAAGTACCTAATGTTTTTGTTCAACACTATGATAATTTTCTTGGAGTGGAAGGTAATACTATTCCGTTAGTCGATCATGGTTTGTTCCTCTACTATTAACTCGGATAGGGCTGCTTGGATGGTAAGGGATGTGACTAATTTGGAGATTAAGAATGCTATGTTTTCTATTGGTGACAATAAGGCCCGGCCTGATGGTTTCACACGGCTACGTTTTTCAAAAAGGCTTGGGATATTGTTGGTACTGATGTTTGTTTGGCTATTCGGGATTTCTTTTCTAATGGGAAGCTGCTCAAGGAACTCAATCACACCATTATTGCTCTTATCCCTAAAGTTTCCACGCCTGCTAAGGTAAATGATTACGCACCCATCTCTGCAGTAATGTGCTTTATAAATGTATTAGCAAAATTATATCTAATCGCATTAAAGAGGGGCTTGGTGATATTGTTAGTATTAATCAATCGGATTTTGTTTCGGGGCATAATATCTCGGATAATATTCTTCTTACACAAGAATTAATGCGTAATTATCATCGTCCTCATGGACCTCCGAGATGTGCCTTTAAGATTGATATTCAAAAGGCATATGATACCGTGGATTGGCTTGCTTTTGAAACTATTCTAGTTGGTTATGGGTTTCACAATAGGATGGTTTCGTGGATCATGGCTTGTGTTACAAGTGTGTCGTACTCCATTTGTATTAATGGTGATATTTATGGGTGGTTCACTGGTAGAAGGGTCTACGCCAAGGTGATCCTATGTCTCCTATCTTTTACTCTTGTTATGGAAGTACTTACTCTCTTATTACAGCAAGGGTTGAGCAGCGGGATGACTTCCAATATCATCATCTTTGTGAAAGACGGAAGTTACTTAATCTTTGTTTTGCAGATGATTTATTTATCTTTACGCATGGTGACGTGGTCTCAGCTTGTGTGGTTATGGATGCTTTAGACGAGTTCAAGAATTTGTCAGGCCTTGTTCCTAGTATCCCAAAGAGTACGGCGTTCTTTTTTCATGTGCCGAATCAGGTTAAGTTGTCTATTTTGAACTCCTTGTCATTTAAGGAAGGTACCCTCCCTGTTAAGTACTTGGGTGTTCCCCGTATCTCATCACGGCTGCTGTATCGGGATTGCAAAGTGCTTGTTGAAAGGGTTCAGACTAGAATATCCGATTGGAAGAATAAATTTTTATCAATGGCGGGTCGTCTACAGCTTATTATATCTATGTTATCATCTATGCATATATACTAGGCCTCTGTGTTTATTCTTCCTGTCCGTGTTATCCATGATATTGAATGTCATGCGTGGGTTCTTTTGGTGTCGTGGTGATATGAAAAAGGTAAGGCTAAGGTGGCATGGGAGGATATTTGTAAGCCTAAAGAGGAGGGTGGTTTGGGCATTCGTAGTCTTCATGAGTTTAATGTGGCACTTATGGCAAAACATGTTTATAGTATTTTGACCCATAAGGAATCTTTATGGGTTAAATGGATTCATGCATACAAACTACGTGGTAGGAGTTTTTGGGATGTGCCATGTACGGGAGATATGAGTTGGGGCTAGAGAAAACTTCTTCTAATTCTCCCCTCATTCGCCTTTTTTCTGGTTCCATATACGTGATGGCAAGAGGGCTTTGATTTGGTTTGATAATTGGTGTTCTTTGAGCCCTCTTAGGCGTTTGCTTACTGCTAGAGACATCTCTCGGTCTGGATTTTCGTTGAATGACTCAGTTGGTGAATTGCTTAGTGATGGTGCTTGGAGATGGCCTAGTGAGTGGATTGATAGGATTCCGGATTTATTACTTATTAATCCTCCAACTCTTACTGATGGTATTGCTGATGAGCTGGTTTGGAGAGTTCCTAATGGTGAATTTAAGCCATTTACCGTCTCTCATGTTTGGGACTCTATTCGTGGTACTGCTAACCTGGTTCCCTGGTTTCATGTTGTGTGGTTCACTCAGTGTATCCCTAAACATGCTTTTAATCTTTGGTTGGTTGTTAATTGCAAGCTTAAAACACAAGATAGGCTGAGGTAATGGGATGTTGGTCCTGACAGTGACTTAAACCTGCTTCGTTGTCTATTTTGTGATAACCAACCTGATTCTCATGCTCACCTTTTCTTTGAGTGCCCTTTTTCATTACAGGTGTGGACGCGAGTTTGTGCTCTTTGTGGAATGGAGAATGTTCCTCCTAGGTTGGAAGATGTTGTTGCGTACCTTATACCTCTGTCTAAAGGACGATCAGATCTGTGTTATATCCCTTCTCCTTGCTGCTCTTGCTTGCTACTCTATCCGGCGGAACGGAATGCAAGGCTGTTCAAGAAGGGAATGAAGTCATATACTCAGGTTTTTGATGATATTGTGTCTATTGTTCGCTTGAAGATCCTGTCGTTTCGGTTCACGAAAAACTCTATCCGAATTCGAAGGATTTTGGATACATGGAAGCTACCTGGATCGGTGATCATTGCGGATTGTTCAACATCTTAATGGAAGTTATTCAGTGCTTATCTTTTGCGCAAAGGGAGTGCCAGGAATGGGTTGTACTCTTTTTCCCTACTCCAAGGTTTTCCTTTCGGGGTTTTTCTTGGAAAGGGTTTTTAAGGAGGCAAACTTCCTGGGTCGTCTTTCTCCTCTTGCGTTTGGTGTTTTGCGGATGCTCGCTTGTTACAAGTTCTTCTTGTTTTATTCCTATTAAGATGATTGATGTATAGCTAGGTTCATTGTGTTTATGGCATGTCATAAACACTAGTTATCAAGTGTTAGCTTGAGGTTAATGTGGTACTTCTGCCACATTCCATTTGTACTTAACATTTTTTTGGTTATATATTTACCGGGGTAATACCCTTTACCCAAAACACTCAACACAACTCGGATGAAGTCACGGGTACGTTTCCTCTTAATCAACATCTAGCTAAAGTATTGTTTGACACCGGAGCCGATAAAAGCTTCATATCTTTTACTTTTGCTTCCTTACTTAAACCCACCTCGAATGCCCTAGACTATTACCATTCCCTAAGGTTCTTCCACGTATCCTAGAATCTAGTCTGCAAACTTTATTCCAAGCTATTTTGTTATCACACCGGAAATTGATAATCTGTCATTCTACCAACTATTTACTAACGTTAGGCGAACCAATCATTCTTGATTACCTTGAAAAGTTGTTTAGTCTGCCATTTTATAAAAGCAAACCATTGAACACCATCTAAAACTTCGAGAAATATAATACTACTTTGACTGAATCAAGTATCACATCATTTTTCCTCAATCATATATAGCCTGATCACCTATGTATAATTCAGGAAGAATCATGTCATGAAGGAACCAATCATCTTCACAGATTTCCTAAAACAATCTTCATTCAAAGCAAAACTTCGGTACCAGATAACTATTCATACACATCCTTGTAGTCAACGCCCATGGATATCCACACTTTGCCCACATCACAACCAACACAGACTGAATCTCGGGATGTGATTCTATTTAAGGGGGTGAGACTGTAACAACTAGTAATTTCACCTTACTTTTATCACGAATACTTATCCATTTTCTACGTATATTCCTGATTAGATGATTGATGTATAGCTAGGTTCATTGTGTTTATGGCATGTCATAAACACTAGTTATCAAGTGTTAGCTTGAGGTTAATGTGGTACTTCTGCCACATTCCATTTGTACTTAACATTTTTTTGGTTATATATTTACCGGGGTAATACCCTTTACCCAAAAACTTTAAGTTTTAAAGTCCATGTTATCACTCACAACATATTAAACGTTTAAGCTTATTAGTGACATTATTGGTTTCGTGATGATATAATTTTATTTATTAACAAGTTTCTGTACACGTAACAACTCATAATGAAGGTCAATCAAGGCTTAGGGTAGATTTGGCAAAGTTACGCTGCAAACAGGGAGTGATATACGCGTAGGACGAAAGCTTATCGCTGACGCAATACTACGCGAAAGAGCCGCGTAGGAAAAAGTGGGACCTTATGCGTAAGAGCCACGTTAAGATACATATAGAAACTTACGCGTAAGGCTTACTCGTAGAGTAGACCTTATGCGTAGGAGGTCACTTGCTTACGCATATCCTTCACAGGATACCGCCAGAAGTCCATTGTAGAACTGTTGGGTTTTGGTTCCTTAGATCAAGAATTATTCTAAGTAAGGTAATCCTTATGCGAGAGTAACAAGGACCTTGACTGAGTATTACGCTGTAGGTAGCAAGCCCGAATAAAATCATCATATCGAATCTTAACATATATAGTCATATTAAAACAGATATGGCATGAAGCATTTTCATAGTTTATGCGAAGAAAGTCTTACAGTAAACCAAAACCCTAATAGTTCAAGAATTACGCATACAATTCTAACCATGGAAATTGCAATTCAAAGTTTTTCGGTAGGTCTAAGGTGTTGTGAGAGTCTATAACCAAGTTTTAATAACATCCACTAGACGAATAAAAAATACCCAAACTTCAAGAACATTAAACCCCAATTCCAATTTTAACCATTAGAAGTTTCGGGTTGTTATAAGGCCTGGAAATCTTTAATTCAACATGATATAAACCCTTCACAACAATCTTTTTGACCAAGAACCTTCACATTTGAAAATGCCCATTTGGACTCAAGAACCCTAATTTTGAAAAACCATCATTTTGTGTTTCGGGTGGATCTGAGGATAACAATAGTATTCATTGATGTTAAAGAACCGTTTGACCCATTTATCTTTTAACCTAAACACATAAGTATGATCATGTTCTACGCGTATACGCAGATAAACACAAAATCAACCATACACGTTTCCGTTGGATTCGTTTGAAAATCAAACCCAATGTTTGTCGTGTTACAAATCCAAAAACACTTACTGATTTATGATCAAAACGGATTTCTTTGAACGATTTCTATGCGTAGGATTAGTTGGTTAGGAGTAATAAATGTGAAGTGAAATGTTAGGTGAAAGAGTTTTAATAAAATAACTTTCAACTTGGCGCTTTGGTCCCTCCGCTTTTCCTTTTCATACAAAGCCATTTAACTTCCATTTTGGTTACCAAACAAAGTTTTTAAGAAAGAAACTTTAATGACACTCCCCTCGACTTAATAAATGATGAAAGGTTATAAATTTTAGTCGAGGAGAGGTCATAACCGAAAAGTTTACCACCATTGATAAAAGATAAACGGGATAAGATAACATGCAAGTACACGATGTTTTGGACATATGATTATTTTTCTCCCCTCAACACTTGATCGAGAAATATGAATTTTGAAAGATTAAAGTGTTGTGAAAGAAATGTACTTGCCATGTTGAAAGAAAAATATAGAAGAATATTTTTGTTGTTTTATGTGTTTTATATTTTTGTATTTTGTTTTTGAAAAATTTATTTAAAAGATTTTGGTGTTGACAGGTTTTTAGGACTGTTTTAGAGGTCATCCATTCCTCGAGTCAAACACCTCATACCAATCCGGTGGACCAATCCATTAAACCTAGCGGGAAAGGAAGGCTTTGGTGAGAAGATCGCCAATTGGTATTCGTACCTAAAAATATAATTCAATTACCGTTCCACGTGATCCTTGATGAAATGATATCCAGATCGATGTGCTTTGATTTAAATGTCAACCGAGTTGCACGTTGATCGCAATGGCACTCCATTGTCGCAAAGACATCGGGACTTCAAATACATAACCATAGTCTTTGAGTTGTGTTCTCATCCAAATGACTTGAGCACAACGACATGGCTACATATTCGCCGTTGAGGGCGATGCACAATCCTACTTCTTCGATTGCCATGACACCAGTTTATCACCAAGAAATTGTAAAGCTCTTAAAGTACTTTTTCGTGAATCTAAACATCCGCTATGGTGTCTGAAAAGCGATTAGTTCAAAACCAATCCCGGATACGGACCAAGTTAATGGTTCCCTTAATGTATCGGAGGATTCTTTTAGCCTAAGAGAGGTGGGTTTCAGTTGGTCTCGAAGCGATAACGGGAGCAAAGATAATCAAGCAAAGACAATATCAGTCGCTAGTTAGATACATGAGAGACCTAATAATACTACGGTATTTTGTAGGGTCCACTAATTTCCCATGTAAATGCCTTAGCCTAGCTTCTTGGTAAGAGTCATTGGTGTGGCATAGGTGCCGGGTTTTCATTCCAAATTTGTTTAACAATTCAAGGGCATATTTGGGTGACTCAAGAAAATACCAATGGGTGATTGATGAACTTGCAGTCCTAGAAAGAACGTAAGTTCACCCATCATTGACATTTCAAAATGTTTCTTCATTAGTTTTGCAAAAGCGATTGAGTAATTTTTATGTGTTGACCCAAAATGATGTCATCCAGTAAATTTGAACAATTAAAATATGTTCTGCCAGTGATATTGTATGAAAAGAGTTGGGTCGGACCCTTTGGCAAAATTATTGGCAATGAGGAAAGATGATAACTTATCGTACCATCAGGAGCTTGTTTGAGACCATCTGAGCTTTGTTTAGTTTGTAGACATGGTTCGGAAAGCGGGATCAACGAATCCTTCGGTTACTGACATAAACCGTTTCTTTAAGTTGTCCATTGAGAAGCAGGTTTTGACATCCATCGAGACCGCATATTCATATGAGCCCTTGAGCGAGAAATATCCAACGACCTCAAGACGAGCAAACCGGAGCAAAAGATTCTTCAAAGTCAATACCCTCTTCGACGATAACCCTTAGCCGCCGTATGACTTATTTGGATAACATTTCCCTTGACATCCAATTTGTTTTCCAAATCCATTTGAGACCAATGGCGACCACCTGTTGGTCTTTCAGCTCCATACTTCAAGGCGTTTGAATTGTTTGAGTTCTTCGCATGGATTCAATCCGGTTATCTTTTGTCATTGCGTCTTTGATGTTTTAGGTTCAGGTTCAAGATTAATCGGTAGCATAATGCACTGTTCGTCAGTGAAGATTGTCTGTAACGACGGTTGATTCGGGTTGCCATAATATTTTCAGAGGATGGTCTTTGTCCATCTATGTGTGGAGGGTTGATGTTGGTATACTGTGCGATTTTGAGGATTCAAATGGCTTGTTGAAGATTTCGAGCACATCGTGCGCAGTCTCATTAGCAAACAGGTTAAAGAACCATTTGGATCAAAATCTGCAGTGGGGGTACCATTGAACATCATCACCATTCATCATTGTTAAGCGGTTTGTTCAACTGTTGTGTTGGAGTCAATGGTGGTGCTTCTTCAACATGGTAGTTGTTGTAAGGTGTATCGGTATAGGTTAGAGTGCCGGTCAGCGGATACACCGGAGAACGTTCATCATATCGTCACCGAACAGCCGGAGCAAATAGCGTTCCATTTGTTGGACGAAAGTTTTGAGGGCTTGGTTCACGATGTGATGTTTGGGGAAGTTTAAGCGGTTGTGACCGGGTTCTAAGCCGTTATACTCAGAAGCCATTTCCGTAAGTTCATCAAAATGAGCATGAATCGTTTCCATAACCTCCGGTTCACAACTTATCGGAAACCTTTAGAATTATCACAATATCCTATAAAGACCCAATGTCACTTTGGCTTTGAGCTTTCCAAAGTCATCACGATCATTATTAGGATAGCAAAGAGATCCAAATACATGAAAGTGTTTGAGATTCGGTTTTCGGTTGTGGACAAGCTCAAAAGGTGTTTTGTTGTGGCGTTTTGTAATCATAGATCGGTTTTAGCAGTATGCATTTACGCCCATAAGTAATCTGTAAGTTTAGCATTGATTAACATTGTTCTTGCAGCTTCCACTAACGTTCGGTTTAGATCTTTCAACAACCTTTGGTTCGTAAAATGCGCAATAGATGTCCGATGTCGAATTCCCACTCTCATAAAATTCAGAGGGTTAACAAATTCGGGCCTCTCGCATGTTTTAATTTGTCGGATGGTTTCAGGCTGAACTTGTATTTTCGGAGAAAGGTGATGATCATCGTGGAGCTTGATCTTTACTTCAAGAAAGGTAGACCCAAGTCCACGTAATAGTCATCAACAATTACTAAGATGTAGATTTGCCATTGATCGTTTGCATGCGCGTCGGGCCACACAAATCCATGTGAAGAAGATGAAGCACATGCTGAGAGTCGTGTTCCACCTTTGAAGGAAAATGAGCACGAGTGCTTTGCCTTGTTCACAAGCTGAGCAAAGGTGATCTTTGAATACCGAAATCTTGGGAGTCCTTCAACTAGTTTGTGTCGAGCAAGGTTGGTGATGGTTTGAAAGTTTAGATGTGAGAGACGACGGGTGCCATAGCCGGGATTTTGTTGATGTTGCCTTTGGTGCAAGCGATGGAGAAGAAGCAACCATGTCTTGCATAGAGATAGTGTAAAGACTTGAATTACGCGAGCGGACATAAGGTCGTTTTGTAGATCACCGAACGAAAACAAGTTTTCCCTGAAAGCAACCTCCAAATCTCCATCGGCCGACTCATCGAAACAGATTGTGACCGAGGGCCTTCCACATAATAAACCCCTCTTATTTCGATGTTCATTGATAGTCTCTCAGTAGCCCATGATAGGCTGCAAGTGATCATTTCGAACCCGATAGTGCCAATGAAATTTGCAATAAAGTTTGATAACAGTTTAAGGTTGCATGTCATGTGTCGGGAACATCCTCTCAACAATCGAGAATGATCTATATCACCTGCATTACACAGGCACGACGAGATGGAATAGAAGTAGATGTGGAACCCGAAATGTTAGAGGGTCCGGAGCGAGTTATAGTAGACATACACACATCAATAGCTTTAGGTATCCATATAAATCCTAGTGTGTTATATATCCATTTCTGCCATCTCCAACTAGTATTTGCTTTAGTCTTAGTGAATGCACTAGGTGGTACTACATTCTAGGAGGTGAAACCGGAGCTCTGAGGACAGACAATGCTTTCTTAGAATCTAAAGAGGGCGGTCTACCAAGCACTGACTTAGACAGATTAGTGGGCCTAGAGGTATGCCGATTCTTAGGATTCCTTAAACGAGAGATGATAGCTTAGCAACACATTTATCATGACAATCAGAATTCATACTTTTACGAAAAATACCACAAGGTGCATCAGACTGAATATCAAAGGTGCTTAATGGTTTAGCATTCGTTACATCACTATTTCTATTACATTTTCCAGATGCAATATCTATAGTGGAAGCAACGTGAGTCTTATTCATAGTCCTAGGGTGTTCTTCTACTTTAGCATTCTTTATTGATCTTTTCTTATGTCACAATTCGCAATTTCCGGTCATTTCTCATATTTCACATTCAGCATTTCATAACGATTCGTACATGGTTTTGCATTTTCATTAAACGTTATTTTCTTATTAAATAAACATTATCGCGTAAACATTATTTTGAACATTTAACTGATACTCCAAAATGATCCGATATGTTTTATACTTACATTTATTATAAAAATAATATTTTGAGTTTACCTAGTGTTTTAAATTTATTTCAGTATATAAATTGTTAAATGTATTATTATTAATGATTTTCTTTAAAACTACCATTATTATTTCACTCAAATTTTGCAAGAAATGTATTTTTATAATTTATATGATCTAAATATATTTTATCTTGACATGGAAAATTTATTTTTATCTAACGCTTACCTTAATTATTCAAATGTGTATACAACTTACTAATATTATTTACAATACTACAAGTTACTACTTACTTTCAAGTAACTTTACATTACTTTACTTACACATTTACATACTTAATAATAATAATAATGATAGTAATAAAATAAATATGTACTAGTAGACATGATTCACCTAATATATAGATATTGCAAGATTTTTCTTACTTACATAGTCTTACACTCCAACTCTTACTCATTCTCAACCAATAATGCAAAGTGTGATAGATCAAGTTCTCTCCTCTTTTTCTTCATCAAAAATCCCACACCTATGTGATCAAGAAGGAGTGATCATCAAAAATTTTCTAATCAAGTTCTACACAATCTAGTAACACTCTTTGTTTAGGTTTTGAAATAAAACCCTAGGGTGTTTAGGATAATCCTTGGTTCACTAAACCTCATCAAGCATTTGTAAGCATAAAACTTCATCTCTTACTTTTCATATATATTTTTCATACATTTCATGTAGTCCATATGATCATTTTTGCTCAAGTGGTAGTTTTTATTCATGTTTATCAAATGTTATCACCCATATGTGTCCTATTAATTTTTATAACAAGTAATGTTTAGTTAGTTAAAAAATGATAAGTTTGAAAAATGGATCATCAAAGTCTAGTTGTGATTTTTGGAGGAAATGATTACATAAATTTTATACATGTTTATTTAAGTTTGTATATATATATTTTTAGCCTCATAATGAATATTTATTTTGGGTATGATCAAATGAAGTTGTTTTACTAGTAGGATTGGTGATGAGTAGATTAAGGGATTTTTGTGGTGAAGTTGTGGTTAAACAAGTAGAAAATTGGTAATTTTAAAATAAGCTGGAAGCTGTCGAATTTAATTTTTTTTTGAAAAGTTAGTCATTTTTATAAATTTTATTTAAGTTTTAGAAACTAGATTTTTAGTTATGAACGTGGCCTTTTGAACGGACTAAAACGGAGTTATAACGAAAAATATACGTGGTTTCCAAGTTACGATTTAAAACTACCATTTTCCGGAAAATTTTACATGCAGTCCAAATTTTAACTGACCCAAACAGTGGCCTTAAAATTTCTGTGAAGTCTCCGAAGTTTAAAAATATATTAGTACTCTTCATTACCTTCGCGTGGATATAAAGAACTTGAAAAACGGACTTAAAACGAGTGAGTTATGGTTAACCGAACTTTGAGTCAAAAACGTCTGAAACACTATTCACAAAGCATTAGTATGCTGTCGGATTTTTAATCAAGGTTTTGAGGGCCTAAACGGACGCTGGGGAAACGGACCTTACAAACGAGTTAGTTTTCCTATGTATATATTACTTCAAGTCTAACGTAAACCGATTTTTCAATTACAAAACCGTTACATAGTTTTAACTACATTTTCACCATTAGCTCAAAAGTATTTATTTTGACATGGAACCGTCACACATTCAAGTAACAATATTTTTTATATAACTAGTTTTCAAGCAGTTATGGGTGATACGTTTTTAAAATCATGCATTCACGACAACATATCATAACTCAAGTCATAACATTCATTTTAGGTCGCGATAGTTTCGGCCTCACTTTCGTATTTCATGTTGTTAGCATATCAATCACCCGGTGAGTTCAGAGCCCACACTTTCTATTACTTATTTGTCTTACAAACTTTTTGGGGGAGATACATGCTCAACTACTTGTTTTTACTATTACAAATATTTTAAACTTTTACATATGATGTGAGTTTTCATAGCCCCTACTTTTACTTGCTTTCATAACATGTTTTGGGGGAGATACATGCTCAAACTATTTTCATTTACTTTCACAAGTACTTTAAACTCTTACCTATTAATGAAGTTCATACCCCACTTTTACTGTTTAAATTCCTATAAACTATTTGGGGCTAGATATTATGCTTATTTATCCAAACATTTAAACTCTTTTGCCAAACAACATTACCTATACTTTAGACTTGATTGCGTTTTATACTTGATTGAGTTATACTTGATTTCCATGCATACTTGGATCAAACCTACAAGAATTAGTGGCACCAAATTAAGTTGTTGGAGGGCTACTAATTTACAAACATACAAGCATTAGTGGCACCAAATTAAGTTGTTGGAGGGCTACTAACTTACAAACATACAAGAATTAGTGGCACCAAATTAAGTTGTTGGAGGGCTACTAATTTACAAACATACAAGCATTAGTGCACCAAATTGTTGTTGGAGGGCTACTAATTTACAAACATACAAGAATTAGTGGCACCAAATTAAGTTGTTGAAGGGCTACTAATTTACAAACATACAAGAATTAATGGCCAAATTAAGTTTGTTGAAGGCTATTAATTACAAACATCCCAACATGAGTTGTTGGAAGACCCATGTGGTGACGATTATACTTTTAACTATCTTAATGCACATAATCATGATTTTCATACTATATTTTGGCACATGGGCAACAACAAAGTTGCAGTTTTGTATGAACTTGAACCGAGTGGATTTACAATGCCTTTGCTGTGTGAACATTTCTCAAAGTATTTCAAATCATTTTGTTACAAACTTATGAACTCACCAACCTTCGTGTTGACACTTTTTAGCATGTTTATCTCAGGTTTTAAGGTGATAGCATTTCATGGAGCTTTTGGGGCGCATGGCATACATTGGAGTCTTGTGCTTTTAACAGCTACTATCGACATGTTTTGTAATCTCTTTGTGTATTATCAAACTTTATGATTTCTTGTTGTGTAATCTTTGACATTTGAAATCGAATGGTAAACTTTTCAAACGCCTCATTATAGAAGGCTTTTCTATCCATACTTTGTGCTATGACTATACCCCAATGACACTATCGTTCACTGCGATATTTTGGGGGTGTGATAGATTGGTATCAGAGAGTTGGTTATAGAGAACTAGGTTGCATCATTGACCCTAGACTATAACCACATCATCATAGCATCTCATCATATCATTATAAGTGCATATTCTTTATACATGAGAACTTATGACTCAACAACAAACATCATATGAGTCGATTAGTCCAAGCATTGCATAGTTACTCCTAAATTATACATAGCCGGATCACCTATGTCTAATTCAGGAAGAATCATGCAATGAAGGGAGTAGTAGTCTCATATGAGTAAGCAATTCATCGTATCGCCAAATTTTCAAAAGATTTTCTTCAACCACTTGTTTCCAGTTTGATCCACGTGACAGTCTTTGTTTGATGAGTTGCTAAGATCGAGCTAGAAACAAGTTGTTACCTAAACCGATTTAGCCTAATCGTATGACAGCTCTTGTTTGATGAGTTGTGGGATTAAGCAAAAATCGGTTACCTAAAAGTCTTTGGGAAATTTTGCTCGAGAATGGGAAAGCCTTCGAGCCTAATCATAAGGGAGCATGTCTTTAGAATTGGATATAGTCACGACATATGCATGAGCATTGGCATAATCATTTAAATCATACATGAGCATAAACTTTTAGAACCCTTGTCGCGTTTTGGGCCATAGTATCATTAATCGAATCACGGGACGCGATTCCTTTGACATGGAAGAATGTCACACCGCAATTTCCTGGTCATTTCTCATATTTCACATTCAGCATTTCATAACGATTCACATTTTGCATTTTCATTAAACGTTATTTTCTTATTAAATAAACATTATCGCGTAAACATTATTTTGAACATTTAACCGATACTTCCAAAATCGATATGTTTTATACTTACATTTAATTTATAAAAATAATATTTTGAGTTTACCTAGTGTTTTAAATTTATTTTGTATATAAACCTAAATGTATATTATACATTTTCTTTAAAAACTACACGATTATTATTATTTCACTCAAATTTTGCAAGAAATGTATTTTTATAATTTTTATGATCTAAATATATTTTATTCAACACCTCGAAACTATTTTTATCTAACGCTACCTTAATTATTCAAATGTGTATACAACTTACTAATATTACTTAACAATACTACAAGTTACTACTTAATTTCAAGTAACTTTACATTACTTTACTTACACATTTACATACTTAATAATAATAATAATGATAGTAATAAAATAAATATGTACTAGTAGACATGATTCACCTAATATATAGATATTGCAAGATTTTTCTTACTTACATAGTCTTACACTCCAACTCTTACTCATTCTCAACCAATAATGCAAAGTGTGATAGATCAAGTTCTCTCCTCTTTTTCTTCATCAAAAATCCGGCCACCTATGTGATCAAGAAGGAGTGATCATCAAAAATTTTCTAATCAAGTTCTACACAATCTAGTAACACTCTTTGTTTAGGTTTTGAAATAAAACCCTAGGGTGTTTAGGATAATCCTTGGTTCACTAAACCTCATCAAGCATTTGTAAGCATAAAACTTCATCTCTTACTTTTCATATATATTTTTCATACATTTCATGTAGTCCATATGATCATTTTTGCTCAAGTGGTAGTTTTTATTCATGTTTATCAAATGTTATCACCCATATGTGTCCTATTAATTTTTATAACAAGTATAAAATTAGTTAGAAGTTTATAAAATGATAAGTTTGAAAAATGGATCATCAAAGTCTAGTTGTGAATTTTGGAGGAAATGATTACATAAATTTTATACATGTTTATTTAAGTTTGTATATATATATTTTTAGCCTCATAATGAATATTTATTTTGGGTATGATCAAATGAAGTTGTTTTACTAGTAGGATTGTGATGAGTAGATTAAGGGATTTTGTGGTGAAGTTGTGTTAAACAAGTAGAAAATGGTAATTTTAAAAAATAAGTTTAAAGCCGCTGTCAAATTTATAATTTTTTTTTGAAAAGTTAGTCATTTTTATAAATTTTATTTAAGTTTTAGAAACTAGATTTTTAGTTATGAACGTGGCCTTTTGAACGGACTAAAACGGAGTTATACGAAAAATATAATGTATTTCCAAGTTACGATTTAAAAACTACCATTTTCTCGGAAAAATTTACATGCAGTCCGAATTTTAACTGACCCAAACAGTGGCCTTAACTGTGAAGTCTCGAAGTTTAAAAATATATTATACTCTTCATTACCTTCGCGTGGATATAAAGAACTTGAAAACGGACTTAAAACGAGTGAGTTATGGTTAACCGAACTTTGAGTCAAAAACGTTTGAAACACTATTCACAGCATTAGTATGCTGTCAGGATTTTTTAATCAAGGTTTTGAGGGCCTAAACGACGTTTCGGGGAAACGGACCTTAACAACGAGTTAGTTTTCCTATGTATATATTACTTCAAGTCTAACGTAAACCGATTTTTCAATTACAAAAACCGTTACATAGTTTTAACTACATTTTCACCATTAGCTCAAAAGTATTTATTTTGACATGGAACCGTCACACATTCAAGTAACAATATTTTTTATATAACTAGTTTTCAAGTAGCATATTGGTGATACGTTTTTTAAAATCATGCATTCACGACAACATATCATAACTCAAGTCATAACATTCATTTTAGGTCATGATAGTTTCTGCCTCACTTTCAGCATTTCATGTTGTTAGCATATCAATCACACCAGGTGAGTTCGTAGCCCCACTTTCTATTACTTATTTGTCTTACAAACTCTTTGGGGGAGATACATGCTTAACTACTTGTTTTTACTATTACAAATATTTTAAACTTTTACATATTACTGTGAGTTTTCATAGCCCCTACTTTTACTTGCTTTCATAACATGTTTTGGGGGAGATACATGCTCAAACTATTTTCATTTACTTTCACAAGTACTTTAAACTCTTACCTATTACTGTGAGTTCATACCCCACTTTTACTCGTTTAAATTCCTATAAACTATTTGGGGCGAGATACATGCTTATTTATCAAAACATTTAAACTCTATTGCCAAACAATATTACTTATACTTTAGACTTGATTATGTTTTATACTTGATTGGGTTATACTTGATTTCATATGCATACTTGGATCAAACATACAAGAATTAGTGGCACCAAATTAAGTTGTTGGAGGGCTACTAATTTACAAACATACAAGCATTAGTGGCACCAAATTAAGTTGTTGGAGGGCTACTAACTTACAAACATACAAGAATTAGTGGCACCAAATTAAGTTGTTGGAGGGCTACTAATTTACAAACATACAAGCATTAGTGGCACCAAATTAAGTTGTTGGAGGGCTACTAACTTACAAACATACAAGAATTAGTGGCACCAAATTAAGTTGTTGGAGGGCTACTAATTTACAAACATACAAGAATTAATGGCACCAAATTAAGTTGTTGGAAGGCTATTAATTACAAACATCCCAACATGAGTTGTTGGAAGACCCTTGTGGTGACGATTATACTTTTAACTATCTTAATGCACATAATCATGATTTTCATACTATATTTTGGCAATGGGTTGTGAACACACTGTGTTGCAAGTTTTGTGGCGGAACTTGAACTCGAGTGGATTTACAATGCCTCTGCTGTGTGAACATTTCTCAAAGTATTTCAAATCATTTTGTTACAAACTTATGAACTCACCAACCTTCGTGTTGACACTTTTTAGCATGTTTATCTCAGGTTTTAAGGTGATAGCATTTCATGGAGCTTTTGGGTCGCATGGCATACATTGGAGTCTTGTGCTTTTAACAGTTACCATTCTACATGTTTTGTAAACTCTTTGTGTATTATCAAACTTTATGATTTCTTGTTGTGCATCTTTGACATTGAAATCGAATGGTAAACTTTTCAAAAACGCCTCATTATAGAGGTCGCTTTCAGATCCATACTTTGTGCTATGACGTCTATATACCCCAATGACTTATCGTCTACAGCGATATTTTGGGGTGTGACAGTCGCAACTTCCTATTCTTCGATGTAGTGCTCTTAGGTCGAAGTAATGGACGCTTGGAAAAGACTAACTATTCCTCGTCAGAGGGAAGCACTAGCAACTTGTGATTTGGCAAGAGTGATTCTAGGTGCATGATTACTAAGTGTTACCGGGCTATTCTCTTAATCACGGTAGGCGAAGTTGTTCATACTTTCCTAACATTCTCTTAACTTGAAGATAGTGTGAATCGATCTTGATTTTCGAATCAATATTTCCAAAGCAAAATGCATAAATAACTTCTTTAGTGTGTGCAAGATAATGATCAAGTTCATTTGATGCTTCATCACGAAGTCTTTTGAGTAAATCAAATATGACACCATATTCCGTTTTAACTTTTAAAAGTTCTTGTTCATATTTTGAGATTTGACACTTAAAAGACACGCTTTTGATCATCCAGCTTGCTCAATTTTTGGATCAGAAGTTTTGTCACGCAACAGGGCGATTTTGTGTTGAAAAGCAAGTTGTTGATCGTGAATATCTTTTTGACACCAATTAAGACGGCGTATTGCATTTGAAAGTTCGCTTGACAATCGCTATTTTCAACTTTTAAGGACTCGACCAAGCACATTATCGTTCTCAACATTTACCACGTATAAACAGTGTCACAGAGAGATATAATCAAATGCATATGACAAAGAATTCAATAGCACAACATTATGGACATCGCCACGATGACATCTTCCAAGAGTCGATCAACATCTTTTCTCAACGCTTTTTACGCTTAGTATTAGAAATAGATGTTTCGCTTTTCTCAAAACGACCTTCATCAATACAAGTTCCTTATGAAAGTCCCTTTCCCAAGACAATGCACAACTTTTCAAATTTTAACATTTGGTAAAAGATTTTTCTGAAAAATGTCTCTTTGTTCTCGCCCCAGAGGCTATTGAAAATGTTGAACTTTGATTTCATAATGATATTCTATCTCATGTTGTAAAGTTTTGAGGTCAGCCATGAAAAGGTCAAAATATCGAAGAATTTTTATTTTCGTGTTTTGAGTTTACTTCACTGATGGAAGGTAAAGGACCATAAGTTTGTGCATAATCTGGTTTGGGACTAACATTAGAAGACTCGTGTTTTATGATAATCCTTGGTGTGTTAGAAGAATCCGTTGGTGTGACGAAAGTGACCGCTTTTAGAATAGTTAAAAGGTTTGTTGTAAAAAACTTTTTCTAATTTTGATCGACTCTCGTCTTCTGCATCTAATTCCTCTTGACGATGATATTCAACAACACTCATAAATGTAATTATCAATTTTATATTCGTGACCGAAACTTCGTGATTTGGTTTGAATGATTTGGTTGAAAGCTTAGGTTTGTAATCAGCAAGATTTGGTCCATAGCCATTTGGATTAGGTTTTAAAGTAAACTTTTCAATAGTCTGGACCGATTCACCATGTTTGTAAACAACAGCTTTAAACTCTTTAAGTTTGTTTTGCAAGCCGATGATTTCTTCAAGATGATCATCTATTCGCTTTGTTGAATGCTTTTTGTATGAAGAGAACTGCTTTTTGACAAGTTAACAACTCAGATTAGCTTTTTGATTTTCCAAGTGAGAGCGTTAATTTGCTTTTTATGTTCATGTTTCGCTTGTTCTATTTCGCATAACAAAGCATTCTTCGCTGCTAGATCAATGACTGCCTCTAAATATTTTCATTTTGATGAGATTTAGCAAAGGTCGCCAAAACCTTTTTCACGGTTTTCTTGAGTTTTGAAAAGTTGAGTTGCTTTTGTAAACATTCAAAATCCTTGGTTAACAGTGCATTTTTACTTTTAAGACCCTGATAATGCATGACATTCTTCAATTTGGGATTGTTGGTCTTAAGTAAAAGAGCAAGATCGGATGAGGCAAAAGTTCGGCGTGTTCAACGGGAGTCACAACATGATCATTACTGAGATCCTCAAGTATAACCACGGTGTCAATTTGATTATCAAGGGAAACCATTTGGTCATCTTGATCGTCAAATATAACTACGGGTCTAGTTGAAAATCGCCGAATGAGATGTGGATGACTCATTTTGAACATTCTCGAGCCTTGCCCGATTCAGATGTTGGCGGAGATATTAGATCTCGAGATGAATATGGTTTGTTCGGGTACCGAGACAAGCCATCGTCATACATTGGGCCTCGTGTCACTCATGTGTAACTCATGCATATTAGCCATCAACATAACAATGCATTGGCCTCGCAAATCCTCCATATCATCATCTCGAGTCAGATTTGCCATAAAGCTCGTTTTGTCTCTGAGAGTTCCACCGCCTTCATCCTTAAGAGCCAAAAGAGCCTCTTTATGATAAGCACTGCCCTAGTCCTTGGCTTTGGGCATGCATTAGCCGTGTGTCCTTCTCATTGCAGTAGTAG
>OU343216.1:171339258-171398644 GCA_910596185.1 Chrysanthemum makinoi | reverse complement strand
CTTATACGCCCACTTGTGTTAATGGTTTGATGTGATTGTGAAATCCATATCCGACATCGTCAAATACTTACTTATAAATAATAAGTACTACAATAGTAGGGAATTTCATTATCATAAAGAGGCCTCTTCGGGGTATCGTATCGACGAGTTTTGGATTTACGATTTAAAGTGTTCTGGCTCCTCGTGCGATTACTACATGACCTCTTGATTTTGATAGCCTGAATGGTGGTACGAGGCCATTTATAAAAAGGCTATAAGCCAAACAAACACTTAAGGGATACCTTAATTAATATCCATGTACAACATCATAAGCCAACAAGTTACATATACTTGTACACTTATATTAAAAACTATACTGAAACATAATTATACTTTTGTAGGTAATCACTAAAGATTGCAGTCTCGACATACACTGTTATTGCTATAAGCTACTACTGATAACCACGGTGAGTTCATAGCCCCAACTATTTTTTAACTATTTTATAAACTACTTGGGGGAGATACATGCTAAAACATTTTATTATGGACAATTACTTGCAAACTGAATGCCTTGACTGTATTATTGCATGCCGAAGTTGTTTATGCCAAAAGTCCCAACATCATGGACCACTAATCACTGGGAGTGAGCGCAAATATTGTGGATAGGCCTATCGGGATTGACGAATCCCGTTTGTGTTAGCCGGATCGGTAACCAAACGCACTTTATTTAAATTACCTTGGTATATGGCAAAATACCTACCCGGGGCAAGTTACTTATATATATATATATATATATATCGTCCGGAGATATATATACAACAGTCAGTCGTGAGTTCCATGAGCTTTGATCAATAATAACTATCAAGAAGATAATTGTACATATTGCAATTATGCTACAAACTATTGTCCACTACTGTTTTCAAAACTATGAATTCGCTCAACCATTGTGTTGACTTTTCGGCATGTTTTATCTCAGGTCCGTAAGATATGTCTGGCACACGAATGAAGGCACACGGAATAAGCATTTTGAAGACTATGCATATTATCATTCGAAAACTTTTGAACTTATTATGTACATTATGGGACCTCTACTCTGATATTATGAATAAATTCGAATGATAATGTATTTTAAAACGTCTCATTTTAGAGTCATTTTCTGTAATGTGTACTTTGTGCTAATAAGTAATATCCTCGATTAGCTTCCGCTGCTATTCAAAACTGAGGGTGTTACACACACCATATCGAATGTACATCTTAGGCACCTTTCACTAATGCCTTTAGCTAGATCTTCAAGAAACCCTTCATTAATGTCTTGTGACTTTCCTTCTAGGAACCCTTCACTAATGCCTACAATACGGACGATCAACACCTTTCACTAGTGTCTTCGTCTTTACACTTGAGAGATCTTTCACTAATGTCTTCAACACAACACTTCTTAGAAGAAAGAAAAGAATCATCAACAAGAGGACTTCAGTAGTCTTGATGATGAGGAAGCATGGCAACTCATGGACTTGAGCTTGCTTGACTTCAAAGGTGGTGATCTCGCCTTTAAGAGGAACCTAGAGAATCACACAAAAACAAAAATACAAACATAGATCACTTGGATCTGGGGTTAGAGATTTTTAAACTCAAGGAGAAAGTATGTGAGAAAGGGGTGAGAAACAATGAAGAAATGGCTCACTATTTATAGAGAGAAAATGCCTACTGTTCCCCGGATCCCACGGATCCCTCCCACAAGGGATCCGTCTAGAGTAAAGCTCGGGATCTGTCACACCCCCAAATTACCTGTTTTGCAGCGGAATGGAATTCCTGGGGATTGACTGTCATAGCATCACAGTTACAAATATATTGAACGACCTAAAGTGTCGTTTAAAAAGAACATCGTTTGATATATTAAAAACATTCAGAGTTTACAAAGATAGGTCCCAAATGAAAAGCAACATGTGCGGAAATAAGTTTGTTACAACCCAAACGATGTTTTAAAGTTCATAAAACCCAAGTGAGATGCGTCGTCACCGCGACTCTATGATATGTCCACATGCATGCCATGAAGTGAATGCCTTAGTTACCTGAAAATACATTGCTAAAAGTGTCAACACAAAGGTTGAGTGAGTTCATAGAGTTCATGTAAAATGTTTTATACGACTACCACAAGTATAGGCCATGTATGACAAAAATGTCACATAAAATGTTACAATTGCTATAAGCACATGACACCAAAGCTAGACTGATCATGATGTTCGCCCCAACAGAGTGTTTTGCCAAACAACTCAAATAATGATATTAAATGAAATGCATCCGTTTGACCAGTTGGAATCCACCAACCTGGATGGAGGAGTCACCCTCGATAGATCTATCCACTCACCCTCGCTTACCCAGTAATTAACGGTTCATGATTTCTGATATGGGGACATTCAATTGGCAATGAAGTAACTTAAGCAATGTAATGAATTTGATATACTTGGTATCGTAATAAAAATGATGTGCAATGTATTCTCCCCCGTAGGTTTGAAATAAAGTAAAAACTTGAATAAATCGGGGCTATGAAAACTCACCTTAGTCCAAAGAAATACAAGAATCACAACTAACACGACTGGCATTGAGAAATGTAATACAGTAGTATCACAATGTGGCATCGCACAACGATATAAGAGTACAGGTACAACGGTACGTCTTTGGCACAACCTAATAGTATATTGTTTATCTCAGAATGTGTCATCGTAAAGTAGATAAGTTTTCAAAAGACAACGTGTCTTAGTTTTCGTGGAATACTTGTATCTTTGTTAAAATTTCTAATATCATATCTTAAAAAGTTCATTATTAATGTTTTGTGTGGTGGTAAGAATAGAAGGACTCGACATGTACTCACTCCAAACACAACTCACACTAAATCATAATGTATATCCCAATACATTATAAGGAATCGTCAAGAAGTATTGACCAAGACTCAAGTTTAGTAGACAATGACGAAAGAGAAATCGAGACATTAACGACACACAAGGAAAAATAAATAAGGAAATTATAAAAGAAGTCGAGGTATATAATACGTCACCGGTATTGTATAAGAAATAAATCAAGAAAACAAATTAATGATAAAACAATAGAATCTGACACAATTCCGGAAACCTCAAAATAAAGAAGAGAAAGTATGTTATAACAGAAAACATACTTCTAAAAATATTCCCAATGAATTATAAGAAATTATAAGATTTTTATAAATCTTAGGATTTTTCATCTTTTTGTTGGAATTTGAGAAAATAGAGTTTTTGTAGAAATGTTCACTAAGTATAGAAATTTTAGACAATTTCGGCATGACCCGTTTGTTGATTGGACGTTCTCATATTTTACAAAACCTGTATTAAACAATATAATATAATTCGACAAAACTACTATAATCCGATATGACAAAATAAAACAATAATGGACCCGAGACGCCCCTTTTGGATCATTAAATCCAAAAGTGCACTATAATCAAATATGGCCAATCCGAAGTCTAGAGATAACGAATAATATGGTTTATAAGACAACGTATAGTAATAACAAAATTTTCCGAAAAAATGACACTTAAGCGATATATACTAATTTCTGGAAAATAAGCAACTTTGACTTTTTCAGAAAAATGGTCCGACTTAACCAAGCTTAAATCCTTCATTTTACACTTTCAAGCTTAAGAAACTCGTGGCCTAAAGTAAAACATCATTTCGGAAGACTTTCGTGCTCTACACTTAAGCCGATTCGGACTAGAAAGGGTCCAAAACCTTGTTTTAAAAGCATATCAGCAAGTAAATATTAAGCAATTGCTGTCAAAATGTCTTATATTTTATCAATCTTAAATCGGTCGTATCTTCTTCGTTATAAGTCCGTTTTCGACGTTCTTTATATCCCCGGAAAGGTAATTAAGGGTACTAACATATTTTTAAGGTTATACATTGTCAAAATTATTTTACGGCTACTGTTTCTTATGAATTAATTCTGGACATGTTCATTTATTAAAAATAAGCATTTCCAAATATCCCCTTAAGTGCAGAAAAATAAGCAACCAAAACAACCCCTTAAGTGCAGAAATTTTGCTGTCCAAACACACTCAAATAATAAGAAAATAAAAGAATTCAAACGCCCCTGCTTGGTTGTGAAACGCGACACCAAACGCTCCCCGGTTGGGGCTGCAGTGCAGCGAAACAAACACCACCATTTGGTGCAGAAAATTAGTAAACAAACGTACCATTTTAGGGGCTGAGAATCAGCGGACAACGCACCCTATTTGGGCTGAAGTAACAGATTCAAACATACCCTTTTAGGGGCTGAATAAATAGGTCTAAATGCACCCTTGATGAGCTTAAACTAAACAGAAATAAACGCCACTGTTTGGGGCTGCGTTTCAGCAACAAACACCCTATATGGTGGGTTGTGATAACAGGCAACAAACAAACCAAAAGCACCCCTGTGGGGCTACTGTTACGCACAAACAAGCACCCTTTTGGGGCTGTTGAGTTGGCCGAAACAAACAAACCAACGCACCCTTTGGTGCTTCGTTGGTGGTCCGACGCAAGCAAAACAAACGCCCCTGGTTGGGCTGTTTTCACCAAGGGCAAACGAAACCACCACTTGGTTGTTTTGTGGTTGGGCTGAAGCAAGCATAAACACCCTCTTGGGTGTCTTTGTCGCGAACAACATACGTATCTGAGACCCACACGGGTTTCGACCCAAGAATTTGGCGGGTTTGAACCCGACTCGAAACTAAACCAATTTAACCAAACGCTTTTACACCACAAGAATTTGTTATCAAAAATTGTTTTGAATCAATCTTTCATCCACGAAAACTTTAATCAGTTATTTAAATCGATTTTTTTTTTCATTCGAATCAAAAGAAAGAAATAGAAACATAATAACTATGATTCTTGGTGTTTAATCGGCATACCCGAATAGGAACATGAGACGGTTTTGATGATGATGAGATTGGTGGCTGGCGTTAACTCCAATCAAACAAATCACCCTCTTGCTGCTGTTTTTTTTTACCAAGCACACGACCAATCACAACCCTCTCGAGTTGGGTTTGATCTTGATCGAGAACCAAAACCAACAGCCCTTGCAAGTTGGTCCTTGTACCGAGAGAAATAATACAACAAACATCCTAGTTGGGTTGTGGAGGCGGTGGGAGAGTGGTGATGTTATGGTTGTTGTTGTCGTTCACCAAAGAGAGGAGGAAGCTGCCTTTGCTTCTTTGAGAGGGAAAGCAGAAATGTTGATATGATCTATCTTCTAATTATAAAAAGAGAGAGAGGCGGTTTGGGTATATAAAAGTAAAAGATAGTTTTCTTAACAATGAATTTTTGAGATATAGCGGGTATTTGGTTATAGTTTGATTCTGGTAATTTCAAACGGTGAGTCCTTAAGTTGTGAAACTTAATATTGGGTAAAGTGAAGCTCATAAAAATGTTAAAAATTTTCAACATACTCAATCTTAATATTTAAAATGAGTCGTGGGTTTATCGAAGTGTGTAAAAGTGATAATAAATAAAAATTTATAGTTAATTTAATAGTCGTAAAAGTACGGGTGGTTATATAATTATTGTATCGAAATTACGTAAACCGTCGTATATATATATATATATAACAATATATATACAAAATAAATTCAAAACATCGGGTAAACTAATAATATAATTTTTATAGTCTTAAATGAGTATAAAAATATATCAATATAATTGTTGGAAGTGTCGGATCAATTATTCAAAATAAATGATCGTGCGATAACGTTTATTTAATAAATAAATATACGTTAATGAAATATGCAAACCCATGCATGAACTAATATGGAAATGATGTTACTGATGATATGTAGACTAACTCTAGTCTATATGTAATGTTCTCAATGATGTTCCATGAATACGCAGCTTAACCCCCAAGGTTACGCGTATTTGATACTCGTAAACCTAGTTTACGAAATATGATGAATAGTGAATCATGAATAGTGATTTTTCTCCGGGAATGAATAGTGTGCTCGTGAATAGTAAAATTTTGAAATAACCTTTCAAAGTCTCAAATCGACTTCAAAAACGATGAATAGTAAAATTTTCAATGTTTGTAAAATGACCTGAAATTACGAGTTGTCACAAGATCCGTGGGACGCTCCTCTTTGCCCATGGGTATTTTGGTTATGGGTCATGGGTCATGGGTCATGGGTTGATCCATGGGTTTCTTATTAGATACAATGTATCTCATGAGTGCAATGCACCTAGTCAAATGGGTATGGGTCAATACCATGGGTTATGGATATTATCCATATATGACATAAGCATGATGTCATGTAAATGGGTTATGGGTCAAGCTTCATGGATATGGGTCATGGACTTTGGGTTTTACCCAACTACATTCAATGTATTTGGTCAATGGGTTATGATACTTAAGTTTCTACCCATTTATATTACCCAATATACTACATACTAGTTTTGTGTATATTTTACCCAAATATGTAAACACTAGTTGTTGTACATATGTAATACTAAATCATAAAATCACTTATACTTATTTTAGTGTTTTATGTGAAAGCGTAAGTGAGTTAGAAAACTATTGGCTCAAACCATTTACATTTGTTATCGACAAAACATTAGAAGATCGTAAAATATGAATAAACGTTTTTACGGATTATTTGTATTAACAGCGTCGAAAAGCCGTCGATAGGTTACGTATATTAGCGACGGAAAAGTGTGTGTCGGTAAAAGTCAAGTTTCTAGTAGTGTCTCCAGTAGACCCATGGGTTTTTCGGAGGTGGTGTAACACCCAACCCGACAAGGGTAGAAGTATCACACTTATGGTGTCAAATCAGAACAATACATATAGACAACGCAAGCGGAAGTCTTAAAATAAATACCAAAAGATAACAAGTCAACGTTACTTGAACAATACAAGAGTTCCAAAAGAAAGAAAACTCCAAAATAGAAATATGATAACCAAATCTAATAATATCAGAACATAATAAATTGAAGTCTAAGATGACTAGGCATGGTCTCTATATCAGCTCATCTCTCAACACAAACAATCCCACTCCTAGCTTATGTACCTGCCGCAGGAAAGAAATGCGGCTGAGCTTAAAAAGCCCAGTGAACAGATATAACAATACAATAGCAATGGTAATGAACTGAAGTCAAGATAAGATACAATAGACAATATATGAAGTGTAACAAGATATAGAGTAGGGTAAAGGAAATGGTGTTAGTAATCCACCACGAGCCAACAAAACAAATCATATCAATAGTAGCAATAGTAGCCAAGTATCCAATAGTAGCCATTGTATTCGGAGGGGTGACCTCAGAATACCAAACCAATAGGAGGGGAGACCTCAAGTAACCAGTGGAGTGATCAGCTCCCAAAATGTGAAGACGCTTATTGCACACGACATCATTCACCAGATAAATCATAACATATCAAATAACAGAACAAATCTAGGATGCATCCATACGCCCCTGCAGAACAAAAGTGGCCATACAATATATATCCAAAGCGCGCATAATCAATTCAAAATAGGGACGGTGTGGAACATCACTCAACCACACTAGAGGCATGCCATTGGTGCATCAATGAGACGGACATGGAACCCCCATGCCAAGTTAATGGCTCGGGTATCAAACTGACAGGTCAAAGCAAAAGGTCCACAGTGTAGCAATATATAAGTCATCATAATCAAAGGTTCAATATCAATGTTTCACAATTCAGAGGTTCATAGAAATGGTTCAATATCAAAGGTTCATAGCATAAGTTCGTAATCAGAAGGTCCATATCAAAGGTTCAATATCAGAGGGTCAATAGCAAAGGTTCAATATCAGAGGATCAACAGCAAAGGAATCATAGCAATGAAATATCATAAGCGAAACAAAGTCGAAGGATCAGAAAAGGGATAGAATATCTGTACCTTAATACATAACAAGCAAATGCAAACAGATGGAAACAAGAGACAACGAAAGATCACTCCTTCCTCGAGGGATCTACATAAGTGAGAGGACATACGTTTATTAGACGGGGTTTAAGTATTTTATTTTAGATTAATTCATTTTGGTTTTATAAGAGTCTTTCCATTTTTAGTAAGTTTCCAAATATAGTAACTTTCCTTATTTAGTAAGTTTCCACTTTAGGTAGTTTAGCCATTTTAAGTAACTTTCCATTTTAGGCACTTTCTATTTTAGATATGTTTCCATCTTTAGTAACTTTCCATAATTAGTAGGTTTTCGTATTTAGTAAGTTAGCCATTTATGAAGTATTTTAATGTCATATTAGGTTAAGTGATGAAAATGAGTATCATTATCGTTCAAGGATCATTTATGCCAAGTTACACAAGTTTAGGGTCAAAACTGTCACTATTACAAAGTAAAGGGTCTAAAATGTACATATTACAAAGTATAAGGTCTTAAGTGTAAATATATCAAGTTTACCCATTTTACTCATTTAGCCCTTTTAGTTATCATATTAGCATATCAAACCTTCAAGTTTCATTTATTACAAACCTAACCTTAAATTTACATCTCGTACATATATATGTATAAACAAGCCCTAGCTTTATATCATGCATTCTTGTTACGTTATAAGCAATTATAATTCGATTAGCCCAAGTTTATACAACCCTAGGTGGTTACCCATTTGTTGTCGAGACACCTATACCCTAAAACCACCATACGACCCAAATTAATTAACCAAACAAAACCCTAGGTCAGCATTTACGATTTCCATTCATGTTAATAATCAATTAGACTCGATTAGTACAAGTTTATATAACTCACTTATGTGATCCCTTTATGTGTCGAGACCCCTCCCCCAAAACAGAATTTATATGTGCCCCATTTACATAACAAAATGATACCCTAGACCATGTTCTATTCGACACTAATAATATTAAGTGTATACACAAGTTTTAAAACCATTTAGGCTTGATATAAATAAAAGAGTATGCATGTCGTGTGGACAAAAACAGCTTCAATACCAATTCATGTAGTACACATTTAATCGACATATATAGAGTTTTATTTCATGATTTCATGCAACCTTTATACTTGATTAACTTAGCCATGCTTTTATTATTTCATGAACATGTTATATGGTACAAAAGCATATGCATGGAGTGACATATACACCACCATATTTATGAGACAAACAAGATTTAACGAGACGAGAAGATGATTATAGGATTACCTTGGTAGCGTGAGACAAAGAGGAATAAAACGAGATCAAAACCAACCAAACCAAACCAAGCACCCTTGTGCCCTAGTGTGCCACGACCAGCAGCAATATTCAACCCACGATCAAAACAACAGCCCTCGAACCCAAAATACCTACGATATCAGTCCCTACGAGCCTTGTACAAACCTTCTTGACCCTATCTTTTGTCGACAGAAAATGGGATATAATGTGATAGGAATGAGTTATTTGTGGCAAAGATTGGGGTGTGTGGGTCGTGTATTTTAGCCGAACAAAGGGGGGCAAAAGAAGACCAAAACACAATGTTATTTACTTGCCATAATACTATGTTACATTTATTTATTTTGTCTAGTAATTAGTACATGTAACTTTTCAATGTGTTATATTCCTTTGTATTATAAATGTAAGTTTTATTTTTCAATGTTCCATGTAGATTCAATTATCATTAAGTACTTAGCGTATTTACCAAGCTTGCTTTAGGTTACGGATTTTAATGGAGGGGTATTATAGTCATTTAACGCGTTTAGGATTTTAGGGTTTTACAATTCTTCCCCTCTAAAAAAAATTTCGTCCTCAAAAGTTGAAAAGGAAACGAAAGAAAGCAAACGAAGACATGCCAGACTGCAAAAAGAAATGAGGGTAACAAAGATCAAACGGTAGAAACTTTACAGAGATGAACGCGTGCCGAGAATTTAAATGTATCAAATCGTATGAAGGTAGATCAGATGTATAGGCAGAATGATCCTAAGGTCTTCCTAAACTCAGTCAATCTTAATCAGGTGCCATAAATTCAAAGCTTCTAAGGCACTCCTTGAAATATCCTATGATTACAATGAGGGTACGTCATATGATGTAAGTATTATCACGTTGGCCACGCGTCATAATACCAGCATCATATGAGTATACCTTCATGATGACCATACTTTATCTCAAGTCATGAAAATCATCCAATCAACCACCTAACAGTCCATTCTACATTTTAGGGTTGGTCATAAACAATCATCGCTAACGAATTCGAAATCAAAGAAACATAACATATAAGGAACGTAACGGAACATAGCAAGTACCATCGAACTGAAACACGTAGGCAATAGCATCAGGTCTTCCGTAGTTCGTCAAATCTTCCAAAACAAAACAATCATCCAACATGCAAATTAGACAAACGGAAAAGTGAAATATAAGTAAAAAATCCTAAAACTTTCTCTCCCTAGGGGGCGAAATCCGGCCACCCATCCCCTACCATACTAACAAAAAACTGCCATTAAATCTGCCTCTCTATTGTTCTTGTGAATGATATGCAATCGGTTTTAACGATAGTTATCATTTGGGATGGGGTGTGCCATTGATTTTCATTCCTTTTATCCTGATTTTGTCTCCATATTTTAAACCCTAATCGTTTTCTTTGTAGTCGGTTTTTAGTCGACTCTTTTTTTCTTTTTAGGGTTTGATTCTGATTCTTTTTCTTCTTGGCAATCTATAAACCCTAACTAATCATAAATGCTAATCGTTCCTATGTGGATTGGTTTCCTGTTTTAGGGTTTCGGATTTGGGGCTCAAAAGATATATCTACAACCGCCTTTAGGGTATCTTTTTGAATCGATCTGTGCATGGTTTATGGAAGTCGGTTCTGACTTGTAATTTATAGATCGATCTCTTGTTCCTTTGGTTGATCTATGATGAACGATTATAAAACCTTTTGGTTTTTACATTCTATCGTTTTTGGTGCTTTATGCTGGAAGTATACCCTCGCTAGGGTATTGTATATCTGCTGGTACGTGTTGCTGTGGTTATGGACGTGGGTTATGGGAGAGAGGCTGTCTAATTGGATGTTAGGGTTTTGATAACCCTATGCAATGACCTGGTTATTGGATTTACTGGTATTATTTCATATATGATGTCTAGTATCTGGTCGTAGATTTTCGTGATGGAATGTCAAGTGCTATTCGAACCATCATGGACATGTTTGTTGATTCTTACTTTGGTCTTGGGTTCGTATTACCTAGGAGTTAGGGTTTGTCACCCTATGTTTATGTTTTATGCTCGGTATCACACTCATTTGTTGTTGCTCCTTTTGATGCAGTACGGTTCATGATTGTGGTTATTTATGTTATAGATGGAAGTTAAGTTTGAAGGGTCTTCTTCAAAACCCTTTGTATCATCTTGTTGGTTTGATCAAATTCAATTTGCTATGGATTCCACTCTTATCAGGTTATTAGATTATGCTTCATGCATAATACTAATAGAAGTCGCAAATGGATTTGGTTTGGATTATGCACTTGGAAGTTGGAGAAACTTGGTTATGGGTTTCTTCATGTACAAGATCTGGATCGCTAAGATGATGAAGAAGACTCAAGTGTTTATTTGAGTTATGATGTATTGTATTTTTATTTTTAGTCATTGTTAGTTATTTGGATTTGTAAGTTATAAGAATGGCCTGTCATTCTTATATAGTGTTTTGGTCGTGTCCTAAGGGACTGAGATGAGGGACACACTCTCATCCATTATACTTCATTATTTTTTGGTTAATATACTTTACCAGGGTGTAGGATTACTCCCCTTTACCTAAAAAAAACGATCATCCAACATACACAGAATTTATACTGAACGGGAAATCATTCAAAGAGAACATAATTTATTCAAGGAATCTTATTCAACGAAACGTCGCACCAATGTATCAAAGGAAAGAAAAAGGAAATAAACGTCAAACATCATTATCAAAGGAAAAGAAATAAAAGAAACTACTAACGAGCTAGCCTTTCTTTACCCCCATTGTCTTTCTTCTTTGGGCAGTACAGCACCATATGCCCCGTGGACCCGCATCGGAAAGATGCTCCAGAAGCCTTGCGACACTCGCCCGGATGGGGCTTTCCGCAAACAGTGCACTTAGGAGGAGGAGGCAACGCCTCAGGAGATCTCATCTTAGTAGAAGAAGCTCCAGAACAATCATAATGGGAATCATGAGAAGACTGGTCTTTGTATTGACGTTGACCTGGCGACCCTTCTGATCAGTACCATGGTCCTGGCGACCCCTGTTCTCATACCCCTGATCATGGCGAACCCTATGATTTACCCTGTCGCCATCCCTACCTCTCTTACCAAAACCCTGGTCAGCATGTAACAACTCAACATTGCGGGCCGCGTCCGCTACCTGTGCTACATTAGCGTAGTCATTATTGATCAGCCTATCCAACAACCATCTCTTCAAGCCTCACTTAAAATGTCGGGCCTGTCTCCTAGCATCCCCTGCAACTGCTCCCATAAAACTAGCCAAACGAAGGAAGCGATGCATATAATCATTAGAAATCTCCCGGTCATACTGATATATCGCATTATAATCCCGCTCATATCGCTGCTGTTCGGAATCCAGAAAGTACTGCTTGTAAAACATCTCACGGAAGGTGTTCCATGAGCAGGTATCAATGAAGTTCTCCTCCTTAGATAGGATGTACGCTTTCCACCAGTTGAGTGCGTCTCCCTCCAGCTTGAATGTCGCCAGCCTGGTCTTGAACTCATCTGCACAGCCTAAAACAGCAAACAATATCTCAATATGTGTTATCCAGTCTTTAGCTTCAGTAGGAGTAGCAGCCGATCTAAAAGGAATAGGCTTGAGCTTGTTGAAATGCTCGATCCAAACATGAATATGAGTAGGTGGATTGGCACCACCACCACCACCGCCGCCTGAGGAGCCAGCACCGTTTCTGATATTGTTGGTGATGGTAGTGACCAACTCAGCAGTGATGTTAGGAAGGACGTTAGCCAGAGCATCGGCTATCATTGCTTCAAAGTTGGGGGTACCGTCCCCATTAGCCTCACCATTTCTGCGTGTAGCCACCATCTGAACGATTATCAAAATGATTAGCAAAGATCAGAAAACAAGATGAAAAGCATGAACGGAAATGATGAGAACGAAACCTAAAGTCTACCCACACCTCACAAGTCAAACCTAAGATCTACAGGTCAAATCCTAGGGTCCATATGTCACAGGTCCTGACTACAAGTCATAAACCTGGGCTCTGATACCATAATTGTAACACCCCAACCCGACAAGGGTAGAAGTATCACACATATAAACAACACAAGCGGAAACCGTGTCCCATTGTACTCTCTCTCTGGTGAAAAAAGGCTACCAAAAACCCTAACAACCCTAAATTGTTTTCTTCTAATTCTCTTCCTAATTCCGTATAATTCATCAAAGAATTTTATTGCTACTAATTAACATTCGTGTTCTTTAGTTCCTATTACCGATTTGTTAGTTTTTCATTCGATTTGGGTAGTTTGTTAGTTGTCGACTTTTTAGGGTTGTAGAGTTTTCTGGTGCCGACCTTTTCTTGATCAACTCTAATACCCTTAATCGTTTTTTCACCAAAGTTTCTGATGGAATTGTTTTAAGAGTTTGATCTTGATTGCTATTACATTAAACCCTAATCGACCTTATTGTATAATCGTTTTTATTAGGGTTTATTTGCAACCGACCTAATATCTCCTATATTTTTCAATTTGTTGTTGGTTTCTTTGGATATCTTTTTGCACTTATTTTAATCAATTTCTTGGTTAAAGTATTTCACTCTATGCGATATCTGATCTAGGATTTCGTATTTAGTGTGCAAAAGATTGGTAGGGTGGTAATGGTGCTACGAAACCCTTGTTGTTAATGCTATGGCTTTTAGGGTTTCGACTTTTGTGGTTGAATGTTTTCTGGTCGCTGAAAGTTATCCCATTTTAGGGATTGGTTCAGTTTAGATGTTTCTTCGTTGATGTTAGTGACATTGTTTGGGGGTTACGAGAGAGATGGTAGTCAAGTTTGTGAGGGTGCCTTGTTCAAACACCCTTGGTTTCGATTCAAGATCTGCTGATCATTCAAGTTACACTAATCGGTCTTGTTATTGTTGTTGATGGTTGTCATGTTTAGGGATCCTTGTTCATCGTTCAAAGTCATGTTGCCAATCTTATTTAATCTTTTGATCGATGCTACTGGTTTCTATGGAAGTTAGGGTTTGCTGATTATGCTAATCACCCTTGTGTTAGTCTATGGTAGTTATGATACCATCGGTTTGCATTCTGATCTTGGTTGCTTTTTGTTAGGATTTAGAAAATCCGGTAGTTAAAGAGTCGGTCACCTCAAGTATATGTATTCGTTAGAAAGCTCGTAGTCGTAGTCATGTTTTGTTAATAAGTAGTTTGATAAGTAACACCGTGGAGGACGGACGGGTCTTTACCCACTGTATGCCTGATCCATTGCCCGTAGGAGGCGTGTCTTGTAAGAAACTATAAATACCCTCTACCTCCCAAGGTAGAGGGTTGGAGCTTCAATACCAATTTTCTTTTGTTTCACATAGTTCCCAACTCTCTTCCCTTTCTCTCTCTAAAACTTTCTCTCTCTAAACTTAGTATACGCCCCATATGCTTATGGTTTGATGTGTTTGTAAAATCCTATATATTGCAATTGGTATCAAGAGCCATGGTTTGATCACTCATCTTTCATGCTCTTTGGTTTGGTGGATTTCATAAGGTTTTTGGGGTTATAAGTATTTAGAAGATTTTGAATCATTTGGTTAATATCTAGTGTTTAAGTTTGAATTTTGATTGTGCTTTTGTGTTTAGGATCATCATATGTGTTTAGGTTTTGAATTGGAAGGCTTGAATCATCGTGGTTGGGCTGTTTTTGATTGTTAAAGTGGTTGTTTTTGAAAATTGTACAAAGCGAGTTGAGACACGGTAATACGTTTCTTGGAAGCGAGTTGCTTTGTTATTGGAAGCGAGTTATCTCTTAAGCAAGTTGATACTTAAGCGAGTTGTCACCTAAGCTAGTTGCTTTGTAAGCGAGTTGTCTGTTTCTGCGAGTTGACACTTAAGCGAGTTGTCTTGGAAGCGAGTTGGTTTATGCGACTTGGCTATTAAGCGAGTTGACTCTTTAAGCGACTTGGGTTTTAAAGCGACTTGTCTATTAAGCGAGTTATCTCTTTATGCTACTTGGGTTTTAAGCGACTTGTCTTTTAAGCGAGTTGTCTATTAAGCGAGTTGATATTAAAGCAAGTTGGTAAGGTTGCGACTTGTCAAGTTTACTACTTGTCTATTGAGACTTGTCACTTCTTCGGTACTACGTTTTCTGAGTTGTTCTTTTGATTTTGAAAAATCCCGTGAAAGAATCAATTTCCCGGTTTAATCAAAGAATAGTAAAATCCCGTAGAATCTGGAATCATGTCTAACAACGTACCTACTATCGTTTCTGCTGTAGCTGAGGACGTTCAAGTGGCTGGATCAGATACTCGACCACCAATGCTTGACAGAACTGATTATGAATCATGGGAACGAATTAGGTTGTACTGTTTGGGAAAGGAAAATGGGGTTACATTCTCAAATCAATTGATGAAGGACCTTATCAGATTGAGACTACAAGAGATACACTTGAAACTGCTGCGGATGGTACAGTGATCTTAGGATTGAATAGACCAAAGACGTATGATGAGCTCAGTGATAAGGAGAAAAAGAGATACGATGCAGATATTAGGGCCTCAAACATTGTACTTCAGAGTCTACCAAAGGACATCTACAAACTAATCAATCACAACACTAAAGCTAAAGTGTTGGGACAATGTTAAGATGCTTCTCTCGGTTCAATTAACTAAAGAAGATAGAGAATCTCAATTGTATGATGACTTTGAGCACTTTAAGATGAAACCAGGGGAAAGTGTCACGGAATATTACGTGAGGTTCCACAAGCTTGTGAATGACATGAGGAATATCAAAATGACTATGCCAAATATTGACTAAATTCCATGTCTGTGAACAACATGAATCGAATGGCACAAATTTGCCACTTACAAGTTAACAAAAGGTTTGAGGAACACCAATTATGAGCAATTGTATGCGTACTTGCTTCAGAATGAGATACATGCTATGTTTGAACGAATGATCTTGGAAAAATTCAATTCAAATTCTGGTAATGCAAGTTCGTCAAATGATTCAACAGCCTTTTACACCAATGTAGGAATAACCACCAAAGCTTCTCAAGTCATACCAACGGGTAATGGTAACCACAAGCTCATTCTAGATCCAGTATATAAGCCTCCAGATCCAAACTCACTCATGGAAAACTTTATCAATCAATTGTCTCTCATGGTTAGTCAAAATCTGAATTCCACTCCACACACCAACAATAACCTCAGAACAGCATCCAATCCACACAATCAAGCTACTGTCAGAAATGATAAGGTAGTGGTGCAGAATGTGCAAGGAAGACGGTATGAACAAGGGATGACTGGAGCAGGTTATGGTATCTGGGCAGTGGAGGGCTTGTGACTAATCAGAATCGTGGAATGAATGCAAATCAAGGACAAGGAAAGCTGTAACACCCCCAAAATTTCACAGCGGAAGCGTTCGGGTCATGAGGTGCTACTAAATCAATATACACAACACAAGGGAATAAAGAATGGAAATTATATTCCATTTTCAAAAGATATATTAATTTAAGAAATCGTTTTACATCATTGTTTCAAAGTGCGGAAGTAAAGCCCATAAAAAAATATGTTGTCCCATTAAAGTTGTATTAAATATGATTGTAAACACTTCGGATGCCAGTCTTTAACGAATGCCTTTTCCATTGCCCACGCCAATAAGTAAACCTGAGAAAAACATGCTAAAAATGTCAACACAAAGGTTGGTGAGTTCATAGGTTTAAGTTTACGAAATCAAGTTTCCAAGTTGGACCACAGTTGCACATATAGCATCTCCGTAAATGACACTATATGCAAAAAGGGCTATTACGCTAGTACCAAGTTCATGCGACCGAAACTACGACAGTGTGCATGCATCTAGAAGCATGATAAATAAAAGCCCGCAAGTGTATTTCGTACACTCAATCAATACGATATGATATACGACCGACGTTTGCCTATCCGGTCAAACTCGAACGGGGGTGTCATCCCCAATAGATCTATCCATAACAATCGCGCCTCCCCAAAGGGAACTACCGGTAGCATAGTTGGGATTCAAGGTTGTTTCACGTAATAATTATTTCAGTTTCAGGTCCAAAAAGAGTTTTGCATGTTTCTCACCCCATAGTTTATAAAACAAGTAAATAAGAGTAAAAGTGGGGCTATAAACTCACCTTAGCAGTTCGGTGAATAAAGCACAATGAGATCAAGTAACAAGTAGCTCCAACACACAACCTAAATTAGTGCGGTAAATCTCAGTTTGCAGTTTTGTGTGTTCACGACTCAAAGTTTTTAAATAAATGAAAGTGTTTATAAGTGGTTGCGTTTAATGTTGCTTGTGTGGCAGAGTTTACGTTTAAATAGTTTCAAAGTATTTTGTAAGTATTTGCTCATGGACAAATGTATAATTATATGTAAGAGTATATAAAAGTATTCATGACGAGTGGGTTTCCGGTTTAGGAGTAACCAAAAGACTTAGTACGGAAAATATTCACTATAAAAGTGTGAAAAATCATATATCGTTGATATTAATAAATACTTTACGTTAAGTATTTATATCAATAATGTTTACGTGATATGATATATATGTATATAAATGGGTTTATATATATTTAGTTAGAGGATAATAAGTTAGAAAATATTTATTTGCATTCGTTATAAATATTTTTTTCACTATTTAGTCTTAGTCTTTTAGTCGGGTTTAGTAAGATTTACTAAATATATAAGTTTAATAAAATGTTGGACAAAATGTGTTAGAGAAATATTAGTTTTGAAAACTTATTAAAAGTTTTAAGAAAGTTGAATAATGACATGAAGTGGATGGGCTAAATGCAGAACTGAGAAATTTGGAAAAGGAAGTAAAAATAAAACTTTAAAAATGACACCGAGGATTGAACCCAGTGCATTGCGAGGGATCCTGAGCAACACAACCATTGGACTACAAGTGCCTTGGTGTTACTTTTTGCAACACTTGTGTATTTAAGGGACAATTTAGTTGTTTTGTAAATGGGCTTATAAGTTTCTTTAAAAAAATAAAATCTCGGAAGAGACACTAGAAGGATTCGAACACGGGTCTGTTGGGGTAAATCTGAGCGAGACTACCACTGGAGCCAAGGCTCTTTCTTGTCATTCTTTACATATTAGAGTTACTTAAGGGATATCTTTTTGTTTCATTTTGCTATAAATCACAATCGGTATATCTTTGGCGTGGGTTTTGCATGAGTTTCATTGTTTTTGTTTTCATTTCTTCTTCAAAACTGTTTTGCCATTTAACGAGACCCAAGAGCTTGCCATGCAAGAAAAAAATTAACCACTTAACTACTTAAGCATGCTAGTCTAAAAGCGTACATTGGTGTGTATGTCGATATGCCTTGAAAATATGCACATGCTTATTTTTAAGGTACTTACAAGTATTAAACGAGTTCGAAATTTGCCACACAAGTTGAAAACACAACATGGTCATCTTTCACATATGTATGTATGAATATACAAGACTTAAAATGATCAAGAAGTAATCAAATGAGGAAGTTTGGAGGCTCACAATGGGTCGAGACTTAGCGTGTCGAACGAGAATGTGTGACCAAGAACGAGTGAGACGATAAACAACCTAACTTCCAATGCTTGACTAGAACTAACCCGAAGTGAACGTTTGGCTTATGAAAATGAAACCCGAAACCTTGCTCATTGAGTATGTTTAGAATGTGAGAAGTGTTTGAGTGAGTTAGATATGTAATGAGTTTGTGAGTTTAGCAATGGTCTTAGAAGTTTATATAGAAGGAGGTGGGCATGGTCTTCACGTGGGATCACAGAAATGTGGTAGCATAATGTTAGCAAAGTTGGTTGGGTTGCTTTGTTTTTGCTTGGATGTCAGCCCTTGTTCTTCGAAAAGTAGTTAGGGAGGTTTTAGAGGTGGGGTATGGTGTACGTTGGGTAGCAGAGAAGGAAGAGAAGAAGTGGGGTTGGGAAGATAAGGGTTGCACATGGGTTAGCTTGTTTTGTGCTTTATTATTGACCAAGGTTTGTGTTGTCTTTTGTGTTTTTGGCTTCTGCTCATATAGGAACAAAAGCAAGAAATGGTTATTGGCAGTTTGGCACATGCATGATACATATAATTGACAAAGTTGCATTTGATTCTTTTCTTTTGTTCTTTGAGATCTCGAAGTCCAACACCGAAACATAGAGGAATAATACTTGTGCTATTGAGTCATAAAATAATAATGAGAGATGTACTTGGGTAGGCTTTCATTTGACCAAAGGTGCATTTGTGTTGGTGGCCTTTGATTTGTTTTGATTCCTCGCTAGAAACATGAAATCATAGAAATACATATCTACTTTTACTTGTTAAGTTTTGTGTCACAAGATAAAAAGAATATAGGATGCGCTTGGTTATCGTTTTTGCTTGAGTCATAGTGATGAGTGCTTATTCACTCATCATTTTTACCCATCTAAACCCACAAAAATGTCTAAAAACACGGAAATATAACAATTTATACTGCAGATATCCTTGGAGTGTGTTTTTATGTGTTTCAGGTACAAAGGATCGAAAACAGGACCAAAGCGGTTGAATTGAGCTCGGATTGGAAAACGTGCTTTGAAGACGGAACCGGAAGATGATTTTCTACATTTTCGGAGCCCGGGATACCATTTGGGAGTGAGCTTGGGGAATCAGATCAAAAACCTATCCCTAAATCTAAATTACCAATCTACCCTTCACCCGAACCCAAAATTACCATTTTAACCTTTTAATCCTTCTTTTTAATTAAAACCAATTATTTTTCAATATCCAATTTGTATTAAAAGTTTTCTTGTAAAAAAAAAAAAAAAAAAAAGTTTTATAACAAAAACACAAAAATACATTTACTTTAAAACTTTTACACTTAAACCCATTTTATTTAAAAACCTTTTAAACCTTAACCCATTTAAAACCTCTTTTAATACCCTTTGACCCCCTTCCTTTTTCCCCAAAACAGCAACACTGGTTTTACCCAGCTTCACAAAATGGCGCCAAAGCCAAAACCAACTCAGCACCTTTGTCTTCTTCCCCCATGGTCACTCTCAACACTCTGGTCCCCAAGCAACCCTCCCCCACATCCCACATGGGTCTCCTATGCCACCTTGGCAATCCCACACTACTCTATTGGAGCTCTCAAAAGGGACGGTTTAGATTCACTCCTTTGTGCCCAAGGATCAACGGATGGCTACGATTGGAGCAAAGAAACACAAAGCAACTAAAAGCTCACTCCTCTCAGTAAACAAGCACAAAGCAGAAGCACAATACCAAGACTTTTAGTATAAATAGATGCTCATTGTAGCCTTTAAAGGGCACCTAGGAAATTTAGTTTTAAATTAGTTTTAATTTTAATTGTAATGTTTTTCTTTATAAATGAAAAAGTTTTTATGTTCTGTCTCATTGTCTGCTTATTAAGCAAATAAGCACTTTAGTGCTTATTGGCTTTTTGTCCCTTGTTTATCAGTTTTAAAGTTTTAATTTAAGTGCAAAATAGTTTTTAAAAAGAAAAGTCCAAAGTTGTTTGAGAAAAAAAAAACAGTTTGCAAAAGAATTTCAACCCATAAAGGGTATTTGGTTCATGCTTGTTTTTTGTCCAAAACTCCCTTTTTACCCACTTTGACTCTCAAAGTCAAAGTGTCTTAAGGCTCAAATCAGTTTGCAACTGGAATTTAACTTATATCACCAAGCTTGCAAGTTTTGTTCATAAAACAAAAGTACTTTCTGTCTAAAAAATCTGCGCAGAACAGCAGCTTAAGCTGCTGTTCACGAGCTTATTTAATAGATTATTTGAAGTCCAAGATTTGTAAAATCTGTTTCTCTTGCATCCTCACCTATCCTACTCAATACATGTTTAGCTTATTTGCATTTAGAATAGCTTTAGCTTAGTTTAATTTGCATTTGAAAACTTGTACTTATCCACTTTTACCAACTGTTTCAGTCAAAAAAATGCCCAAGCTCCTTTTGATTTTGAGTTTTAATACTTGACATTAGATTCTGAAAATTGGTATGCTCAATCTAGGCTAGGTTGTCAAGTCATAAGTGATTTTTGTTTATTTTTCCAACAGCTTATTATAGCTTATTTATAAGCTCAAAACACCCCCTGTAGGACTGTTCCTGTCCCCTTGCAGCAGCCTTGGTTCCAGCTTATTGCATGCTTATTAGTTAATCCCTTTTGCTTATTCTAGGTGGCTTAGTGCTTATTAGGTATACATAGATTAGTTTAGTTAGTTTCCAGCTTATTTAGTGCTTATTTTAGTTTGTAGAATAGCTTATCCTTTCATTTTTATGCTTAACCCCCATTATTACTTAGGATCTCCAAAACTGCTTATTTTCCCCATTAGAGTAGTCCATTTCCTTTATCTCCAGCTTATCATGATTCCCTTTTATATGTTTTATGCTTATTCCATTTTCTCAAGTGCTTATTTGCTTATTTGGTGCTAAGAATAGTTCAAATATAATTCTTGTTTAGTTGTAAGTGAATTGAGATGGATAAGCGGTTGTAAACTGCTTATTGCAAGCTTTTCAAAAGTTTAGTTTTTACAAAAAGTACTTATTTCCTCCCCAACCTTAATTCCAAAAAGAAAAATTGAAAAAAAAAATAATTGCAAAAAAAGGTGCAAGGCACCAGATTCGAACTCAGGTCTCTAGCTTCACATACCCAACACACAACACACAACCAACTGCCCTAGGGTCTTTGTTCATTCATATCTTGCAACATTAATTCTTTAAACACAAATTCCGTTTCTAGCCTAAGTAGCTTATTTAGCTTTTTAACTGCTTATTTCGTAAAGCAGTACCACCTTTTTATAATTTTCCTAGAACCAGTAGGCCTTAAAGTATTTTCCATAAAATTTTCAGATTTTTCCAAAATAGTTTAGTATTTTTTATAATTAAATTAGATTAAATTAGATTTTAATTCATAATAAATAATTTAAAAGTCGAAAAAATACCCGGCTTTTTCCTAAAATTATTTTTAGTAGTTTAGAACGTAGGAAAATTAGTTTCACATCCTTAGGCCTTAAATTGCATCATTTTCACTTTTTGAGGCTCGGGATTAGCCCGGGTTTTCACGTTTTTGCATATTATCACTCTAGGACTTAGTGTAACTTAATTTTATTGTTCCGTATGTTTAGTAGTAGTTAGATTATCATTTACTTTGTTCCCGTAGCCTTAATTACTTTCCCTTTAGTTAATTTGTAGAAAACGTAACCAAAAACAAAAAAACCCGTAACATCGAGCATTTTAATAACAAACCTCAAACGAAATTCTCAATTCACACCTCGTTGGGAAGCGACCCGGATATCCTTATCCGGTATCACATATCTCACTCACGGGATTTGATTGACTAACCTTTTTCCTAAAAGGTTTTCGATTCGATTCTCGCGTTTATTTTGATATTGATATTATTATACTATTTCATCCATACACACCACCCTTAAACCTTCATTATCAGCGAATCGTTATGCGAACGTTTTAAGTTTCTTAAGGTTAGTCATTCACAAGTGGCTAGCTTGTGTGAGATAACTTGACGTGTTCGGCATTGAATCAATTTTTGGCGCCGCTGCCGGGGAGGTTGTGTCGCGACAATATCGTTGAAGGTTTGACGATTAGTGACTCGAGATCCTTCCTTCGTGAAGTTATTGTTTTTATAAAAATCAAAAAAAAAAAGTAAAAAAATATTTTCCTTTTTATTTTGTATATATATATAAAAGATTAAAAATACAAAAAGATTTTCCCTTTTGTTTTAAATAAAATAGAAGACACAATCAATATAACATTCTCAACTTGAGTGTTATCATTATAAGTTCCCGAACAAAAGATTAAAACTTGCCTTTGTGTCGCTCGTGATTTGGTTTACTTCTATCGGTTTAACAAACTGTGTGAGGGGTATAAGGACGGCCTGACATTAAATTGCGGCTGAAAAGAGACGGGTTTTAATACGCTTCGCTTGACCTACTAAGTCTCTCTGATCCTTTGTGCGTTTTACTTATAAAAGTGATCATTTCACGTGGGATTATTGGTTTAAGTTCACTGTGTTTTGCCTCGGTCTTGTTTTAATTGAAAGTGTTGTTTTGGAAGTGCATGCGCACTCGTTCTTCTAATTCTTCTAGTCCCCTTCTTGAACTCGCCACAATTCCTCGAAGACGAAATAGACGTCCCCGCCAATAGTCGAACCCGAGATTGTACTAATCCCGACCCCATCCCGAAATGGCGGAGGATAACCGTTCTATGCTGGAACAACTCCAAGCACCCACCGAGGGTTATGGAGAAGCCATCGTCGTTCCACCAATCGTTGCCGACAATTTTGAGCTCAAACACGGATTGATTAACTTGGTATCGTCAAGCCAATTTTACGGATTTGAGAGAGACGATCCTCACTCTCATATCCGACGGTTTAACAAGCTCACGTCTACAATCAAATATCTAAACGTGCCGGAAGAAGCAATCAAACTACTTCTTTTCCCGTTTTCACTTGAGGGGGCCGCCCGGATTTGGCTCGAGAAACAACCCCCTCAATCAATCACCACATGGGAAGATTTAGTTTTGAAATTCACTAACGAATTCTTCCCACCACAAAAGACAACACACTTAAAAATGAAATCACAAAGTTTACACAAAAATTTGATGAATCATTTAGTGAAGCTTGGGATCGTTTCAAGGACTTACTTCGTCAATGTCCTCACCATGGCTTTTCTGAGTTACATCAACTCGATACTTTCTACAATGGTTTGAATGAAAACGATCAAGACTCTCTCAATGCCGTCGCCGGTGGTAATCTCTTGACACGCTCTACGAAAGATGTGTTGTCCATCATTGAGAACAAGTCTAAAGTCCGCACCTCACGAAGCAAACCGATTGCTTCGCGAGTGAGTGCTTCACCTTCTTCGGAAAATGTCTCTAGCACGGATGCTAAGATTGACAAGCTTACCGATGCTATCCAAGCATTGGTTCTCTCAAAATCTCTTTCTTCTCCATCTCCAAATCCACCCGCTCAAGTCAAAGCGGTGGCAACTACTTGTACTACTTGTGGTGGGCCTCATGCTTACTACAATTGTACCGCTACGGATGGTAATCCTTTTGAAGCAAATGCCGTAGCCGAGCCGTACAATCAAGGAGGTAATCAATATCGTCCTCAAGTTGACCCGAGCTATCGTGCTAGCAATCAAGGACCACCCGGTTTTCCTCAACCTAACAATCAAAATAGGTTCAATCAAAATCAAGTGAAAGGGCAAAATGTTCCATATCAAGCCCCGATGAACCAATACCCTCCCCAAGGGGTTAATCTCAATCATGGTTATCAAGCTCCTAATTACCAACCCCGGTTGGCCCCTCTATTGAACTTTCCAACTACATTAAGTCTAATGAGGTTACAATTAGGGTTTTGCAAAACCAAATCACTACTTTGAGAAATGATTTTCAAACCTCAATGTCAAAACAAGGAAACGAGTTAAAAAATGAGTTGAACAAAACGAACAACAAAATTGATCAAAATCAAAACAAAATTGAAAATATGTTCAATAGTATCATGTGTCAAATGAATCAAGCTTCAACTTCTAAAACCCTTCCGGGTAATACAATTCCAAATCCGAAGGGAGAGTTGAATGCTATTGCCACCCGAAGTGGTAAGACATATGATGGACCCTCGATGCCTACACCCTCTCCGGTGAGGGAGGTAGCACAAGAAACCGAGGTGACAAGGGACAAGGTGCATTCTACAAGCCCACAAAGTACCGCACCGTCCAACCTCCGGAGTCCAAATTTCCATTAGGAACCCGATGTTCGAAGACTAATCTAAGCCTTCAATTCCTTGTCCTTCAAGGCTTAATGACCAAAAGCTCCGTGACAAATCTAATCAACAAATGGAGAAGCTTATCCAATCTTCAAAGATTTGCGCTTCGAGATTAGTTTCGGGGCTCTCTTCTAATGCCCAAGTTTGCTCCGACAATCAAAAGCTTGTTGAGCAACAAAGAAAAATTTCCGAGTTGGCTAAAACTTCCTTGAACGAGAATTGTTCGGCGGTTATCCTTAAAAACTTCCCGAAAAGTTAGGAGACCCCGGAAAATTCCTCATCCCATGTGATTTTCAAGGGATAGTTCAATGCTCCGCTTTGGCCGATCTTGGCGCCAGCATTAACTTAATGCCACACTCTATGTGGAAGAAGCTTTCGTTACCCCTACTCACACCTACATGTATGATCCTCGAGCTTGCCGACCGAACGAATTCTCATCCGTTAGGTATAGCCGAGGATGTTTGTGTGAAAGTAGGAGAATTTTATTTCCCCGCCGACTTTGTTGTCGTCGAGTTTGATGCGATCCCGAGTACCCCTCATTCTTGGGAGGTGCTTCTTGAAAACGGGTCGTGCATTGATCGACGTTGATGAAGGGGAAATTACTTTGAGGGTAAACAAAGAAGCGGTAACTTTTAATCTTGATCAAGTTACGAGATACTCCCCCGTTTATGACGATACGTCCGTAAACAAAATTGATGTCATTGACATTGTGTTGGAGGAGTATTCTCAAGAAATTCTTGGATTCTCGGTGGCAATCCCACCGGTTGATCCCATCATTTCTCTCTCTTCCCCTTCCCTCACTCCATTTTACAATGAGGAAAGTGACTTTATCTTGGAAGAGATTGAAGCTTACTTGTCTAGTGATTATGTCCCATGGGAAATTGATCACGCTCCCATCGACATCGAGGGAGATATTCTTCTCATCGAGAAGATGCTCAATGATGATCCATCATCACTCCTCCTCAAGAACTTCATATTGAAATCAAAACATTGAAAATGCTAATGATCCTCCGGAGGTCGAACTTAAGGACTTACCACCTCACTCGAATCGCATTTTTGGAGGGTGACAATAAATTACCCGTCATAATTGCTAAAGATTTGAGTGAGGAGGAAAAAGCCGCTCTCATAAAGGTTTTGAAGTCACACAAGCGAGCCATTGCTTGGAAACTTTCCGACATTAGGGGTATTAACCCGAAATTTTGTACACACAAGATTCTAATGGAGGATGACTTCAAACCGGCGGTTCAACATCAAAGAAGAGTGAATCCTAAAATCCACGAGGTTATCAAACAAGAGGTCCTAAAACTTCTTGATGCCGGATTGATTTACCCTATCTCGGATAGTTCTTGGGTGAGCCTCGTTCATTGTGTGCCCAAAAAGGGTGGCATCACCGTTGTTGAAAACGAAGAAAACGAATTGATTCCTACTCGATTGGTCACGGGATGGCGTGTTTGCATTGACTACCGAAAGTTAATTGAAGCCACCCGTAAAGACCACTTTCCCTTACCCTTCATGGATCAAATGCTTGAGAGATTAGCGGGAAACGAATACTATTGTTTTCTCGATGGTTTCTCGGGTTATTTCCAAATACCCATAGATCCTCAAGACCAAGAGAAGACCACTTTCACGTGCCCTTATGGAACGTTTGCTTACCGGCGCATGCCTTTTGGGTTATGCAACGCTCCCGGTACATTCCAAAGGTGCATGATGGCCATCTTCCACGACATGATCGAGGAAACTATGGAGGTCTTTATGGATGATTTTTCGGTCTTTGGAGATTCTTTCAAATCATGTCTCTCCCATTTGGATAAGATGCTAAAACGTTGTGAAGACACAAATCTTTGTCTAAATTGGGAGACAAGTCATTTCATGGTCAAAGAGGGCATAGTCCTCGGCCATAAGATCTCCAAAAATGGGATTGAGGTTGATAAGGCTAAAGTTGATGTCATATCCAAATTGCCTCATCCCACCACCGTCAAGGGTGTTCGGAGTTTTCTAGGTCACGCCGGCTTCTATCGTCGATTCATTAAAGATTTCTCGAAAATAGCCCGGCCGATGACCCGTCTTCTTGAAAAAGATACTCCGTTCATCTTCTCCAAAGAATGCATTGAAGCTTTCCAAACTTTAAAGAATAAACTTACGGAAGCTCCTATTCTAGTTGCCCCCGATTAGGACATACCTTTCGAGTTTATGTGCGACGCTAGCGACTTTGCTCTAGGTGCGGTCTTGGGGCAACGAAAAGCAAAATATTTCCAGCCTATACACTATGCTAGCAAAACTTTGACCGAAGCTCAAGCACATTGCACTACGACGGAAAAAGAATTACTAGCCGTTGTGTATGCTTTCGAAAGTTCGGCCATACTTGATCTTGGCTAAAAGCATAGTGTATACGGATCACTCGGCCCTCAAATATCTCTTTGCAAAGCAAGATGCAAAGCGAGATTGCTCGGTGGGTTCTCCTCCTACAAGAATTTGATATCATCGTTAGTGATAAAAAGGGCGAGAACCTCGCGGTGATCACCTATCCCGTCTTGAAAATCCTCACCAAGGTGTGCTCGAGAAAAAGGAAATCAATGAAACATTTCCTCTCGAGACACTTAATGTGGTATCTCTAAGTGGAAATTTGAGTACCCCATGGTTTGCCGACTTTGCAAACTACCATGCGGGAAACTTTGTTGTCAAAGGGATGTCGTCCCAACAAAAAAACAAATTCTTCAAAGATGTTAAGCATTACTTTTGGGATGACCCCTACTTGTTCAAAGTCTGTGCGGATCAAGTCATCCGACGGTGTGTTCACGGCCAAGAAGCCGTTGATATTCTCAACGCTTGTCACAATGGACCCAGAGGGGGACATCATGGCCCGAACTACACCGCCAAGAAGGTGTTTGATTCCGGTTTCTATTGGCCCACAATCTATCGCGATGCCCATGACTTAGTCAAATCATGTGACGCTTGTCAACGTCACGGAAAAATCTCGCAAAAGGATGAAATGCCTCAAAATGCAATCCAAGTGTGCGAGATCTTTGGCGTGTGGGGCATCGACTTCATGGGGCCGTTCCCGTCATCTCGAGGGAACAAGTATATACTCGTGTGATGCGATTACTTGTCTAAATGAGTGGAAGCGAAAGCGCTCCCCACCAACGACGCTCGAGTAGTTGTGAAATTTCTGAAATCTCTCTTTGCTCGTTTTGGAACTCCCCGTGCCATCATTAGTGATCGCGGTACGCACTTTTGCAATGACCAATTCGCAAAAGTCATGCTTAAATACGGTGTCACTCACCGTCTTGCTACCGCGTATCACCCACAAACTAATGGTCAAGTGGAAGTCTCAAATCGTGGTTTAAAAAGAATTCTTGAAAGGACCGTAGGTGAAAACCGTGCCTCTTGGTCGGATAAACTAGATGATGCACTCTGGGCCTTTCGTACCGCTTACAAAACACCTATTGGTTGTACTCCTTATAAGCTTGTGTACGGAAAGGCGTGTCATCTCCCGATCGAGCTCGAGCACAAAGCCTATGGGGCCTTGAAGCATGCTAACTTTGATCTCAAGTCCGCGGGTGATCACCGAAAAGTTCAACTCAATGAATTAAATGAACTTCGTGATCAAGCCTACGAGAACTCTTTAATCCACAAAGAGAAGACAAAGAAGATCCATGACTCCAAAATCAAGAACCGCGTTTTTAACGTTGGTGACCGAGTCCTTCTTTTCAATTCTCGATTGAAGCTCTTCTCGGGAAAACTTAAAACCCGTTGGACTGGGCCGTTCACCATTGCCAAAGTTTTTCCTTATGGTGCCGTCGAGTTATCTCAAACCGACGGACCAAACTTCAAAGTGAACGGCCATAGATTGAAACACTATTTTGGAGGGAACATACCTCAATTGGTTGTCCCGGATCTCCAAACCTTCCCCATGGACCAATGAATTCGGGGTCGAGTCAAGCTAGCGACTCGGTTAACAAAAACAGTAGCACTTCATGGGTGACAACCCATGTTTCTATCTTCTTTCTCTTTTCTAACACTAAGTGTGGGGGGAATTCCCCCACTGTTGTTTGCTTGTTGTGTGTTTGCTCTCTGTTTTCAGGATTCCCGTAGATCGTGATGATTGATGTGCCTGTTTTCAATCCAGCGGCCCAATATCCGATCTTTTTGCTAACGTTTATCTAGGGATATCTTTATAAATCCTTTTGTGAAAAAAAGATTTCGTTTCCACACTTGGCTAGTGGTATTACCTTTTTCCGTTCTATAGTTTCGGCTACGGCCGGTACTTTGAATATTGAGGGCAATATTCAATTCTAAGTGTGGGGGGGAATTCTAGCGAATTTTGATCACATTATGTACCTTCTAGTACCCTAGCACCCCCGTTTTGACCAAAAATTTTAAAATTTTTATCGTTTTAAGTCAAGTATTTACATTTTCAAGAAGTGCTTTGCACAAAAATAAGGCATTAATGCTTCGGTATTAGTGATAGTTTAGTCTTGATTCGGCTAGAATAAAGGGAATCCCGACTCTGCTAGAGTGTTTATCTAGCTGCTCTCTTAACATTTAGGCTAAGGTTTTACGAGTTGTGCAAATGAAAATGCTAAGCGTGGAGTAGTTGGTTCTCTTTAGAGCTTATATAAGTAATCTATGGCTTTTTCTCCCAGAAGCTAACTAATTGGACCTAAATACGTGCTCGTTGTCAAACTTTTGAACATTCAAAATCATCTTGTTAAAATAAAAAGTTTTTAAGCAAAATTGATTTAGAGTCCGAGTTCAACTTTTTATTTAAATTTCCGAGAAAGCATACTTTCTTTAAATATGAATAATGTGCAAAATGAAAGTATCGTAAAAGTGCTTGAATGATGCAAAAGTTGCGTGTTTAAAGTTAAAAGTAAAAAAAAAAAAAAAAAAAAAATTGAAAAATGAAAAAATATGAGTTGCGTGAATAAAAGCACTAAGTTGCTTATGAATAAATGTGCGAAACTTGCTTTTTCTTAAATTTAAATCGGAAGTTGAACTCGTATTCGTCAAAGTTGTCTAAAAGTTTGACGGTAATTTGGAAATCCTTGATTTCAAAGACCCCGAAAGCTCCGATACTATTCTCAAGGGTGAAAACCTAGCCTCCTTAAAAGGACAAGCTGAGAATAAAGTCGCCACATGGAGTGATCTCACCTTTGAATCTCGAATTTCTAAATTATCGTCGGTTGTGATCCATTTAGGTTTAGTTTTAACTTAACGGTAGCCTCGTAAATCTTTGGAATCGAATTCCGCTAATTCCGGTACTATTCTCTGTGAGGTGTCAAAAGCCCGGTCACTTAAAACTAATGTTTTGGGATGTGCCGAGAAGAAAACCGCTACATGGAAAAGGCTCTTTCGATCCTTAGACTTTCATCGTTTCCGGTGAGTTAGTACTTTGGTTAAGTGGATAACAACCATAACAAATGTCGATTTCAATGGTCAAACTTTTGAAAATGAGCACACACACACTTAAATTTTATAAATTGCGGGAGTAAAAAGTTAAGTCTCGACTTACATAGATTATTGATATAAGTAGTGTTAGCATTTTACAAAAAACGTTTGCACAATAAGTTTAAGCTTGGTTTGAGAGTATAAAAAAGAGGATGACGATTACAATTCCCCGGAGACACCCATTTTGTGTGAATCCCGTTCTATGATGCCATGTTTTGATAATCAAGCATGTTGTTTATTTACGTTCAAGTTTTAATTTTCTCGTAGTTGAATAAAAAGTCGAAACGGGGTATTCTTGGTATTTTTGAATCCTTTCATTACTTCATATGATCGGATTTCTAGGGACTAGCAATTGATAGTGTGGGGGATTTGATGAGTGCTTATTCACTCATCATTTCTACCCATCTAAACCCACAAAAATGTCTAAAAACACGGAAATATAACAATTTATACTGCAGATATCCTTGGAGTGTGTTTTTATGTGTTTCAGGTACAAAGGATCGAAAACAGGACCAAAACGGACTGAATTGAGCTCGGATTGGAAAACCTTTTATAACAAAAACACAAAAATACATTCACTTTAAAACTTTTACACTTAAACCCATTTTATTTAAAAACCTTTTAAACCTTAACCCATTTAAAACCTCTTTTAATACCCTTTGACCCTTCCTTTTTCCCAAAGCAACAACTTGGTTTTACCCGACTTCACAAAATGGCGCCAAAGCCAAAACCAACTCAGCACCTTTGTCTTCTTCCCCCATGGTCACTCTCAACACTCTGGTCCCCAAGCAACCCTCCCCCACATCCCACATGGGTCTCCTATGCCACCTTGGCAATCCCACACTACTCTATTGGAGCTCTCAAAAGGGACGGTTTAGATTCACTCCTTTGTGCCCAAGGATCAACGGATGGCTACGATTGGAGCAAAGAAACACAAAGCAACTAAAAGCTCACTCCTCTCAGTAAACAAGCACAAAGCAGAAGCACAATACCAAGACTTTTAGTATAAATAGATGCTCATTGTAGCCTTTAAAAGGACACCTAGGAAATTTAGTTTTAATTTTAATTGTAATGTTTTTCTTTATAAATGAAAAAGTTTTTATGTTCTGTCTCATTGTCTGCTTATTAAGCAAATAAGCACTTTAGTGCTTATTGGCTTTTTGTCCCTTGTTTATCAGTTTTAAAGTTTTAATTTAAGTGCAAAATAGTTTTTAAAAAGAAAAGTCCAAAGTTGTTTGAGAAAAAAACAGAGTTTGCAAAAGAATTTCAACCCATAAAGGGTGTTTGGTTCATGCTTGTTTTTTGTCCAAAACTCCCTTTTTACCCACTTTGACTCTCAAAGTCAAAGTGTCTTAAGGCTCAAATCAGTTTGCAACTGGAATTTAACTCATATCACCAAGCTTGCAAGTTTTGTTAATAAAACAAAAGTACTTTCTGTCTAAAAAATCTGCGCAGAACAGCAGCTTAAGCTACTGTTCACGAGCTTATTTAATAGATTATTTGAAGTCCAAGATTTGTAAAATCTGTTTCTCTTGCATCCTCACCTATCCTACTCAATACATGTTTAGCTTATTTGCATTTAGAATAGCTTTAGCTTAGTTTAATTTGCATTTGAAAACTTGTACTTATCCACTTTTACCAACTGTTACAGCAAGCATAATGCCCAAGCTCCTTTTGATTTTGATTTTTAATACTTGACATTAGATTCTGAAAATTGGTATGCTCAATCTAGGCTAGGTTGTCAAGTCATAAGTGATTTTTGTTTATTTTTCCAACAGCTTATTATAGCTTATTTATAAGCTCAAACACCTGTAGGACGCTCTGTCCCCTTGCAGCAGGTTCCACTTATTGCATGCTTATTAGTTAATCCCCTTTGCTTATTCTAGGTGGCTTAGTGCTTATTAGGTACACATAGATTAGTTTAGTTAGTTTCCAACTTATTTAGTGCTTATTTTAGTTTGTAGAATAGCTTATCCTTTCATTTTTATGCTTAACCCCCATTATTACTTAGGATCTCAAAACGCTTATTTTCCCCATTAGAGTAGTCCATTTCCTTTATCTCCAGCTTATCATGATTCCCTTTTATATGTTTTATGCTTATTCCATTTTCTCAAGTGCTTATTTGCTTATTTGGTGCTAAGAATAGTTCAAATATAATTCTTGTTTAGTTGTAAGTGAATCAGATGGATAAGCGTTGTAAACTGCTTATTGCAAGCTTTTCAAAAGTTTAGTTTTTACAAAAAGTACTTATTTCCTCCCCAACCTTAATTTCAAAAAGAAAAATTGAAAAAAAAAATAATTGCAAAAAAAAAGGTGCAAGGCACATTAACTCAGGTCTCCTTCACATACCCAACACACAACACACAACCAACTGCCCTAGGGTCTTTGTTCATTCATATCTTGCAACATTAATTCTTTAAACACAAATTCAGTTTCTAGCCTAAGTAGCTTATTTAGCTTTTTAATGCTTATTTAAAGCAGTACCACCTTTTTATAATTTTCCTAGAACCAGTAGGTCTTAAAGTATTTTCCATAAAATTTTCAGATTTTTCCAAAATAGTTTAGTATTTTTTATAATTAAATTAGATTAAATTAGATTTTAATTCATAATAAATAATTTAAAAGTCGAAAAAATACCGGCTTTTTCCTAAAATTATTTTTAGTAGTTTAGAACGTAGGAAAATTAGTTTCACATCCTTAGGCCTTAAATTTCATCATTTTCACTTTTTGAGGCTCGGGATTAGCCCGTGTTTTCACGTTTTTGCATATTATCACTCTAGGACTTAGTGTAACTTAATTTTATTGTTCCGTATGCTTAGTACTAGTTAGATTATCATTTACTTTGTTCCCGTAGCCTTAATTACTTTCCCTTTAGTTAATTTGTAGAAGCGTAACCAAAAACAAAAAACCCGTAACATCGAGCATTTTAATAACAAACCTCAAACGAAATTCTCAATTCACACCTCGTTGGGAAGCGACCCGGATATCCTTATCCGGTATCACATATCTCACTCACGGGATTTGATTGACTAACCTTTTTCCTAAAAGGTTTTCGATTCGATTCTCGCGTTTATTTTGATATTGATATTATTATACTATTTCATCCATACACACCACCCTTAAACCTTCATTATCAGCGAATCAGTGTCTGAACCGTTTTAAGTTTCTTACGGTTAGTCATTCACAAGTGGCTAGCTTGTGTGAGATAACTTGACGTGTTCGGCATTGAATCACATAGTAACTAGAAAAAGAAAGTACCAAAGTATTAGTGAAATTTGTTTTACAAATTTATCAAAGGGTGTGTTTAGGCTGAGAAATAAAAAGGGCTAGGCCCAAGAGGATAGAAAAGAGTTGGGTTGGGTTTGTTTATACACGAGAGCCCAAGAAAAGAGTTGGATCGGGTAGAACATGCGAGCCCAATAAAATGAATTGGATTGGGTCGGGTTGGGCTTAGAGGCCGGGTAGAAAATAAAAATGTAAAAGTTTATATTATATACTTATTTTATAAAGTTTTTATTATCGAGGTCGAGGTGGAAAAGTATCTCGTGACTTGTTGTGTTTAAAGTTCGAAACGAAAGAAAGAAAAAAAAATATAGCCACAAAATTGGTATGGAAATTTACGAGTGGTTACAGTACCTAACCCTTAAAAGAAACCACGTCCTCGTGGTTTATGATGCGAGAATCGTCGAGGTTGGTACGGTGACGAGATGTGAGTATATATACTTAAAACGTGACGTGGAAGAGAGGCTAGTCGTTCAAGGAAGAGTTAGTAACATGAGGCAGTAAGTAAATAAAGGATAAAGGATTCATTAAGCGGAATATTTGGAATACAACGCGGTTACCTAAAAGAGCACAATAGATAGGAAACTTAAAGGAATGCAATCTAAGAAAGCGGATAATTTCTTTGTTGTCGTCAGTTTAGATAGTGCTGAAGTTGATCTTGACTCTCTTCTTTTTCTCCAAGGAAATAAGCTCTTCCTCGGGCTGGTTCAATCTGGGTTTTTCCATTCGATCCTTGGTTGGGACACTCACTCTTGTAATGTCCTCGTTCTCCACACCCGAAGCAAGTTATGTTAGCAAGATCCTTTGACTTGCAGTCTTTGGCCATGTGCCCAATCTTACGGCGATTGCGACATTTCACATTACAGCGACCACAGTGGTGGAGTTTACAGTTGCACAAAGGGTGCTTCCCTTCATAGCCCTATCTTCTTCTACGTTCCGAGCAGAGCGGACCTTAGCAACCTCTTGCCTCTTGTTTTGATTGTTGTTGTTGTCTTTGGAGTTATCACTCCACTTCCGCTGTTGTTATCTCGCTACTTCGGCGGCATCCTCAATCACTTGATTCATTAACTTGTTTGACACTTCAATAGTCTCGTGAAGGTCAGCAGCCTTGGAGGTAGTCACATTTCCTTTGATAGATGGAGGTAGCCCTCCGATGTATCGCTCTATCAAGCGGGTTTCAGTTGGTACCAAGGCCAACTCTTGGAAACATTGGTTGTAGAATGCCATATCAGTGCCCTTCACTTTGAGATTCCAGAACTCATTCTCCAGCTTCTTGACCTCATTGCGAGGGCAATATTTCTTGAGCACCATATCCTTGAATTCTTCCCAAGGCATGGCATAGCAGCATCAATGCTGCGGACTTGAGGTAATTATTCCACCAAGTTAAAGGCAACCTCTTGAAAAGTGAAGCGAAGCAAACTTCACCTATCTTCATCTTCACGATTCGCGGATCCTAAACACAGTTTCCAGTTTTTCAAGCCATCGGTCAAAACAACGGCTCCCTCCGTTCCATTATAACCGCCCGGTCATACGATTACGGAACTCCTTATGCGTGCGCACGTTTATTACCGATAGGCCTAAAGTTCCGGCATCGGTGGTTGAGTTGTTTGAATTGATCGCAGGCTAAGCCCGGCTGGCCACGCTCATTGACCAATTGATCAATCATAGCTTGATCCATAGCAGGTGGGTTTCGCAGCAGCCGGCGGAGGCAAGAGTAGGAGTGGGAGTAGGAGTACCGGTAGGAGTAGTGGCGGGTGCGGCCACGGGTGATTCAGTTGACTTTCTCTAGCCATCTTCTATGATACAAGAAAAGACGATAATTGCGTTTAGAATAGAAGGAATAGTGTCATATGAGGGTATGAAAAATAGAACGTATGAGTGAAATAAAAAGGATGTGATCAATGACAGAGGTGGTTCAAATATGTGGGTGAAAATAATATAATCAAGTAGTTGTATGTTATAAAGAAATAACATATAAGCAATTATGGAAGCATAGCATAGTGCGATATTGTAATAGTGGTCATGTTAGGCAGTTTAACATAGATATGTAACAAGTATAAGCATTCGTAGTCTACTCTACACTCTCCTTAAGTTAATTATTTCTTAATCTCATTCAGTTTGTTACATCAACATTATTCTCATTTAAACTTCGCGACCCAATCAAACAAGAACAGTCTTAAAGTTTAAATGTGAGTTATTTAAGAAACTTAATGACTTTGAGAAATAATTAATTTAATTCAAATGAGAGCATATCTGAACCTAAATTATAGCAGATAACACATATACGACTACATCGTGTAACAGTGGCAAGGCATGGCAGACATTGGCATGTGGCGGCGTTGAAGTGTTTTTAGGAAAATTTGGTTATAGTTTAGGTTTTGAAAAATACCTAATTCTCTATAACCTTGGCTCTGAATACCAATCTGTAACACCCCAAAATTTCCACGGAGCGTTGGGTCATGGGGTGCTACTAAATCAATATACACAACACAAGGGAATAAAGAATGGAAATTATATTCCATTTTCAAATGATATATTAATTTAAGAAATAGTTTTACATCATTGTTTCAAAGTGGGGAAGTAAAGCCCATAAAAATATATGTTGTCCCATTAAAGTTGTATTAAATATGATTGTAAACACTTCGGATGCCAGTCTTCAACGAATGCCTTTGCCATTGCCCACGCCAATAAGTAAACCTGAGAAAAACATGCTAAAAATGTCAACACAAAGGTTGGTGAGTTCATAGGTTTAAGTTTACGAAATCAAGTTTCCAAGTTGGACCGCAGTTGCACATATAGCATCTCCGTGAATGACACTATATGCAAAAAAGGCTATTACGCTAGTACCAAGTTCATGCGACGAAACTACGGACAGGTGTGCATGCATCTAAAAGCATGATAAATAAAAGCCCAACAAGTGTATTTCCAGTACACTCAATCAATACGATATGATATACGCCCGACGTTTGCCTATCGGTCAAACTCGAGCGGGGTGTCATCCCCAATGGATCTATCCATAACAATCGCGCCTCCCCAAAGGGAACTAACGGTAGCATAGTTGGGATTCAAGGTTGTTTCATGTAATAGTTGTTTCAGTTTCAGGTCCGAAAAGAGTTTTGCATGTTTCTCACCCCATAGTTTATAAAACAAGTAAATAAGAGTAAAAGTGGGGCTATAAACTCACCTTAGCGTTCGGTTGAATAAAGCACAATGAGATCAAGTAACAAGTAGCTCCAACACGCAACCTAAATTAGTGCGGTAAATCTCAGTTTTTTGTGTGTACGACTCAAAGTTTTTAAATAAATGCAAGTGTGTATAAGTGGTTGCGTTTAATGTTGCTTGTGTGGCAGAGTTTACATTTAAATAGTTTCAAAGTATTTTGTAAGTATTTGCTCATGGACAAATGTATAATTATACGTAAGAGTATATAAAAGTATTCGTGACGAGTAGGTTTCCGGTTTAGGAGTAACCGAAAGACTTAGTACGGAAAATATTCACTATAAAAGTGTGAAAAATCATATATCGTTGATATTAATAAATAATTTACGTTAAGTATTTATATCAATAATGTTTACGTGATATGATATATATGTATATAAATGGGTTTATATATATTTAGTTAGAGGATAATAAGTTAGAAAATATTTATTTGCATTAAGTTATAAATATTTTTTTTTCACTATTTAGTCTTAGTCTTTTAGTGAGGTTTAGTAAGATTTACTAAATATATAAGTTTAATAAAATGTTGGACAAAATGTGTTAGAGAAATATTAGTTTTGAAAACTTATTAAAAGTTTTAAGAAAGTTGAATAATGACATGAAGTGGAGGGGCTAAACTGTCAAACACAGAAATTTGGAAAAGGAAGTAAAAATAAAACATTAAAAATGACACCCAAGGGATTGAACCCAGTGCATTGCGAGGATCTTGAGCAACACAACCATTGGACTACAAGTGCCTTGGTGTTACTTTTTGCAACACTTGTGTATTTAAGGGATAGTTTAGTTGTTTTGTAAATGGGCTTATAAGTTTCTTTAAAAAAATAAAATCTCGGAAGAGACACTAGAAGGATTCAGAACACCGTGCATTGGGTTAAATCGGCGAGACTACCACTGGAGCCAAGGCTCTTTCTTGTCATTCTTTACATATTAGAGTTACTTAAGGGATATCTTTTCTGTTTCATTTTTGCTATAAATCACACTCGATATATCTTTGGCGTGGGTTTTGCATGAGTTTCATTGTTTTTGTTTTCATTTCTTCTTCAAAACTGTTTTGCCATTTAACGAGACCCAAGAGCTTGCCATGCAAGAAAAAAATTAACCACTTAACTACTTAAGCATGCTAGTCTGAAAGCGTACATTGGTGTGTATGTCGATATGCCTTGAAAATATGCACATGCTTATTTTTAAGGTACTTACAAGTATTAAACGAGTTCGAAATTTGCCACACAAGTTGAAAACACAACATGGTCATCTTTCACATATGTATGTATGAATATACAAGACTTAAAATGATCAAGAAGTAATCAAATGAGGAAGTTTGGAGGCTCACAATGGGTCGAGACTTAGCGTGTCGAATGAGAATGTGTGACCAAGAGCGAGAGGCGATAAACAACCTAGCTTCCCATGCTTGACTAGAACTAACCCGAAGTGAACGTTTGGCTTATGAAAATGAAACCCGAAACCTTGCTTGGTGCAGTATGTTTAGAATGTGAGAAGTGTTTGAGTGAGTTAGATATGTAATGAGTTTGTGAGTTTAGCAATGGTCTTAGAAGTTTATATAGAAGGAGGTGGGCATGGTCTTCACGTGGGATCACAGAAATGTGGTAGCATAATGTTAGCAAAGTTGGTTGGGTTGCTTTGTTTTTGCTTGGATGTCAGCCCTTGTTCTTCGAAAAGTAGTTAGGGAGGTTTTAGAGGTGGGGTATGGGTTATGCGTTGGGTAGCGAGAAGGAAGAGAAGAAGTGGGGTTGGGAAGATAAGGGTTGCACATGGGTTATCTTGTTTTGTGCTTTGTTATTGACCAAGGTTTGTGTTGCTTTGTGTTTTTGGCTTACGCTCATATAGGAACAAAAGCAAGAAATGGTTATTGGCAGTTTGGCACATGCATGATACATATAATTGACCAAAGTTGCATTTGATTCTTTTCTTTTTTTATTTGAGATCTCGACCGAGTCCAACACCGAAACATAGAGGAATAATACTTGTCCTATTCAGTCATAAAATAATAATGAGAGATGTACTTGGGTAGGCTTTCATTTGACCAAAGGTGCTTTTGTGTTGGTGGCCTTTGATTTGTTTTGATGCCTCGCTAGAAACATGAAATCATAGAAATACATATCTACTTTTACTTGTTAAGTTTTGTGTCACAAGATAAAAAGAATATAGGATGCGCTTGGTTATCGTTTTTGCTTGAGTCATAGTAACTAGAAAAAGAAAGTACCAAAGTATTAGTGAAATTTGTTTTACAAATTTATCAAAGGGTGTGTTTAGGCTGAGAAATAAAAAGGGCTAGGCCCAAGAGGATAGACAAGAGTTGGGTTGGGTTTGTTTATACACGAGAGCCCAAGAAAAGAGTTGGATCGGGTAGAACATGCGAGCCCAATAAAATGAATTGGATTGGGTCGGGTTGGGCTTAGAGGCCGGGTAGAAAATAAAAATATAAAAGTTTATATTATATACTTATTTTATAAAGTTTTTATTATCGAGGTCGAGGTGGAAAAGTATCTCGTGACTTGTTGTGTTTAAAGTTCGAAACGAAAGAAAGAAAAAAAAATATAACCACAAAATTGGTATGGAAATTTACGAGTGGTTACCAAAGCTAATCAAATGCTACAACTGTGGTGGTGAAGGACATATTACAAGGAACTGCACATCTCCAAAACGCCCTCAAAATTCAGAGTACTTCAGGGACAAGATGCTGCTGGTGCAAGCTCAGGACAGTGGAGCGGTTTTGGATAAAGAAGAGTTTGTTGTTTATGCTGAGGAAATGCCAAACCTATGATCGCTGATGTGGATGAGCAACCAATTCAGGAAATAGGTCACAATCATCAAATGCCTTTCAAGTTGGGCGGTGATTCATTTTGACTCTGATTCGATGATGAACCTACTGCCGAGGACAATCTTCATGGCTAGCATTTCACCAATGTTCTCTCAAAGGTCTCATCACCACGTATTTGGTCCATCAAATTCATGTCTGTTATTAAAATTATACGATATGTGAAGTTGATGAGCAAGAGATGCATACACAAAGTACAATTACGAAACTAGTCGGATATTGATAATGAGGGTAATAATATGTCCCATATGATCAATATGTGATACAAAAGTGAAATGAGATGCCAAGTGATGCATCTTATGCGATCAATGACTATGTTTTTTTTTTGATGATACATGTGCCCACGATGATTACATTATCTCGAACAATTCCAATAAAGAACAAGTTGCTATTTATGAACAACGTGCTAAGTTTGAGTTAACTACCCGTGTGCAGGAAATGGATGACCAAATGCGTACAATTATTAGAAAAAGTAATTTTAGGGAAGAAATATTAAACAGTAGATTCCTTAAAAGACAAACTATTTGTTAAAAGCAAAAGAACTTCAAGAAAATGTTAAAGTGCTTAAACAGGAATTTAATGCTAAGGAATCAAAACTTTTAGCTGATTTCCAACCTAAAACATTGAAAAACAAGCTTGAAAAAGTTATATGTACAAGGGAATACCATTAATTTGCTACATAGATCACTAAGCCTGAGTCTTAGCGATAAGCATAGTATTAGAAGAACTAAATCGAGTATTGTAAAAAGGCTAAAGCTTTCCGTACGATTGTATATGATGGTAATGAGATCCTCAAGCCTAAACGCATCATATCATGTATGTGGAGCACCGGAATTTGAAGATACCTAGGGAAAATAGATAAATAAAAGATCCACGAGTGTAAAAAGCAGAACGCAACGTTAATTACACTAAAGAAAATTGGATTTTACCGAACATGTTTAAGCATCAAACTCAATTAACCCCAGAACAAGCTTTTTGGAAAAAGGACATAGATATGCAAAAAGCTAATGCACTTGTTAAAATAAACACTCCCGGAAAATGCCTCATTGTATCCTCTAGAATACACCAATGCATTTAGTTCCTAGATCTATTCCACTAAGAGCAAGACCTTATCGACTGTATGTTGTTTATCAACTATTAAGTTGATTTTGAGAAGACATGTAAGAAAAATCACACCCTACGAGGGGATAAGAGAGGGTTTTGAGCAAACTAAAGAATGCTATTTAGCGAGGTCATACCTTTCTTTAATCAATTAAAGGTCAATTTGAGAGTCTTCAAAAGGGATAGACTTCGATATTAAAAGAATGGAGCAATTTGATGCAATGATAGTTGAGGTCAATGATTATGAGCGGAACTTCGAATATAATGAAATTGAAAGGAAGAATCTGCATATCTTAAATGAGAACTTAGGATTGAGTTGTGTGGCTCAAGATGTGTTTTATCTTTACTAAGCATTCTATTGCTTCTCAATGAATTAATCTATTGCTTTGAAAGTTTCCCATGATCATGTCATGTTGATGAAAACTCAAAACTAAATGAGAAAATTGACGGGATGATCGATAATTTGGTAAAACATCTTTCTAAGCTAGAAGTTGAACATTTTGATTTGCAACTAAAATATCATCTCAAAGAAAATGTCAAAACCTCAAACATCAAGACATCCTCAAATGTTCCGAGTTTGATCGCAGTTTTGAAATAAACAAGCGTGTGAGATTCAAGCTCCTTTGTAACATGATCGTAGAAGTTGAAAGCCCAAATTTCACAATTGGGGTGAAAAGAATAATGTATCTCCCAATTGCCTCCTCCTTTAGATTCTCAATTTTCTCAAAACTTTCATCTTCAAAACATCATTAATGCATTACAACAAGAAAATGAGAGTTTTCTAGAAGAAAAAGGTCAAGCGACACTTCAAAGAGTTATGATTTAATGAGAAGTCACTCGTGACAAAAACAAAAAAAATAACCGTTTACAAAGGAAATTGAGAATCTGATGGGGTAAAGGGAAAATGCCACTTGTTTTAATGAGAATGTTGCATCAAAGTCATCTCGAGACTCTAAATATCGTATTTGTTAAATACATTCCTCCTCATCTTAGAAATAATGAATTTGGGTTTCAAGAATATTTTTCGTACCTTAAGAATAGTCTAGAATGTCTCAGGTCAGTTAATGAAGAGGATAGCATAAACAAACCACTTGATAGTGAAGTTAAGTATGCATGCTTATATGCCAAACTCTCGGGAACTTTTAGAATCTTAAGAGCAACAAGCCCTAAATCCTTTTGTAGAATAATGTTGTGATGCCTTGCTCTATGCCTCTTGTCAAGCATGTGAGATTTAATGTGCCTTCAAGTAGTTGGATCGGCACTTCTAAGCATGAAATACAAAAGTAGCAAACCAACTAATGTTCCCATTCCCTCTACAAGAGTAAAAGTGACACCAAAGCGAGCGAGGTCAAGCCTCAAGGCAACACAAAATGATAGGACCTTGCGCTAGGAATGTTGATGGAAAGTAGGAGAATATCACCTTAGGAATAATGAAACTATGTGAATAAAATAGATCGTGTTGATTCTAGTGTTACCTCTAAATATCAATTAATACTAATACGCTACTTTTGGGAAAACATGTAATGATGATTGCTTGATTTCTGTTACTAATCATGCATGTGGTATGAATCACTCCTAAACAGTATTTCAAGTATTTATATTTCATATGTAATAGGTAGCTTTATTATGCCTTTATGTTTGTTTAAGGTCAAGCTTATGTAGAAGGCCCATAAGCTAGGCCTGACCCAATAAGGATAGGAAGGGAACTAGAAGTGTTGCACCCCTCCTAAATACCTCTTGTAAACCTTCATTTGAAGGTTGGTTGTTCATTTTTACTCATCACACATCCTTTGCATAGTCAATTATCATTGAAACGTGTTTGTGTGTTTAGATTGTTGTATATTCTCCTTAACTTCTCTATTTCTTCTAAGCTTGTGTTGTAAAAACTAGTGGATATCAATAAGCCAAATAGTTTGGTGTACACTTTGCTTTTTAAGTTTTGGTTTGTCTACTGCTGCGTAAAGCTAACACAATCTTTGGTTAAACCAACACGATTTTTACACTTTTGAATCCTTCCTTTCATGTTATTAGGTGTTAAACTATGGTTTTGGCAAAAAGTTTGGAACTTACGTGTCCTAGTTTTAAGCTTGTTTTTGTACAAGGGTGCTTTCCTCGCGTTGTTTTAGGTTGGCTCATCAAGTTTTTTGTGTTATTTTGACTATCTCATCGTTTAAACATCTTGGAGCAAAAAATCAATATTACGAGTAAACTACAAGTAACCAAAACTAGTCTTACGGCGTAAGTTGATTCCTTTTTTAAGTGGTTACTCCGTTTTTCTTGCTTGGATAAGCGAAAATACGTCGACTTGGATATCTTTTACAGAAGTGTAAAAATCATTGAGGATAACCCTAAATTACAGCGTAAGTAAAGCTTTCACCTTTAGAAAATCTACGCATAAGATTTATACTAAGCTTGTCTTACGCATAGCTGTCCTAAAGCTAGTTTTCGCTAACTTTGTTGTCTCTTTGCGCAACTTTAGATTTTTCACCGCTAAAAGCTAAAACCTCTGCGTAACTCTGCTGTAGCGTAACTTTTTGTTTCGCATAAGTGCTACTTGGTTCTTGTCATTTCTAAGCCTAAGGACACTTCATCAACAAAGGTTCATTCGACTACAAGATCCATTTGACCACACAAGTTTATCAACATGTCACAACCACCATACTCTAACCACCACTTACACTTATCCTCAACAACAGCAACAACTAAGTCACAACATCGTGGAATCAACAACAAGCAATTTATCAACAACAATTTAATCAACACATACTCCACAACTTGCACCAATCCACAATCAAATGATTCAACCACCACCAAGTCTTCAAGTTCAACCATACACAAACGATTTCAATCAACATCCATCAAGGAACACTATGAACAGTTTGCAAAAGTGTGAAGCCTTTAAGCGAGAAATCAATTCGAAATTTGGCTCATGATAGACCTCAATGCTCTCCCGGGCAACTATGATCAATGGGTGATAAGGTTTTTTAGGTTTTGTGATGCGAAGAAATACATGGAAAGTTCTTACAGAAGGTTATCTTGGAAGGTCCATTTGAGATGCCTACTATCATTGTACCCGGAGATCCAAATGCCATTCCACAAGAGATGAACAAACTTTCATTTGCGAACCCACAGAACTTCTACACTATGAAGCTGATGAACTTGCAATGGAATACATCCTCTTAGGATTACCAAACCCAATTCTTCGTAGTTGTTGATGCTCAAGAGCCAAAATGTGGGATCATATTAGTCTTCTTATGGAAGGATGTACTCAATGTCGGTGGAATCAAAATCTTACTTGGCTTATGAACACTTCATGATTGAACACGGAGACACTAGAGTCCTATCATCATAGATTTTGAGGACATCATCAATGATTTGGACAAACACAATATCATCATGCCAAATTGCGGTGAATACTAAGTTCTGGTATAGTCTTGGTCCGAATGGGAGAAGTATGTGTTTTTCTTCGTCAAGAACATGCATCAATCTTCCTATGGATTGTTACGATTACTTGAAACCATGAAAGTTGTTCGGAAAAGAATTCTCCGTGCTCAAATTGCTGTTCGACCATCACGACAATCAACTTGCCTTATATGCTCCAGCAACATCCCTCCTCAACCAGCAACTCACCAGCTCCTTCACACATCTTCACAACAACTCAACCTCAACAAAATCAATGGGTTCCATACAACAACAACACTGCTCAAGCTCTTCATATGTTGGCTTGTGAGATCGATCCGTTGAGCATTGCAACAAGGATTTGCTATGATTGCTAATGCCTTTAGCGTTATACCAACAATCCAACAGTACCATTCGTTCCTCATCTAACACCACAGGACTGTGACTGAACAATTGAATTGAAGTTAAAATAGTGTTAGTCGGATGGAGTGGTCAAGGTTTATCTTGTGAAGTAACATTGGCTCGCAGCGAGCTCAAGTGGTGGAGCGGAAATGCTGGCATAATGGTTGAATGGTCTCTTACAACGCAATGAGAAGACACACAATGCATGCCAAAGCGAGACTAAGAGGCGGTCTTATTTCAAAGAGGCTCTTCTTTGCTCTTAGGATGAAGGCGGTGGAACTCTCCTGGACAAAATGAGCTTTATGGCAAATCTTGACTCTGATGATGGATATGAGACTTGCGCCAATCATTATTATGTTGATGTGCAGCTCGTTACACATAAGTGACGAGGCCCCGATGTATGACCGCGACGGCTTGTCTCGGTGCGAAAAACCATTATCATATCGACTAATCTCTATGCCAATATCTGAATCACCGGATGGTATTCAAAATGAGTCTTTTACATCTTTTACGAGATTTTCAAAGAAGCCATTTGGCGAGAATGACCTATGGTTTCGATAATCAAATTGACTCCGTGTTATAGTACTTGAGGATCTAGAATAATCATGTTGAGACTTACTGTTGAACAAGATGATTTTGTCTCAGAGAAACCTGAGCTTTCGATTAATCATAAAATCAAATTCTCGTTTGGAGGAATGTTATGCATAAACAAGGACTTGAAAGTAAAATGCCTTTGTTAACAAAGGATTTTGGACATGTTTAAAAGCAACTCGGCTCAAAACTGGAGAAAAGCGTAAAGCGGTTTTTGAAGCGCCCCAAATCTTATCAAAGAAAATATTTAGAGACAGGATCGTGATCTAGAAGCCGAAGAATGCTTTGTTATGCGAAATAGAACAAGTGAAACATGAACATAAAAAGCAAATGCATCTCTCCTTGGACAAATCAAAAGCTAAAAGTGAGTTGTTAAATTATGTCATGATTCTCGGCATACAAAGCATTCAGAAGCGAATAGATAACTCATCTTGAAGAAATCATCGGCAAAAACCAAACTAAAAGTTTAAAACTTTGTTACAAACATGGAATCACGACCATTGAAAAGTTTCTTTAAAACCAATCGAAATGGACATGAATCTTCTTTGATTATAAACCTAAGCTTTCAACCAAAACATTCAAACCAAATCCTTTGATTACAATATAAAATTGATAATTCTGTATGAATGTTTGTTGAATATCATGATCAAGAGGAATTAGATCTAGGAAGGCGAGAGTCGATCAAAATTACGAAGTTACAACAAACCTTTTAATTATTCTAAACTTTTCGTGAAGCTAAAACTAATACCGAAGAGTCTTCTATTGTTAATCCCAAAACGGACTTTGCACAAACTTATGGTCCTTTACCTTCCATTAGTGAAGTAAACTCACAACTTGAAAATCGAAAAATTCTTCGATATTTTGACATTTTCATGGTGAATCAAATTTTACAACATGAGATAGAATATCGATCGAAATCAAAGTTGAACATTTTCATAATGTCTAAAGCGAGAACAAAGAGAAATTTTTCAGAAAAATCTTTTACCTAATGTTAAAAACTTGAAAAGTTGTGCAATTGCGGGAAAAGTTTTCGCAAGAACTTGGGGTCATGAAAAGCGTTTTGAGAAAACGAAACATCTATTTCAAACACTAAGCGTAAAAAAACTGTTAGAAAGATGTTGATCGCTCTTGGAAGATGTTATCTATGCGGATGTTCAAAATGTTGTGTTATTGAATTCGTTGTCATATGCATTTGATAATATCTCTGGCGATCTTTGTTATACGTGTGTGAAATATTGAGAACACGATAATCTTGGTCGAGTAGCATAGTTGAAAACAAACGATTTGTCAAACAAACTTTCAAATAATCGTCGTCTTAATTGGTGTCAAAAGATATTCACGATCAACAACTTGCTTTTCCAACACAAAAATCAACCGATTGCGTGCAAAATTCCGATTTTAAAGTTGAGCAGCTGGATGATCAAAACGTTTCTTTTAAGTGTCAAATCTCAAAATATGAACAAGAACTTGTAAAAGTTAAAAGGAATATGGTGTCATATTTGATTTACTCAAAAAGACTCTTGATGAAGCATCAAATGAACTTGATCATTATCTTGCACACACTAAAGAAGTTATGCATTTGCTTTGGAAATGTTATGAAAATCAAGATCGATACACTATATCATTAAGTTAAGAGGAATGTTAGGAAAGTATGAAACTTCCACCAACAATCATTAAGAGATAGCTTACACTTAGTACTCATGAACACTAGAATCTCTACTGAAATCTCACAGTAGCTAACATTGATTCTCCTGAAAGAGGAATAGTTGTCCTCTTTTCCAAACGTCGCACTTCACGGCTAAGAGCACTCAATCGAAGAATAGGAAGTTGCGACCTAAGAAAAGATCAATAAGGAATGATAGAGTAGAAGAACACCCTAGGTCGGACCACGTGCCTCCACACTATAGATATTGCGTGCGGCAAATGTAATAAATAGTGATGTAACAAATGTAAGTGACGTTTGATATTCAGTCGATGCACCTTGTGTTATTTGTGGTAAAAGTAATAGTCTGATTTGCATGATAAATGTGTTGCTAAAGCTATAATCTCGATTTAAGGAATCCTAAGAAGGAATACCTCTAGGCCAACTAATCTTTCTAATGGTAGTGGGCATACTTTGGATGCTTGAATTCTAGAAGCGCATTCTGCCTGTAGCTCCAGGTTTCACCTCCTAGGGAATGTACACCACCTAGCACATTCACTAAAACTAAAGCTAAGAATAGTTGGAGATGGCAGAAATGGTTACATAATACACTAGGATTTAAATGGATGCCTAAAATCATTGATGTGTGTATTTCAACTATAACGCTGAGGAACCCTCTACCACTTCGGGTTCCACATCTACTTCTATTCCATCTGTGTCGTCTGTGTCTAATGCAGATGATACAGATCATCCTCTGGATTGTTGATAGCGGATGTTCCCGACACATGACAGGCAACCTTAAACTGTTATAAAACTTTGTTTCAAAGTTCATTGGCACTGTCAGATTCGGAAATGATCACTTCGCAGCTATCATGGGCTACGGAGATTACATTAATGGCAACATCGAAATTAGCAGGGTTTATTATGTGGAAGGCCTCGGTCACAATCTATTCTCAGTTGGTCAATTTTGTGATGGAGACTTGGAAGTAGCTTTCAGGGAGAAAACTTGTTTCATTCGTGATCTTCAAGGAAATGATCTTATGTCTGGCCAACGCTCATCTAGTCTTTACACTATCTCCATGCAAGACATGATCGCTTCATCTCCCATTTGTTTACTCTCAAAGGCTACATCTACAAAATCTTGGCTATGGCACCGTCGTCTCTCACATCTAAACTTTCAAACCATCACCAATCTTGCACGACACAAACTCGTTGAAGGTCTCCCGCGATTCAGGTATTCTAAAGATCACCTATGCTCAGCTTGTGAACAAGGGAAAAGCACTCGTGCTCATTTTCCTTCAAAGGTGGAACACAGCTCTCAGCATGTGCTTCATCTTCTTCACATGGATTTGTGTGGCCCGATGCGCGTGCAGACGATAAATGGCAAACGCTACATCTTGGTAATTGTTGATGACTACTCAAGATGGACTTGGGTTTATTTTCTTCGAAGTAAAGATCAAGCTCCACAGATGATCATCACCTTTCTCACGAAAATACAAATTCAGCTCCGGAACACCGTTAGACAAATTCGAACAGACAAAGGAACTGAATTTGTGAATCAACACTCTTCGGGATATTATTAGAAAGTGGGAATTGAGCATCAAACATCTATTGCCCGCACACCAGAACAGGAGTTGTTGAAAGACGAAACCGTACGTTAGTGGAAGCTGCCAGAACGATGTTAATCAATGCTAAACTTCCAGATTACTTGGGGGCTGAAGCTGTCTCAACTGCATGCTACACTCAAAACCGATCAATGATTACAAAACGCCACAACAAAACACCATTTGAGCTTCTCCACAATCGTAAACCGAATCTCAAACACTTTCATGTCTTTGGATCTCTTTGCTATCCAAATAATGATCGTGATGACTTTGGAAAGCTCAAAGCTAAAGCTGACATTGGAGTCTTTATTGGATATTGTGAGAATTCTAAAGGTTACCGGATCTGGAATCGTCGTACAAAGCAGGTTATGGAAACGATTCATGCTCATTTTGATGAACTTACTGAAATGGCTTCTGAGTATAACAGCTTGGAACCCGGTCACAACCGCTTAAACTTCCCCCAAACCCCATCATCAGCTGATACAAGCCCTCAGCTTACTCGTCAACAAATGGAAAGACTATTTGCTCCTCTGTTCAGTGACGATATTGATGAACGTGCTCCAGGTGTATCCGCTGTTTCCGCTGCTCAACCTGATAATACTCTAATACCTGATACACCTGCTACAACAACTACTGTTGAAGATGCACCACCAGTTGACTCTACTACAACAGTTGAACAAACCGCTTCCAACAATGATGAACCGGCTGATGATGTTCTGAATGAAGTACCCCCACCTGCAGATTTTGATCCAAATGCGTTCTTCAACCCTTTTGCTAATGAAACTGCTGCACCTGATGTCGCGGAATCATCTACAAGCCATTTGAATCCTCAGAATCTGCATAACGTATACCAACATCAACCCTCTACAATAGATGGGACAAAAGACCATCCCTTCCGAAAATATTATTGGCAACTCGAATCAACCAAATCTATTACGAGATTAACGCTCTCAATAATGTATCTGAACATTGCATTTATGCACTCACTGCTGCCAAATCGAACTCAAAACCTAAGGATGCAATGACCAAAGATAACTGGATTGAATCCATGCAAGAAGAACTCAACCAATTCAAACGCCTTGAAGTATGGGAACTGTTGAAAGACCACGTGGGTCTACATCATTGGTCTAAAATGGATTTGAAAAACAAATTGATGCCGGCGGAACGCCATCGTAAACAAGTCACGCCTCGTGCTAAGGGTTATAGACAGTGAAGAGGGTATTGACTTTGAAGAATCATTTGTCCGTTGCTCGCCTCTGAGGTCGTTCTCGATATTTCTCGCATTCGCAGCTCATATGAACATCACGATCTTCGATGGACGTCAAAACCGATTTTCATGGTCAACCAAAAGAAAACAGTTTATGTCACCAGCCGTAGGATTCGTTGATCCCGCTCCAACCATGTCTACAAACTGAAAAAGCTTGTATGGTCTCAAACAAGCTCCTCTGCATATGATAAGCTATCATCTTTCCTCATTGCCAATTTTCACCAAAGGTTCGGCTCGACCCAACTCTTTTCATACAATATCAATGGGAACATATTTTAATTGTTCAAATTTTATGGATGACATCATTTTGGGGTCAACTCATAAAAAGTACTCAATCGCTTTTGCAAAACTAATGAAGAAACATTTTGAAATGTCCATGATGGGTGAACTGCTCGTTCTTTCTAGGACTACAAGTTCATCAATCACCCCGGTATTTTCTTGAGTCACCCAAATATGCCCTTGAAATTATGAACAAATTCAGAATGAATACTTGTGATACTTATGCCACACCAATGGCACATACCAAGAAGCTCGACGCTGATTTGCATGGGAAATTGGTTGACCCTACCAAATACCGTAGTATTATTGGGTCTCTCATGTATCTAATGTAGACCTGATATTGTCTTTGCCATTTATCTTGCTCCCGCTATCGGCCGCGACCAACTGAAACCCACCTCTCAGAGGCTAAAAGAATCCTCCGATACATAAAGGGAACCATTAATTTGGGGATCTGTATCCGGGATTCTCGTTTTTGAACTAATCGCTTTTCAGACGCCGACCACGCAGGATGCTTAGACTCTTGAAAAGTACTTCATGAGAACTACAATTTCTTGGTGACAAATTGGTATCTTGGCAATCGAAGAAGCAGGATTGTACATCGCTGCCTCAACCGAAGCATAATATGTAGCCATGTCCGTTGTTGTGCTCAAGTCATTGGATGAGAACACAACTCAAAGACTATGGTTACGATTTGACGTAACTCCGATGTATCGCGGACAATCGGAGTGCTATTATGCATCTCTCGCAACTCAGTTCACACTCAAAATCAAAGCACATCGATCTTTGATATCACTTCATCAAGGACCACGGAACGTGGTAATCGCTGAATTATACTGTGGTACAGAATACCAATTGGCTGATCTTCTCACCAAAGCCTTAGCTCTTGCTAGGTTTAATGAGTTGGTCCACCGAATTGGTATGCGGTGTTTGACTCAAGAGGACCGGATGAACTCTTAAACATTCTAAAAACCCCAAACACCAAAACTTTTGTAAATATTTTTCAAAAACAAAATACATAAATATAAAATCCGATAAAACAACAAAAATATTCTTCTATCTATATTTTCTTCAACATGGCAAGTACATCCTTCCAACACTCAAATCTTTCAAAATTCAGTATTTTTTCGATCAAGTGTTGAGGGGAAGAAAATAAATACTTAACTCGTTTCAAAATACCGTACTTGCATGTTACCTTATCCCTGTTTCTTTAAAATGGTGGTCACATTTCTGGTTTACGACACTCCTCGACTAAAACCATAACCTTTCATTATTTCTTAAGTCGAGGGGGAGTGTCGTCAAGTTTCTTTCCTTAAATCTTTTGTTTGGTAACCAAAATGGAAGTTAAAAGGCTTTGGATGTAAATGGAAAAGGTGGAGGGACTGAAACTGTCTAAACCTTGAAGTTATTTTACATAAAACTCTCCACCTAACCTCATTTACTCATCACATTCAATTTTTCAACTAACTAATCCTACGTCTAGAATCATTCAACAATCCGTTTTGATCATCATTTGTAAGTTGTTTTATAATCTAACATGTTTTTAAACAATGGTTTTGATTTTACACAAATCCAACGTCAAATATATTTTGAATGTGATTTGTGTTCTACGTGATATGCTATGAACCAAATATTTCATTCTGTGTTTGTTAAAAAGATTAGTCAAAACGCTCATACAACATCATTAAACTATTTTGATCCATCAAAACCACCCGAAACACGATTGATTGATTTTGAAAAACTAGGGTTTATGCGTTGATTTGGATGTTTTCAAATGAGAACGTTTTGGTGAAAAGACCATGTATAAGTTGTTTTCAAGTTGAATTAATTATATTTAAGCCCAGAAACTACCCAGAAACACTAATGATTCATATTTGAAATTAGGTTTATGTTCATATGGTTTGGATACTTTGATTCCTTGACATTTTTGATGTTAAAACTTGAAAAAACAACTTATATGCTCTTAGACCTCCGTAAACACTTTGGTGCAAATCCTATGGCTAAAATCTTACGCAATCCTTATAAAATTAGGTTTTGGTCTACGCTAAGCTTTTTACGCGAACTCGCTTGATATGCTTTCATGCCATGATCTGTTGTAGAATGAATGTTAATGTTAATATTGATGTATGGTGATGTTATTTCAGGCTTGCTACCGTAAACTCGTAATCAAGGTTGTTAACCATCTACGATAAGGATCACCTTACGCCAGTAGCAAGTTATGCGTAAGAGAAATCTTACGCGTAGCGTTACGTAAGGTTCTACAAGGGACTACGCAGATCCTCGTGAAGGATATGCGTAAAACGGACCTCACGCATAAGGTCTACTCTTACGAGTAAGCCTTACGCTGCAAGGTTTTATATACGCCTACGCTGCAGCTTTACGCATAAGGTCCCATTTTCCCACGCTATATTTCTAAGCGCAAGCAAGGATCCCACGCATAAGCTTGCATCTACGTATATTACCCCGCGCGATAAGCTACCATTTCTACGCATAAGCCTTGATTAAACCTTCATTATGAATTGTTACCCGTGCAAACTTGTAAATAAATAAATCATAACGCCACGAAACCAATAATGTCACTAATAAGCTTAAACGCTTAATATGTTGTGTTAAATAAGTGATAACATAAACTTTAAAACTTAAAGTTAACTAACTCACTAAACTTATCGCACGCCATTGAACCATTGAACAAACAAGTGACTTTGGACTCAGACTATCATTGACATTGAACATTCAATAATTAGACAATAAAACCTTCCGTTGACTAACATTATGTCTTTCGATATGTTGGTTCTTTTGCTAATGTTATTTCGCATCACCGACATGGCTGCTCAAATGAGTGGATGCACCAAATATCCTCACCATTGCCATATCTTCCCCATGGCTATCCTATGAAGATTGGAAAGAACAATCTCGAGTTGACTTTGAAACTCTCACCGCCGAATCTTCTTGTCTCATTGCAGTGGATATTCTAAAGAACATCCCTATCGTAACATGCTCACCAACTCGCCCATCGTTCGAGATCTACATACATCAATTCTCGAATACAATGCGATGGTCAAAGTCAAAATGCTGTGACGTGACGCCAATCACAAGCAACTCACCATCACTCCCCGCACTTAAGGGTTGTTCTCCTCATTCCCGACATCATACCAATCAATTCTCTGCCGCACTCAATCAAGAGACGTTCTCGCACTTGATCAATATTGGGTACATCTAAGCTTCGTGGTATCATTAAGCTTCTCACGTGTGGATCTCAAGAACATCCCTCAGCCTTGGAGAACCCTTTATATCATCATCACAAAATCCATCGGTCAGACAGCCATGAGCATCCCAAGCTCATGGAACTGCAAATCTTCTGGGCTTTAATCAACATGAAGCACATCAAAGTTGAAGCTCTGATTTGGGATGACATGATGACATTCCTCAAAAATCTTGGCTCAAAGATTCCCTACATCGATATATACTAAACTGTTGATCCAAGCACTTGGGTACAACCCTCACATCCCCAAAGAATCAATGACCTCATACAATCATGACATGTTGACCGAACCCACTCTAACAGCCGATTTAAGGAGTCAACGACTAAGAAACAAGGTGTCAGGTTGCCGATCATCTTCTCGATGAACTAAAAAAGCTCTACCTATAAAAGATATTTGGTTGCTGTGGAAGAGAACAAAGTTGGATTTCTTGATGAAAAATCTTCCGTACACCTTTAAGGAAAACCGTAAGAGGAAGTGCAGGAAGTGCTGCAAGCCTGAGTCAAGAACTTCCCCAGTGAGGAATCCTCCACGAAAAGGACAGTTCCCGCCAAGGAAGCTGTTCCTATTCCCGCATTCCAAGTCAACCGCAGAGAAAGCTAGTTGACGAGGACTCTGAGGGTACCGTGATCGATGAAGAGACTTTCTACTCAAACCGCTAAAGATGACACTACAACAAGATCTAAAACCTCCTGTCCTCCAACACCAAGGAAAAGGGAAGACTCCAAAGACTTGTGCCTTATGAAGAAAGCTCGATGAAGAGCCACGGAAACTGATTACAGAAAAAGTTCAAATTCTTAGACTTCAACACACGTGGCAAAAGAATTTGCTAAGGATCAAATGGGTGGCCCTGGAGGGTCAAGTGGTGGAGTTCAACCTACACCAAATCTCGATGTGGTTAATCGAACCATAAGGATCCGTGCCACCACTTTGGAACAACAAATGCGTGTGGAGGACTCTCTGAGTATGACTTTGAAGAACCGAAAAGGAAAAGACTAAAAGACTTCTGGTGATGAAACAAAGACTGATGATACGACTAAGTATGGAAAAGATGATGACGCTGATTATGATAAGCTTCTTCTAGACAGTCCAACACGTCCCAAGGATAAAACCTCGGAACCTCCTAAGGACCCTGAGTCAACTCATGTCTCTCGTTCACATCATTCTTCTTCTCATTCTTCACCACCACCATCAAAAAGACCAACCAAATCATCATCCAAATCGCTGAAGAAGCCAACCATCTTGATGTCTCATGCAAAGTCTCAATCGTTAAAGCTGTCAAACGTCGAGAGAAAAATATTACAAAGAAGAAGTTAGATTTTCTTGCCGCACTGATACAAGATCTCATGATGAGCAAGACAGATGAAAGTTGAAAGGAGTATGTCCGTAAGCTCATGAAAGATGATCTTCAGGAAAATGGACGAGATGATCAAAGGATACCTCACAAGTTCCTCATGGAGGTCGCTCCTAAACTCAAAAAGGAGATGTATACTAGACAACTTTATCCGAATCTCTTACATCTAGCCAAGCAAGCCATGAAATCAACTCCAATGAATTTGAGCATCAATCCAGCTGAATCCACAATCTTCTCAGATGATGAATTGGTGAACCGGCTAGTAGCTCAAATGTCGAACGTCTGCAACATTTGCCTCCCACGAAGCTAAATTGTTTGAAGCATTGCTGGAATACCAACTCAACAAAGATTCGTGAGAAAGGTCGTGAAGGCCTAAACGCTCAGAGACGACGAAGACAAAGATCGATAAGGATAACGAGCCCAACGCACGAAGAATTTCGTGAATCATCCTCCATTCAGTATTCAATGCAGCCTCCACCCCAAAGGACTCCATCCCAACAACGATCCTCCTCGCTTTTCAATCAAAAACCTCGGATTCTCAGACACCTCTGCACTCTAAAAACCGGTGATCACTTTGAGTATACGGGTGGTGACGATGAGGAAATCCCCGAGCCCCAACAACAACCCATCTCTCCCGACACAGCTAAGAAACCGTAATCTTCAACCAAGCCAAAGAAAAGAAGAAAAGGCCATGACTAACGCCTTATCATGGCTCGGATGAGGATGATACGGAATTTGAATGGTTCTCGCTTGTTGATTCCACCCCTACCCATCCGAAGGTCAAGAGGTTACAGAATGTAGTACATTGGAGCATGCGAAACTACTCTGAAGGAAAATTCGTGTGAAGAAGATGACTAAATCCGAAGTTGAAGCTTAATCAAGAATGAAGTATTTCAACTTTCAAAGACACTGAAAGTGCTATATAGAAGTTGAGTAGCACCTTGATAATATAGCACGAGCCATGTCTAACAACATGGATTGGCTCAACCCAAAAGCAAACATCGATTTCACCAAACGGGACAATCCTCCATATTACACCGACCGTCCAAACCTCTACCAACAATTGGCCACCAAATCACCTAGGATTCCATTCGATATTTCTTCAACAAAGACTTGGAATTCTTCTTTACCTGGCTTATGGTTCAAGAAATACGCTACATCACCGACACTTCCATTCCCTAAGTACCATATACTCTAACTATATAGCCATCGAGGAAAGAGCTAACCACATGTTCTCCAACAATGTGGAAGAGTATGACCGTGATGCAATGTATGGGATTCACCATTGGCCGAAGAATCTACTACGTAAGCCGCCAAAGTTCGTAAGTCTCAACATGAAGTGTTCAAGACTAAAGAATATCGCCATCAACATGTTGATCTTTCGTCCAAATGGGACTACACTTTTCTCAAGAAGATTGTGGTCAAAAGGCAAGACGAAGAGATTATGCATTCTCAAGCGGACTTTGAAAATTTGTCTATCAACGACATTGAAGACATGTACCTTGCCAAAGTACAGGTCGCATGAGACAATATTCAATGAATTACAACGTGAATTCATCAAGTCCTTGCTCATCTTCATCGACGCGATAGTCATCAAAGAACGGTAGAAGATCTCCAGCGCTGAATCATATCGACCCGCAGTCAACTTCACTCCACCTTAGTAGATCTTCCCGATAACCGCTTTCACAATACACAATCATCAGCAAACCATTCAAAGTGGTTTACCTTAGTGAAACACTACGCAACTGCTTGATGGCGTGTAGAGATCTTCACAAGTTTGGGGATCACACATTGAAGAAGGTTAGGAACGGATTAGCTTATAGGTTGAAGGATATTCATGAAGGAATTGGGTCTAAAAGCGATGGAATTCTAAGGAAAGAAGGGATGTGAAGAGGATCATCACCATGATTGATGAAAGGTTGTATCGAAGGGATCAGGATTCAGACACCGAAAAGCTTTGTAGGATGCGGTCGTCCAGGATTGCTCTCGCCTATCAACGCCCGATTCGCATTCCTGGAAACATTTATGGACTTCTTGGTAGCCCTTGAACTGCTTCTATTTCATAATATTTTGGATGTGTGATTTATATGTCTATGGCTTGTGCACAAATTACAAAGGTACAACCCGCCTTGTAAATAAAGGATCCTGTGGTACGCTTCAGTGCCACAATCCTTATAAAAGAAGCGAAAGCTTCTTACTTTTGAGTAAAACTTATCAAACCTTTCACTTTTCAAGGTTTTGCTCAAAAGAACAAGTACTTCCCCTTATGATTTTCAAAACCTCAACCGTTTATATCACTTCTTGAGGGGAGTATTTGACTTTTTAACTTTGTTCACTAATTGTTCACAGTGGTCATCTTCCCACAAAACTCAAAATGGTCATATTTATTCTCAACATTTCTTCAAAATAACACTTATATGCCATTTTTGAGGGGGAGAAAATTTATGTGATAAGAAATATGTTTTGTAACTGCAAATGAATCTTTGTGCTATAGACTTAACCAACGAATTGACGAGATCTTAACCGTTAGTAACTTAAAAAGACTTGTCCTGGACGGGTAATAATTTCAAGCTAGTTCGCTAGTGATGTAAACGTGTCTCATAAAAAGACTTGTCCGAGTAGAATGTACCATTCGAGAAACTTCTGGTAGACATGATCTTTGACGGGTTTGACAACCTTTCGAGGTTTGTCCACACCTTCAATGTAGTTATTAGAGCTAGTTGTCACCTAAAAACTGACAATGTAAATCTTTAACTATTCAACGTAACCGTGTCTCGAGGGGGATTGTCTATCTTGAGTCGATCAATTCAAAAGTGCGCTTCTTCTCTCAAAACGTGCGATTTCTGCTTAACTATTAAGCATGTGTGGAGGGGGAGTATTTATGCTAAAAGATAAAACTCTCACAGTGGTACAAAATGCTTTTCATTCACAAACACTACGAGAGATTTTCTTGAAAATGGTTTTATGGGAATGGAGTTATAAGGAGATTAAGGTTAGGAATAACCGTCCTATGATCCGCCAGAGAGCCGAGAGGATCTACCCAAGGATACTACCAATAGTTAGAACTAGAAGTCCTTAGGTATGATTGTAAAAAGGAGAAAATGAGAATCGGAGAAAGAAGGAGTTGAAGAATTGAAAAGAAATGCAAAGAAAAGGGTGAAAAGAAATAGCCCTCCAAATTATTCAACCTAGGGCAGACACCGGGTTCAATTCATATGCTACTGGTTGTCACTTGATGACGCCGGTATTGAAGATTAAAAGTCGTCATGGACCCGGTGACGCATGCACTAAACCTTCTTAGCCACTCAAGTTTCTCTCAACAGAAACTTGTTTCATTCTCACAGGGAACCCTAAGTAAACTATCGGCTTTCTCTTAGAGATTACTGGTATTGAAGAAGGAGACCCTCTCCCTAGTCTCCGCTCAGGAAAACCAAAACGCACTATTGAGTTTAGAGTCACGAGATTCATCAAAAGATCTCTTAGGTACACTTGACATTTCATCACTTGGTGTTCAACAATAAGAACATCGGGTAATGCGTTATCAAGTCCTTCACAGATCTTAGCAATCTATCGAGAACATTTATGAGAGGTTCACAATTGTGATCCTCGGTGATTGAATGGAAACTCCTGCCAGGGTCAACATCAAACAGCCCTGACGGCGGTGGTCACTTCGGTAACTCCCTGTGGATTACGCTTAGTGTGTCTCAAACTGTCTACAGTCGTGAGGTGATGCTTCGGTGTACCTCGCGACTCATTCGAACCGTAGATTGTACTTCGGTACATCGCGTTATCTCAATTGTGGGACTCTGGTTCAGGAACGGCCTTTGTGAGAATTAGAGTTGTGTTTTCACACTATGCTGTTAACACTCGAAGTTTGAACTTGTAAGTGCCGGTATCCGCTTATTACTAACCTTTCTTATGTTTACTTCTTATGGAAGCTCTGGAGCGGGTGACTGATCGTGCATTCTTCACATGCTCATGTCAATATCATCACTAATGAAAGTTCTCTCAAAAGGCAACACAAAAGTCAGAATGATTCTACGTCAAATCAAAGAATCTACAAAGTTTAAAGACTTAAAGAACTTCATCAGTATTGAAATACAACGTCAAAGAGCGTGCGAGCATGTTGAAGAATGACGTGGAGACACTGAGCAGGAAGCGCACTGAGGCAGATTAACTTGATGCGACAACAACAACATACAATCACTACCATCACAAAGAACAATGATCAAAGAACAAAGATTATGATGACGTCAAAGCAGAACTGTTCAAAGAAAACAATTTCTCTACACTGGGGAGATTGTTCGAATCAAGGCAATTCTTCTCACAAGAAAGAAGAATGTCAGAAGACGTCAAAGCTACTATCACATCAGCACTTTCACCGTCTGTATTCATCACCAACACTTGGGGAGATTGTTGGAATCACTCTTAAACCTTAATTCAAGTGTTAGTAATTCATATGTAATAGTTAGCTTAATATGGCCTTTATGTTAGTTATTAGCCTTAGGCATATGTAGAAGGCCCATAAGCCTAGGCCTAGCCCAATAAGGAAAAGGATGGGAACTAGGAGTGTTGCCCTAGCTTCCCTCCTATAAATACCTCATGTAAACCCTCACTTGAGTGTTGGTTGTTCAATTTATTTCTTTCACACATACCTTACGCATAACCGGTCAAGTCTAACGTGTGTGTGTGTTTGATGTTGTTCATCCGCCCTATCTCTTCTTTTATTTCTTCTATTGTTACTTGTGTTGCATATTTGGGAACCTAACACATCCTCTAATTTTCCATTTGGAATTTCATCGTTAGG
>OU343216.1:171259515-171339158 GCA_910596185.1 Chrysanthemum makinoi | reverse complement strand
AAACAATATCCAAACCCATTATCCAACCCGTTTACCCAATTCCTTATACCTTGGCTTATTAATAAACCTACCCTATATCTCGTCAAACCAATACGCTAAGACTTTCTTTCTTTTCCCCAACATAATCCCCTAAAACGCCATCCCCCATCATCCCAACTCACCTATCCATCTCTCCCTGTCCCTCCACTTCCACACAACATACCAAATGCATTTACTACTTTTACCTCTTCACTCAACCCTCCAATGGATAACTCTTTGGCGCCAAAATGATCAAACGGCCAAATTGGCTCCAAAACATCCAATGACCTAAATATTGGTGGAAAGGTTCAAGGACAAGTGGCAACATCATGGAGTATAAAGAAGGAAGAAAGAGAAGCTTTGGAGTAGTAGTTAGTGTAATTTAGTGTTAACTATGTCGCTTAATTTTCAAGTTTTTCCAGTTAATGTTTAAGTTTTAAGATACTTTGTAATCAATATTCAGTGTAATAAAAGTTCAAATTCAGTTTCAATTTCAGCCTAAATACAATTTCAGCTATGCATCTTTATTGTTCAAAAATCTCAAATTTCTTAAATGTTGTTCTTAGTTGTTGTTAAGATTGAAAAGCTCACATAAGCTTTTAATAAGCTCATTTAAGCTTTTTAGAACCTTTGGTATGCTTTTGGGATTAGTTTTAAGCAATATTGCTCAAAGGTCAATGAAAGTCAAACTTGTTGCATTTGGTTGTGAAATGGATACTGGTGATGCAGAGGTGAATTTGGGTTAGAAATGCCTTAGGTTAGAGTAGATTGAGCTTTGGTCTTAGTCTGCAAACAAATTGACTTATGTAAGTTTAATTTTCATTTTTCACTTTTCAAGCTAATTTACATTTTATGGTTGTTTGTGTTTCTTTGGTCTTAAACCGCTAAAACCTTATATAGTTTATTTAGGTCTTAATATCTCAGTTTAATCATTCATATAAGTTGGTTTGGGTTTTTTCATTTTAATGACAAAATAGTTTTCAAGGGGTGTTTGGTTTGACTGCAAAATCTGCTCTTGAGGAGTTTGTAATGGTTAATCTGCTTGGTCATTCTTGTTTAGTCCTACCCATCTCATTTGAGTAAATTCCATGTGCCTTTTAAGCTCAAAAGTCAAAAATCTCTTGAATCGTCCCAACAGCTTCAATCGTTGGAGTTGTAGAAGTCCAAACCTTGTTTTTGTGTTTAAAATTTCATAACTTTGCTTTTGTTAACTTCATTCCACCTTAATACATCATTATCGTTCTCTAAATCCTGACAAACTTCAAATAAGTCAACTTTTAGTTTTATCAAAAGTCAAAAGTTCACATGGGTCGCTTGAATAAAATTGGGAATTTCACTGTGGGTTTATTATATAGATTCAGCTTATAATCTCTTGGGGAGTTGTAGTTTAGTTGCTAAAGAAAATTACAAAAATGCTAGGTCTTGGTTTTTCAGCTTATAGAGTGCTTATTTGATGGCTTATTTTGGACCCCTGTTCTGCATATCTGTCCTGTGCACAGGTTTGTAGAGTTTTTAATAAGCTTGTCATAAGCTCATGTGAGCTCATTAGGAGTGAGTTTGGTTCTTGTGTACCCTACCGGTCTACTTTAGGTCCAAGCATCCGTTTCTTCCCTTTAGCATTATATTTTCTTAGCTTGTGCAAGTGCTTAAACTTGACCCCAAGTCACTGTTTTTAAGCCATAATCTCATAAGCCCAAATCATTGCAACTAGCTTATCTGAGGGTTTAGCTTGTTGATTCTTGTTGCTTTTGGTCATTTTTAGCATTTTATTGCTTCCTTATCAGTTTGGTACCCTTTGGACTCCATTTGCTTATGTAAGTGCTTATTTCAATAAGCACTTACTCATCAGTTTCATATTTCTCCACATAAGGGCCTGTTTTTCCATTTTTATCATATTCCTAATATTATTTTAAGCATTTCCTGAATTTTTCAGATTTTTCCTAGCTTGTTTGGTATTTTTCTGCATTTTACTTAGTTTTTAATCCTTTTTAAATAGCATTTAATACAAATAATTAAGAAAAGTCTCTAAAAAATAATTTTTCAATTTTCTTAAGTTTAGATAAATATAAAAAGCCTAAAAAGTATTTTTCCATAATTTTCTTAGCTTAAAAAGTATTTTCTAGCATTTTAATTAGTTTTAAATAGTTTTAAATTAGTAATAAATACATAAAAAGTCTAAAAAAATATATTTTCTGTTTTAAAATTAGTTTTATCATATTTTAGATTTTTCTAAGTCATAATTTTATTTTTCTAGCTTTATTTCATATTTTATCTTATTTTAGGGTATTATTAAATAGTTAAAATAGTTTTTAATTAATAATAATTAGATAATTAGTTGTAAAAATCATTTTCCTTTTCTAATAATTTTCTTATATCATTAGGATTGTAAAAATGTATTTTTCATATTTTTAGGATTTATATTGTGTAAATTTCACGTTTTATTTTGTACGTTTACGTTATTTTTAATTTAAACGTAAGTTTTTCGTTTTAGGTTTTAAACGTTCATCACTTTAAATATAGTGATAGCGTTTATTTAATATCTTTTATCTTTTTAATTTTCTTAATTTGCATTTAAGCCACTTTTATTTATTTCCTTTTTCAGTAGTATAATATTCAAATCCTAATCTTTTCTGATCACTATCATCAGTGATCATTCTATCGTCTGAATCAGTGTTGCACACACCATTGAGTCTCCGTGGGACTTAACGACCCGGGAATCCACTATATTCTCTGATCTTCATTTGCATTTGTGTCTGAGCTGTTCTGAGTCTGTAAAGACTTGACGGTTCGGACCGAATCAGCAAATATAATTGTTCATATCCGAAAGTCCAAACTCGAGCTTTCCAACAACATATGTTTAACTAGCTCATCCAAACCATTTTTTTTGCTCACCATATGGACAACTTTTAATTTTTTGACACCTTCGTCATCTTAGTTGTTTCAAGTATAATATTAATAAAAACGAAGCAAAGTATCATCATTGTTACTCTTAGATAGGCCATTGTAGGAATATAAATTTTCCTAACTTGAAAATGAATACTGGAGAACTTATTGCACTAGAAGCTCAATTTGACCTAACGGTTGAATTGCTTCCTTGATAGAAGTTGGGTATGTGGAATCGCCCATAAAAATGGTCGTGTTTAGCCGTAATTGAGCACCACTAGTAATAGTCTCATATTTATTCTTTCACTTGAGAAATTTATACTCCTATGTTTTCCTAAAGTAAGTTTACAATGGAAATACTTTGCATTGTCTTAGGGTTACTAATCAAACAAGTTGTAAAATTAATTTTTCTTTTAATTAATCACAACCACTTGCCTCATCAAGCGATTATCTTGCTTTGATCGAGAAGAGATACATGACTTCATGGACAAAGCTCATTGTATGCTAATCACCATCCGTAATGACTAGATTGTCCTAAACTAGCACCTCACAACTCTTTTGTCTTGAAAACCATCATATGCCCTTTTCTTTCTAGACACATACCTTACATGTCATTGTTAGTGTAAATGATATACTAATCTAGACCGTAAATTTGTTTCGGGCTTCTTGAATAGTACTTGTTAAGTGTTGGGATATAAAGTTAAAGTACTGAAGAAAGTCAAAGTACTGCTTAATGAAAGTCAAAGTACTGATATGCTAAAGGACTGCTATGCAAATAGTTCAAGGATTATTATGTAATTCTAGAAGATTCTTAGAATAGAATTAGTATTACTTGTCGTACAAGGTTTGTAATTGTAAACCGACTAGGGTATTCCTTATGTCTATAAAAGGACCCCTAGATCGGCATTAGAGTTACGTGACTTAGAACTAACATGCAAGTACGATATTAGAGTTATTTAGCGATTAGGTTTGTTAGTGAATCTGTATAATAAGCAGGTTTAGAGTTTGGTTTTAATATAATCGTTGAAGTTTAAAGTTATGCTTCTTAGCTTTATTGAAGTAGTTTCCGCATACTTAATAGGGTTATATCAGTGTTTCATTGTTAGTAATTTAGGATTTATCCAAGGTTGCTAAACCCTTACAAGCTATATAGTTAGTTTGGTCAGAGTATATCGATGCAACAAGTGGTATCAGAGCTTGTGTGGAAACTCTGATTAAGAATAAACTCTTAAAACCGATTTAACTACAAACCCTAAAAGATGTCGACTTAAGCTGCACCACTCCCATCCATCACCTCACTCAGAGTTCCTATCATCAAGAAGGGAGAATATGATCTCGGAGCATGAAGATGAGGCAGACATTGCTATTACAGCACCATGCACTATGGGATGTGATTGTCAATGGTAATGTCGTTCTTGAAGAACCTATAGAGTTCTGACAACCTAAACCACCTTAGCCTACCTTTCCAGCAGCTACAAAAAGAAATCAAGAAAAGGCTCTCAACATACTGTTGTCTGCTATTCTTGATGGTCACCTACTAAAGTTTTATGATGCTAAGGATGCAAAACAATTATGGGATGCTATCAAGAAAAAATTTGGAGGTAATGATGCTTCCAAGAAGATGCATAGAAATCTATTGAAGCAACAATTTGAAACATTCACTGTTGGTGAAAGAGAAGGTCTTGATGTCAGCCTATGACGATTCCAAAATCTCCTTAGTATGATAGAGTTATATGAAGCAAAGGTATCTGTTGAAGATGCTAATTTGAAGTTCTTAAGTTTGCCATCTCAGTATGGCATGTGGTTGCTACTATGATTAGAAGAAAATCTGGTTTGGATACTATTGAATTTGATGATCTCTACAATAATTTAAAGGTGTATGAGCATGAGATGAATGGTCAAACAAATTCAAAATCTCACAAAGATTGCTTTGTGTCTTCAGAAAAGAGAGGCATTACTTCCACTAAAAGTACCGCTTATCCTGTTCAAAGTATCTGTAGTGATAAAGAATATCTCACAACCATGACTACTACCACCTCATCACCATCAAATACCATCAACTCTGATGATGTTGTATGTTCCTTCTTTGCTCAACAAGCCACTCTACCTATTACTTATGAAGAAGATTTGTTGCAAATTAATAAGGATGATCTAGAAGAAATTGACATAAGATGGCAAGTTGCCATGATCACTGCTAGGATCAAGAAGTTCATGAAGAAAATAGGAAGAGGTGTTGACTTCAAACCCAAACAGGGTATAGCATTTGACCAATACAAGATTGAATGCTTTAATTGTCAAAGGCCTGGACACTTTGCAAGAGAATACAAGTTTGCTAAATATCAGGCAAATAGGATGATTGAAAAACCCAAGCTTGAAATAAGGGAAGTTCCTATTACTGAACCAAAACCAAAAGCTTTGATTGCTCAAAAAAATCTATCGAGGTTGACTGAGATCTGAATTTGATGATGAACCAATAACCTACTCTATGGTTGCAATGGAAGAGTTTGATTGGAGCACAACTTTTGATGAGGGACCAGGATTTGCTGCTTTGGAATCAAGAGATGGTCTTGGAAGCTTTGATTGGAGCATGGAAAGTGAAGAAGAACCTGTTATGCTTGCTATGGTAGCTACTTCACCAAGTTCATCCACTATCTCTGAGGTATGTTCTAAATGTAATGATTTTTATCAAAAAGTGCTTACAGATTATGTGACTGAAAGAGATAATTGTAGAAGGGCTAGGTCAGAGGTAGCTGGTTATCAATTAACCTTAGAGTCAATGGAAGCCAAAATAATCACTCATGAAAATAATGAAATGGCTTAGGCAGAAAAATATGAGCAACAAGATTATCAATTAAAATTGAGTAAATGGAAGTTAGGATGTAAGGTTTCTGAACTTGAAAAGATGACTAAAGAAAGGGATGAATTGTTAGAAAAATTTGCTAGTTGGAAAAAATCTGGTCTTTCACATGTTAATTTTGTTGAAAAACAAAAAAGAGCACACATTAAAACTGGCCTAGGTTTTGGTATGGATTTTAGCAATACAGAAGAGAACTCACCTAGTGATAAGGAATAAATTGATTAAGAGGAGATAAGAACTAGTGATGATGAACTCACTAGCTCAGAAGAAAACACATCTAGTAATGAGGAATCAATTATTCAAATACCTCCTGAATTTAAAAAGGACAAGGGTTATAATGCAGTTCTGATAACATCAAATTAGCCTGATCTTTTATATATCAAATTCCCGTGTTTATGGCCTCATTTGCATTAATATGGTAATCAATTATTTTATATTTGTTCATATTTGCATTTCAGGATAAATGAGGCGTTGGAGCGGAAAAGATGTGATATAAGGCCAAAGATATGTTCTGAAGATTGATTTACGAGGGCCTTTGAATTATTTGTGAAGGTTACGCCGTAAATACTTAATAATGTTACGGCGTAAATATGAGCTTTGAGGATACTGGCGTAACCATTTCTTATGGTTACGCGTAATTATCTTTGTGAAGGTTACGCGTAACGTAGCAATTTAGTTACCGTAGAGATGATTTCGGAATGAATAATCATGTGCGATTTAAGGTTACGGCGTAACTCGGATAATTAGTTACGCCGTAATTAATTACTTGGGAGCAAACTTTCGAGGTCTAGGGATTAAAAGCGACAAGTTTATTCGAAGTTTATTGAGTACAAGGACTTGTTATAAAAGTAACAAGAGCGACGAGAGACTAAAAGCGTCATCTAGGCCAATTAAGTTTCAATATATTTTGATGACTTTCAAAAGTACGAAATTCAATGTTATGGCGTAATTGCATTGTCTAGTTACGGCGTAACTTAGTTACGTAACTAAATAATTTAGTTACGACGTAATTTTTCGAGATCTGGATTTCTTTGGGCCGACTTTAGTTACGGCGTAATTAGCCCTTAAGGTTACGCCGTAACCATGTCGGGGCCTATAAATACAGCCCTAAATCTGCATTTTTAAATATCTCTCTTCACCCCTCTTCCAGGGGTTGATTAGGGCACCACTCCAGGACATTTTCCAGCAGTCCGAAGACAGTTTTGAAGGAAGAATTCACTCGCAATAATCATCATTATTAGCTCTAAATCAAGTAATATGTATCAAACATTATGTTCAATTCAATTTATGATTTATTCATTTTTGTTGGTATGATTTATTATATGTTTGGCTAAGCACCCTGGTGCTAGCCTAGTTATGATTCTTTAATTATTTTGTTTGCATTTACTTTACTTCCGTACAATTATTTCTAAGTGTATGCATGCATAGTTTATTGGTAGCCACCCTTGGTTCGGTAGTTTTGAATGGCAGTAGAGGCCAATTTCCTAGGAGATATGACCAACTGACCCTAGGTGAGCGGACTGAGATGGGAAGGGTAAGATATGACCAACTGACGACCCTTTCTACTTGTGCGATTTGACCAACTGATCACCTATCGTTTGGATGAACTTAAGAATTAGGGGGTGAGTGTCTAAGTTCCTAATGGCCGGGCACTCACTATTATAAATCTAGCATGTACCGGTACTTAATGACTCGGCTTAGGGGAACAGGAACAACAAAACTTATGACGGTGCGCCTGATTTCTCTTGTGGTGGCATCTTTGCTGATAGGTTAGGGCGAATTGACCAAATGCTGTCCTCTCGACTTTGACCCCACCTGAAGTAATTGGAAGTAAGTAGACGTAGACATTGCTAGCTAGGAGGAATAACTAGGTTAGCACCACTATCCTTCATTGATCACACTTATTGCCCTTATCTGCTTTCTTTTATTTCCTTGTTTTATTAGTTAATTTTATTATTTCAATCTTAAAAGCAATTAAAATCGTGACATAGACTTAAGTTAATTTCCATTCCACGTAGCTCTTGGGACGACCTCGGTTTTACTGAATACTACACTACACACGACCGGGTACACTGCTCGTTAGTGCACTAGGGTAGACCATAGGTATAGCGAGACACTATAAATTTAAGACCTGGTCAGTAACTCCGCATCAAGTTTTTGCCGGCCGGGAGCTATTTAGGATTTTAATTTAAGTTTTTCTTTTATTTTTTTGTTTTTAGTTTTCTTTTTCTCTTCTTTTATGCTTTTTGTTTGTTTTTGATAATTCGTGATATGGAAGATTCAGATTTTGACATGCTCACTATGGAAGAATATATTGCGTTGACTCGAGATAACCAAAGATCGAGCGTGGTATGCCCCGAATTGAATGATGACATCGACTTTGAGATCACATCATGAGGGAACTTAGACAAAAACTTTTCGCGGGAACTAATGATGAAGATGCCCACCTGCATTTGCGAAGAGTTTTGGAGATCGCAGATCTTTTCCACACTCCAGGAGTCACTCATGATGCATTGATGCTTAGAGTGTTCCTAATTACACTAACTGGTGCAGCCAGAAGATGGATGAAGACGCTTCCTGCTGGGTCGATCAATACATGGAATCTTTTAGAGAAAGAATTTATTAGAAGATATTATCCTCCTTCAAATATTGCCAAGAAGATGGAAGAGATAATGAGTTTCAGACAGAAGATGGATGAAATGCTAGATGAAGCTTGGGAAAGATATAATGACCTTCTTTACAGATGCCCAACGCATGATATCAGCAACCATCAGATGGTCCTTATTTTCTACAATGGTTTAAACATCTTGTCCCGCCAAATGCTCGACTCTCAAGGACCTATTCCTACAATGCCACCTGCACAAGCCCTTAGATCAATTGAAAAGATGGCTGACCATTCACGAAACTGGTATGATGGAGCAACCACTTGGGCCATAAATAGCAACAGCTTGGATGACATTGGTGACATCACCAAGCAGCTTGATAGACTTGGATGTGATATGAAGATGGCCAAGGAGAGCATTCATGCTATACAAAAGCACTCTCTACAAGAAGAATATGAGCAGGTCAAGTATGTTGAGTCATTTGAGGAAGCCATCAAGAAATTCTCGGATAATTTAAAAAGGATGCACGACTCGAATGACGAAATGATTGGGGAATTCAAGGAGGGAGCGGACCTGAATTTAAAGAAGCTTGACGCTAAGAGGAAAAGCTTGAAGGCTAAGCTTAATGAATTAAATCAAAAGGTCCTGGAAAGTAAAAAGAATGCGGTTGGAACTATCAAAGCAACGGTGGGAAAGATGAAAGAAGTCAACAACGAACCGGTTCCTGGTGATTTACCTTATATCAGACCTTATGTCCCACCTATCCTATTTCCAGGGCGCTTGAAGGTTTTGAGAAAAGAAGAAACAAGCGACGATCAATTGAAGAAAATGGAAGCAAGGAACTTACAGAGTGATGAAGCAACGCCAAAAGCTAATGAGGAATCAACCACAACACAAAATGGTATTACTTCCAACTCTTCTTTTATTCCTAACAATCTTGCTTGTTTTTCTATTCAGGATGCTGAAATTATGGATGAAATCATGCAACCTATCACATCACCTGATGATGGCTATGTAGCTTCGGCTATAGAACCTATTTTAGTTGATCTCGCAATGGAATTAGAGGACAAGATCTTGGACACTTCAGTGATTAACGAGAAGACATACGAGCCTATTAATCAACTACGTCATGAGGTGATCCAATCATCAATGCCATCAACTAAAATGGGTAAGGTATGGAGGGAAATGACATCTCCTTTCAGGTATGATCATAATTTATCATTTCCCCATCCCGTAGCAAATTCACACCCTCATGGTGTTTGTTGCTATTTTCACCCACACTTGATTTTAAGTGAGGGGATGAACACCCTTTTACGTAGTAAATAAGGGTGGAGTCAAGCTCGTGACTCGAACAAAAACAAGCGCTTTGTGGGAGGCACCCCATTCCTATCTTTTCTTTTTCATTTTATTAGTATAGTTGGGTTTTGTGTTTTCTAACCATTTTTTGTAGGAAACGAGGAAGTAATTGCTGCTAGCTATCGATCGACGATTGAGTTACAACAGAACTAATCTTAGGGATTACGCCGTAACCAACTTTTTAGCAGCAGAATTCTTGACGCATTAATAATTACGGTGTAAAACCATCTCCGTGGTTATGCCGTAACCACTCGCTTTGCAGCTTATGTTAGGTTTTGCTAGTTACGGCGTAACTCCCTCATAAGAGTTATCACGTAACCTTCCTCTGCTTTAACTCTTTCATTTTAAAACACAATAACCTTGTATTAGTATTTTAAATGAACTTTGTGGGTGTGTTCCCTGTAAACCCTCACGAGATTTCACTCGTCCACTTGGGACACCAAGTGGTTTAAAAGGCTTGTTGCATACGCTAAATGCGACCGTGATTCCTACGAAAGTGAGTTAGCTTTTTCTTTTTCTTTTATTGCTTGTTGTTTTTCTAGTATGATGTGTTTGGTTGTTGATAAGATCGTTTATAAGCTCAGCTAGGGATCAATAATAAAGATTAATAACATGCACAGCGGAATAAACAAATCGTTACTTTATTATTGAACAAGGTTTTCAATCACTAACACTAACTAATCTTAGACGTTTATAGGAACACGTCTACTAACTAAACTAATAACCTAGGCGTTTACAAGACTATACGCCTAGGACACACTAATCTAAAACCAATACCCTAGACGTTCTTCCCTAACGTCTAGGCTAAACACACACCTTTTAGTCGACTACATTATTGGAAGACTTAATTAAAAACCTACACCTATGTCCTCTTTATATACTAGAGGATAAGGACTAAATAATAAAACTTCCATTGCAAGCAAGTCCTTCCATCTTTTAGTAGGTTTCCTTCTTGTCATATTAAGTCCCTCTTGTTTCATTCTTTTTGTCTTTATCAACTCAAACTTGTAATTCCCAACAATCTTCCCCTAGTTGATAATGACAAAACCATTCTTGAACGAACTTCCCTAGACGAAGTAGCAGAAGTTGAGATCAGGGATCTCACCATGAATGAAACAAGTATGTCTTCCTTTGTCTTCCCCTTAATCCATGCCATGCCACTCAAACATCTCTTCCCCTTTTTGTTATTATCTAAATAGGAACGATGCAAATAATGATCTTGACCACCTCGAACCAATATCATACTTCCAATCTAAGACTTCCAATGCTTCAAATCGCCCACCATTACGCACCATAAGAAAAATGGGTCCAAAACAGTAGAAAACTTCAACTAGCAGTAGTAATAATGATCAACAATAGTAAAAATCAAACACTTTCCCTTGAGTGATGCATGTAGATGGTTAAACATTTAACAATAAGCTTCTCCTAAAACCATATGTTAACCATCTTCTTGATTCTTCAAAATCTGTAGGCTCCATGTAATGATCACTTGTGAAGAAAACCAAATATAACGAACTTGATGAAGAAGTAGAATTTCCCAAACTTGTGTCTTAAATCTTTTACTATCCACGGAACTCCATACTTATACGGACAAAATATAAGTAGACCGCAATCCCTTGAAAAGAATCCTCAACTAGTATGAGACACTGAGCACTACAATGTAACTCCTTCAAGTGATAGACAATGTGTGCATAGAGCATCATAAGAAAAATCACACATTGCTAGATTCATCAAGCTAGATGATAAGAACACAAACCAAGTAATTCCACTTCACCTTCAAATAAGTGATAAATAATCCTCTTCGTAATCAATTCTTCAATAAATATCCAAAACTAGCTTTTTTAAAATCCTTTTAAGAGCATAAATTTCTTCCTGTGTGTGTGAACAATAACCTGTGTGTGTCATCCAAAAATCATACTCGACTTCCCCTTAAATCAAAAATCTTCTCGTAATAAAGCATGAGCAATATGTTGGGAAGGAGCAGTACTTTCATCAAAATCTGCAGTACTTTGAAATAAACTGCAGATTTTCACGACAATCAGCAGACTTTCATCTTCGTCGGCAAAGTACCTTAATAAGAACTCGAGCAAGACTTTGAATAAAACTCAGCAAGCAGACTTTAAAAAAATTTACCAGACTTTCAAAAAAATTCAACAGATTTGCATTGACATGTAAGATTTTCAAATTCATAATAATAACGAAAGCAGCTTAGCTCCCACATGATTACTTCTTTGAGGTCAACATCCAAAACATGTTCGTCTAATATCACGTGATCTCCAATTCACACCAACCAATTAAATGCAGTACGGATACCTTATACTTTGGACCAATCACAAAACGCGTCTACCATAACCTCCATATACCGCATCACATAGAATCAATTCACTAGCCATTAAACGTAAAGATACCCATGTGAACCCATATGTTGATCAACCATTCACGTGACATATGTACATCATCAAAAAGCCCTACATGATCATAGCATGTCCCACGTGAAACCTATAAATTGAAGCAGAGCTTTGATATATCCTTGTGCAATAATATGTCACTACTGACTCACGTGAATAAAGATTGTACGCACCAATGAGATTGTGAGACCAGTGATTACCTCACTGATTTCAAACCAATTATAATATTCGACTAGTTACCATGTTATGAATGAAAGATAAAATCAAATAATTATACCATATGTAACCTTCGACCAGTTACCATCATAAAACCAATTAAATATATTGGTATAACCTCACATGTATCAACCAATTAAACATACGAATCTGCTTCACTTCGAAATCATCAAATCATTATTGAGTACCCACGTGATCACAATCAAAGAATACCGTTAAGCACAAACCTTAAAATTCGACTTTTAAAATCTTCTTACAGAGCCAACTTCGATAGTGAATAACTTATGATTGAAAGCTCAGATCAAAGATCCCTCCGGTGGAAAGTTAGATTGGTATATAGAGAACGTCCACCTAAAATTTCGTTACGATCCAACGGTTAACTTAAAAAGTTATCGCCGTTTCAAAACAGTGCTGAATACAAATACGAAAATTTTAGCTCCGAATTTTTCTTCCTTTTTCATCATTCTTCGACACATAAAACCTTGTAATCCCTATATCAAGAGCTCCCCGCTCTGATACCAATTGATAAGATCGTTTATAAGCTCAGCTAGGGATCAATAACAAAGATAATAAACATAATACGCAGCGGAATAATCAAAACAATACTTTGTTATTGCTAAAGGTTTTCAATCACTAACACTAACTAATATTAGACGTTTATAGGAACACGTCTACTAACTAAACTAATAACCTAGGCGTTTACAAGACTATACGCCTAGGACACACTAATCTAAAACCAATACCCTAGACGTTCTCCCCTAACGTCTAGGCTAAACACACACCTTTTAGTCGACTACATTATTGGAAGACTTAATTAAAAACCTACACCTATGTCCTCTTTATATACTAGAGGATAGGGACTAAATAATAAAACTTCCATTGCAAGCAAGTCCTTCCATCTTTTAGTAGGTTTCCTTCTTGTCATATTAAGTACCTCTTGTTTCATTCTTTTTGTCTTTATCAACTCAAACTTGTAATTCCCAACAGTTGTATTATGTGAATTCAGGTTATTAAAGTTTGCTCATAGATCTCAAAGCGGGACACGTTTACTCGTGAGTCTTCGATCATGCCGAGCAAATCCAGGGGAGTTTTCTGTTCCAATTCTAACCCTTCTTATCTTTTATTTATATGCTTAAGTATGACCCAAGTGGGGGGACGGGATTAGACACAGACACCCGCTTGATTTTACTTGCCCTTATTTTTCTAGTTTTTGATGAAAAGTGTTTCATTAATAAAATTTTGACATGTTTTTCAATACTTAACTGGATTAATCTAGACTGAGCACACCTACCCTATTTCCATTGTGTGAGGATAAGCCTTTCCGTTTTCCCCTTATATATAATTCCATAAAAATGAGTGTGCCGGTGGCTGAAGTAGACTTTAGAACTTGGCCTTGTATATCTTTTCAAGACCATCATCATGAGCATTACACTGAGGTAACTTGGTGTGATCGTGCAATTTAGGATATAAGGCAATTTTAGGATTAAACCCAAATAGCCCACATATGTATTGTGTATATTGACTTTTCACATCGATTAGTCAATCCCCCTGTGAACCCCCTTTTTTGTTGCACTCTCCATTAGTGCAGATACCCCTAGATACACCCTTCAGAGCCTTTCCTTTCATTTTGTTCACCCAATATTATTGTTTCGTTACACCCATCGCCTAGCCTACCCTGTAGTTTCCTTATGTCCATAGTCCGGGCGCTGTTGGTTAATTTTGGTTCCACTAGTGAAAGTCGCGGGTTTTGAATAAAGGGTTGTGGAAGAAAATCGGGTTTAGATGATAGTTGATCTCAAGTGGGGGGATACTTTTTATGTTCGTATCGTTTATCCATGTATACCTTGCCTTGCATCGAGAAAAAAAAAAAGTGAAAAAAGAAAAAAGAAAAAAAAGTGAAAAAAAGCATGCAAGCAAGTGTTTTGTCTATAATTAGTGTTTTCGCCTTGTTCAACTGGCGCAAATTTTTACAAATCCGTTTTGTCTTACGGATAAAATTAGAAACCCGAACATTTCTATCTCGCCTTTCAAATTTTAATCAATATTCGTACAATGGGGACATTGTACATTTCAAGTGGGGGGATGAGAGATAGAAATGATCGATTTTGATAGAAATATGTGCTAAATTGACCCAAATTTTAAATTTTTTTATATAGCACATTCTTGTTTTCATGGATGATGAAGGCCGAGTTAATGCATCTTATTTGCCTAGATTATGGAGTTTATGAGGCACCACATTACATTTCTTATGCATTAACTCGTGTATTGGATTATTGAAGACCCCTTGACTCTTGACCCTCGATTTTTGCTATGGGATTGAATGCGACTAGTGGTGGGGTGACTGTGGACTTAGGAATCTATTTGTTTCATGTCTTTTTATTTACACCTATTTAAAATTTCCCATGTCTTATCCTACCCTTAGTGATGAATTGAGCTTAGGTGAGGAAGCGAGCAATCATTGGTGTCTTGGCCATGGATTTGGTCATGTATCATTGGTTTTGTCCCCTTCACCGTAGCTCGTTAGTAATGACAAAATAACCCCTTAAGCCTATGTTGTGTCAACCCATTTCCTTTTAGAATAGCTGCATCTATAGACTCTAGTGGTGGAGATTAGTATCTTTGCCAAGCCTATGATAGAATACTCGCCATGACTGAGCAGTTGAGTGATCACCCCAAAAATATTAAACACGTGAATTATGAGAGAGAGTGAGATTTCAATTCCCTTTCGTGAGGTGCTCGGTTTGGAATTTTCTAGCTTAGGTGATTTTTAAACTCATAACTTCCAATTAATCCAGGGAGATATCTTTTAAGAATTATTTAAAGGGTCTACTTGAGGACAAGTAGGATTCAAGTGGGGGGATATTTGATAACATCAAATTAGCCTGATCTTTTATATATCAAATTCCCGTGTTTATTGCCTCATTTGCATTAATATGGTACTTAATTCTTTCATATTCGTTCATATTTGCATTTCAGGATAAATGAGGCGTTGGAGCGGAGAAGATGTGATATAAGGCCAAAGATATGTTCTGAAGATTGATTTAAGAGGGCCTTCGAATTATTTGTGAAGGTTACGCCGTACCTGCTTAATAATGTTACAGCGTAAATATGAGCTTTGAAGGATACGGCGTAACCATTTCTTATGGTTACGTCGTAATTATTTTTTGTGAAGGTTACGACGTAACGTAGAAATTTAGTTACGCCGTAGAGATGATTTCGGAATGAATAATCATGTGCGGACGAAGGGTTACGGCGTAACTCGGATAATTAGTTACGCCGTAATTAATCACTTGGGCGCAAAGTTTCGAGGTCCAGGGATTAAAAGCGGCAAGTTTATTCGAAGTTTATTGAGTACAAGGACTTGTTATAAAAGTAACAAGAGCGACGAGGGACTAAAAGCGTCATCTAGGCCAATTAAGTTTCAACATATTTTGATGACTTTCAAAAGTACGAAATTCAATGTTATGGCGTAATTGCATTGTTTAGTTACGACGTAACTAAATAATTTAGTTACGACGTAATTTTTTGAGATCCGGATTTCTTTGCGCCGACTTTAGCTACAGCGTAATTAGCCCTTAAGGTTACGCCGTAACCATGTCGGGGCCTAACAATACAACCCTAAATCTGCATTTTTAATTATCTCTCTTCACCCCTCTTCCAGGGGTCGATTAGGGCACCACTCTAGGGCATTTTCCAGCAGTCCGAAGCCAGTTTTGAAGGAAGAATTCACTCGCAATAATCATCATTATTAGCTCTACATCAAGTAATATGTATCAAACATTATGTTCAATTCAATTTATGATTTAATCATTTTTTTTGGTATGATTTATTATATGTTTGGCTAAGCACCCTGGTGCTAGCCTAGTTATGATTCTTTAATTGTTTTGTTTGCATTTACTTTACTTTCGTACAATTATTTCTAAGTGTATGCATGCATAGTTTATTGGTAGCCACCCTTGGTTCGGTAGTTTTGAATGGTGGTAGAGGCCAATTGCCTAGGAGATATGACCAACTGACCCTAGGTGAGCGAACTGAGACGGGAAGGGTAAGATATGACCAACTAACGACCCTTTCTACTTGTGCGATTTGACCAACTAATCACCTATCGTTTGGATGAACTTAAGAATTAGGGGGTCAGTGTCTAAGTTTCTAACGGCTGGGCACTCACTATTATAAATCTAGCATGTACCGGTACTTAATGACTCGGCTTAGGGGACCAGGAACAACAAAACTTATGACGGTGCGCTTGATTTCTCCTGTGGTGGCATCTTTGCTGATAGGTTAGGGCGAATTGACCAAATGCTGTCCTCTCGACTTTGACCCCACCTGAAGTAATTGGAAGTAAGTAGACGTAGACATTGCTAGCTAGGAGAAATAACTAGGTTAGCACCACTATCCTTCATTGATCACACTTATTGCCCTTATCTGCTTTCTTTTATTTCCTTGGTTTATTAGTTAATTTTATTATTTCAATCTTAAAAGCAATTAAAATCGTGACATAGACTTAAGTTAATTTCCAATCCACGTAGCTCTTGGGACGACCTCGGTTTTACCGAATACTACACTACACACGACCGGGTACACTGCCCATTAGTGCACTAGGGTAGACCATAGGTATAGCGAGACACTATAAATATTAAGACCCGGTGAGTAAAACCTGCATCAAGTTCCTCCACCAACTGGTAGTTTTCAACCACTTAGGACATATGTTTCTTGTTTTGGAGTAGACAATATAGAGTTTAGGAAAAAGCTTACTGGTTAATCTAATTCAGGTCCATCTAGTTCTGAATCCCCAAAAGAAACAGTTGAGAAACCTAAGAATGATAATTTTAAGAGTTCAGCAGTACCTTCATCACAAAGTACTGCTAAACATTTAGCAGTACCTTCAAGAAAAACTTTTCAAAATACTGCTAAATCTTTTTGGGATATTTTTGGTCAGAATAGCTTTCATCATTCAGCAAAAAGCCAGGATAGTTTTGGTCATCATAGAACTAAAGGAATAAATTTTAGGAGTATGGGTCAAAAATTATGTTTTGTTTGTTATAGTCCTGATCATTTGATTAAGGACTGTGACTTTCACTCAGAATATTTAAGCAAATTCCCAAAGACTACATCTACCAACCATAAGCCAAGGGAGAATAAACCAGTTTGGAATCATTCACATAGGGTTAACCATAGTAATTTCTCAAAGAACTATAGGTACCTTCACCAGAAAAGACCTTTTTCAAAACCACCAGTACCCTTAAGTACTTTTCATGGTACTGGTAAGTCAAAAGTTTCTAAAGCAGTACATTCTCAAAGTACTGCTAGGTTTTCACCCAATCAAGGTACTGCTAGCACTTTTTCGAATGGAAGCCTTAGGATATCCAATTACTATCAACCTAGAAGGCATTACACTTCAAATAGAGCACATAGTTCAAAGAAATCAACACAAAAAGTTAAAACCAACTGGGTTAAGAAAGAAAGTACTGATGGAGAACAAACAGTACTTTCAGCAAGTTTTGTTGAAAAAGAAAAAGAGAATTTTGTTGAAAAAGAAAGTTTTGTTGAAAAACCAACACAAGTTTTGGAACAAAAGAAAATAATTGATCATGTTTTTAAAAACAAGGAGATTACATACTTAAAGAATTTAAGTATGTCACTCCACAAGGGGAACACAAGTCAGTAATGACTTGGGTTCCTAAAAGAAACTAACTCTTTCATCTTTGTGCGGGAAACCCGAAGAGGAGCTTAAAGATCATTTGATTGTTGATAGTGGTTGCTCTGCGTGAAGGAGACAAAGAGATTCTGTCAGATTTTAGATCATATTTTGGAGGAAGAGTTGCATTTGGGAATGATCCTAATGGAGGTAGAATTAATGGGAAAGGAACCATCAAGGCAGGAACCATATACTTTGAGAATGTTCATTATGTAAAGGAGCTTAAGTTCAATCTTTTGTCAGTATCTCAGATATGTGACAAGAAGCACCCTGTGTTATTCACTGACACATAATGTCTTATTCTTTCCCCTGAGTTCAAGCTTGTTGACGATCACTTGGTAACACTGAGAGTACCAAGAACCAATGATGTGTACAGTCTAGATTTGAAAAATCTTAACTCTACTAAAAGAGCAATATGTTTAGTAGCAAAGGCCACACTTGAAGAAGCACATCTATGGCATAGAAAATTAGGACACGTGAATTTCAAGAATATCAACAAGCTGGTTAAAGGCAATTTAGTTAGAGATTTACCTTCCAAAACATACAAGAATGATCATTCATGTTTGGCATGCAAGAAGGGTAAACAACACAAAGCTTCATGCAAGAAGATTGAGTAAAGAACTATTAGAGAACCTTTAGAGTTGTTGCACATGGATTTGTTTGGACCTGTTTCTGTTGCAAGCTTAAACAAGAAGAAATACTACTTAGTTGTAACAGATGATTGCAGTAGGTTTAGTTGGGTCTTAAACAAGAAGCACAAGATAACAAAGAACAAATTGTTTTGAGAGCAATATCTGATGGTAATGAACTCACCATGTTTAATAAACAAGAAAGAGTTTGACTCATCATGAGGGTACGGCTCTGATGTAATTATCAAATCCGTTTTTAGTTGACAATTTACTAAAAACTGTATGGTTTTCAACTCACCATATTTGTAATAGTGAAGAGTTGGCTAGCCTACAAGAAAATGGCTTGTGGTAAAGGCTGTGGAAAAACCATTTGTATGGTAATTAGTTCACCATGGTTGAAAGAACTAACTAATCCAAAAGCAAACAGCTATTGGTGAAGACTTATCAAATCCGTTGATAGCTGATGATTTGCTAAAAATCATATGGTTATCAATGTACCATGGTTTTAGACACCTAAACATTGGCTACTCCAGAGTTAATGGCTTTGGTAAAGAGACATCAAAATCCATTAAAATTTCAATGATTCACCTCTCACAGGAGTTTACACACCTGGAAGTGATGAGAATAGTCTAAACTTTATGATCCTGATGTACATTTTGCCATATGTTGCTGAGTAGCTAAAAAGATGAAGGTTGCTGATAATGGTTGCTGAAAAGGATTGCTTATAAAGATTACTTTGATAATGACAATACAAACACAGTGAGTACAAGACAAGTCTAAATATAAAGACACAATATTTCCTTGAAGACAAAGATATTAAAATTAAAGATACAAAGGAATTTGAAATCAAGCAAGTAGAATTCAAGTTAGGGGAGGATTGTTGGGATATAAAGTTAAAGTACTGAAGAAAGTCAAAGTACTGCTTAATGAAAGTCAAAGTACTGCTCGCGTCAAAGTACTGATATGCTAAAGGACTGCTATGCAAATAGTTCAAGGATTATTATGTAATTCTAGAATATTCTTAGAATAGAATTAGTATTACTTGTCGTACAATGATTGTAATTCTAAACCGGCTAGGGTATTCCTTATGTCTATAAAAGGACCCCTAGATTGGCGTTAGAGTTACGTGACTTAGAACTTACATGCAAGTACGATATTAGAGTTATTTAGCGATTAGGTTTGTTAGTGAATCTGTATAATAAGCAGGTTCAGAGTTTGGTTTTAATATAATCGTTGAAGTTTAAAGTTCTTCTTCTTAGCTTTATTAAAGTAGTTTCCGCATACTTAATAGAGTTATATAAATGTTTCATTGTTAGTAATTTAGGATTTATCCAAGGTTGTTAAACCCTTACAAGCTATATTAGTTTGGTCAGAGTATATCGATCCAACATTTAGTTTGCTAAACCTTTGTGTTATTTGTGAGTTCGATCTCATTTGATTGCCTATATGTGATCTATACATGCTCTCCTTGCTTTGCTTAACGTGTATTCATGTATGCTTGCTGTAGAAACAATTTGTTTCATAATTCGAAACATTGAGCAAAATTCTGCAACTATTCTGTTAAGAAAATATGTCTTAGACGCCGGATCCTTTAGATGTAACTAGACGGATCCCTCTAGTGAAGGATCCGTGGGATCCGGGTGGACAGAAGTTCCTTTTTAGCCTCCTTGCATCAATCCAACATTTTAGACCTTATTGGACTAGTTAAACATGCTACATTAGGATCACTTAAACTTTCCTTAGGCTCAGTTGATCAAACATTCACTCATGGATGAGTTAGGATCACATTCGAAGTATTTTTTGATTTATCATTACTTCAAAACTCTCCATCTTTCTGCTCCAATGTTTACACATTGTTCCTCTCATCTCAAAACACTTAGTTTGATATTTCTCTCAATTTTAGCAAACTGATTTTAGTCATCCTTACCTCAAAATAGGCCAAAAACTAGTTTTTAATTTCTTATGATTTTTAAGGAATTTTCCAAATCTCTCTTAAGTCATCATCTGATCTCTAGGATCATTTAACACCACTTGACACTCTCAAATTTTTTAGTGTCATCTTTGATCATCCACTAGTGCTCATAAAGCCCCATTTTCAATAAAAGGCAATCATTAGCTACCATCAATCATTCTCTCTTGATCATTTAAGCCCATCTTCATATATGACACTTAATAGACTGAGTAACTTAGGATATGTAGGTGCTAGAACTTGCTAGAACCCAATCACCTCTTTTTCACCTTTTATCTCATAGCCGATCCTAGACTTAAGCTAGCCAGATCCTTCTAGTGAGGGAACCGGAGGAACCGTGGAATAGTAGGTACATTATCTCTTTAGATAATCATTTCAAATTTCCTTTTTCCACACAAGCACTTGTTCAACACTTAGGATTATCAGTTTCTTATATGTTTATAAATGAGTTGCATTTATATGATTCTTTACGTGATCTTTCTTTTTGTTTCATGATTTTATATGAACAATTTATCCATTTGTATAAATATTTTCCTTTTATACTAACTCTTTTGGATTCTTGTAGGATGACAATGATCGATTTCATCATCAAGTCAAGTTGTGCTCATTCGCACATTTTTTATTCCTAATCTTGCATCATCCTAACCATCTTACTCCACTTTTATCACTACTCACAAAGTTATCATATCTACCACCTCTATTGAGTCATCAACCAAATCAAAGATTAACCTTGATACCTTTCGTTACCTCTACCACAACTTCCATACATCTAAGTCATAATGATGATTTCTATCATTATCACTGTGTCCAAGGTCTAGTTCATAAACTACGTGATGAAGTATGTCTCATGTTCTACCACATTATATTTGTGTCAAGCACATCCTACAAGTGTCTCACTACCACTACAATTCATGGTCGCTCAACCATCCTTCAGAAACATCTATGTTGTCAATAGCCAAGTGAATTTCGTAATGAAATGCGTCTCATCCCTAAGCACATTTTTCTCTTACCTTGAACAAACCTTACTACCTCTAAACCAACCATGATGATGCAAGTAGTAGGATTATTCTCTTTTTGACACTAATCCTTTCTTTGTAGGTTCATATATATACACTTTGATGTGTATGGGATTCTCGTCTATTTATGGACAAATTTTACACTAATTTGTTTTTCTAGGTTCTTCTTGACACCCTCGAGCTAGGGGAGCTTCCGTCGAGCATTTATAAAGTGCATCATATGACTTACTCATCCAAGGACGAATATAATTTTGCACTAACATTTTGTTTTGTAGATTTTCAAAACACACTAGGAGAACTTGACGCTCTCAATAAAGGGGAGTTTTTCGTCAAAGCAAAAACATTGCAAATTTTGCAATAATTTCGTCTTAGCCTTCCTAAAATACTTGACGCCTTTAACAAGGGGAGCAACCGTCAAGGGGGAGCATGCACACATTCGTTCTTCAAAATTCCTTTATGTTTCAACAAAAGGGAGATTTCTTTCTCATCATATATTTTTCCTTTTCTTTTCTTCTTAACACTAACCTTGATGTAGGTTAAGCCTTAAAAATTTGATCCATTGAGCCAATGGCAATAATGGTTAAAATTCAAAGGATCTTTCTATTTTTTTTATGTGTGATTCTCTAGGTTCCTCTTAAAGGCGAGATCATCACCTCTTGAATACGTGCAAGCTCAAGGTCATGAGTTTCTAAGCTTCGTCATTAGTGTTTCATGTTGAAGGTATTGGCGTGGTATGCCAATTGGAGCAATAAGGTGTTTTTATTTTAACTTCACTAGGGATGATGCAAACTCGCCATTCTTGGGAGAATTAAGTTTCAAGGACACACCCTTTTTATTTTGACAAAAGGGGGAGAAGAGTGTAAATGGAGAAGGTAATGTAAAGGAAGTACGGACACAAGTAACTTTGACATTTTACCTATCTATTACGTTTACATATATTTTGTCATCATCAAAAAGGGGGAGATTGTTAGTGCAAATATTATGATATTTAATCTATACATTCTCATTTGTTTTGTTTATGACAAACATGTAACTTGTAATACATAACGTAAAATGTATAAGTTACTTGTAATTATATATTGTCTCAACATACTCTCAATACCTCTCGACGACTCAAGTCCTTGTATGCTACAACACAGGTTCGTACATGTTTGTTATGTTGCGTTATGATCAAACCCCTAACAAACCATTAAACATGTTTAGTTAAATAGTTTATAAAACACTTAAGTAATACATAAGTAAAGGTGTTGGGTAAAACCCATGACCCAAGACCCATACCCATTTGACTAGATGCATGGCATCTATTAGATACATTGTATCTAATGAAATACCCATGGACCAACCCATAACCCATGACCAAAAACCCATGGGCAAAAGGGAGCGTCCTACGGATCCCTCAAAGTGCCCACGGATCCCTGGAATTACAAGGGCCGGATCCCTCCAGAAGGGATCCTTGGGGCAGAACATGGTTTTTGTCTTTTTGCCTATAAATAGCAAGCCACTTCTTACCATTTCTTCACACCTTCACACATAGTTTCTCTCCACCATTTCTACGATATTTAGATCATTAGGAAACATGTAAACCACCCTCATCTCATATGATCATAATGCTTCTAACTTTCATTTGTTGTAAGCATACTCCCAAAGTGATCCTCCAAAGCAAGCTTAGAGATCTTGCTTCCTTACCTACTGAAGTGATCACCCATCACAAGCATACAAGCACATGAACATCTTCTACAACAAGCTTGGGAAACTTGTCATCTTCATTTATAGAAGACTAACTACATCATGCTTTGTATTCTTGATGTTTAGTTTAGGATTTCATATCCATTAGACACATTGTCTTCGATATTGTCTAATATCATATTCTTGTATCTATGACTAGACTAGATGGTTTATGTGTTTGTGCCATAAAACACAAAGTTTGTTATGTTGGTCCACAAAACATAACGGGTATTATAGATGTGTTATATATCTATGACTAGACTAGATGGTTTATGTGTTTGTGCCATAAAACACAAGGTTTGTTATGTTGGGCCACAAAACATAACGGGTGTTATAGATGTGTCAAAGGCATTAGTGAAGAGTGCCGAAGATACGTGTTGAAGGAATTAGTGAAAGGTGCTGAAGGATCGTGTCAATGGCATTAGTCAAAGATGCCTAGGGTGTACATTCGATATGGTGTGTTTCGGTGTACAAGATAGAGTAGTATTGGATCCAAGGATATTGATATCCTTGATGGTGTTGTAATAAGGAGTTGGTCTCCTTTGGGGTATAGGTGTTGTGTTGGGTAATAGTTCCTCCATTGTAATGGAACTCGGTACTTAGCCTAGTACCGGATAAAGGGTAGGCGACGTTGTGGTCACCTAGGTGTGAAAGAACCCGGTGGTTAGCCTAGTACCGGAAAAAGAGTAGGCAACGTTGTGAAGGCTTCTCCGCCATAAGGAGTTGGTGTCGTGTAGTGATTACGAACTCTCGAGTAGGTGACTCGGGGAGTGGAGTAGGGCAAGGAAGGTGTCCTTGTAGCTGAACCACTATAAATCCTCGTGTTGGTTTGTCTATCCTTTTACTTATCGCTTCACATTTATTCTTGCCTTACATTGTTTATTTTCTATGTGGTTGATGTGTATGTTTGTGATGCATACTTGGTCTTTCATATAGTCATAAACTATATTTAACACGTTACATATTATGACACGCTTTATCAAGAAAAAGTAACCGGACTGATAATGGTGAAACTTGATTTATAATGAACCATTAATCTTGCGGAATCTTATGTGATATTAAGGGGTTGGCCTTAAATGTCTTAATGCGTTAAATGCATCCTCGCGTCGAGATTAGCAAATGCAATGGTTTATACTATATTTGATACAAAAGTTTTAAGTTTGAAACGGAAACGTATTCACCCCCCCCCCTACATTTTCACAAGTATCTCTTAGCCAAACAAGTTGCTAAATCGAGATTACTTCAGTGGGTTCTCCTCCTCCAAGAGTTTGATGTCATAATCCGTGATAAAAAAAGGAGCAGAGAACCTCGATGTTGATTATTTATCAAGATTATAGAATCCCCATCAAAGTGTTCTCGTGAAAAAGGAAATTACGGAAACATTTCCTCTCGAGACATATGGGATGATTTTGACTAAAAAGGATGCAAGTACCCCATGGTTTTCTGATTTTGCAAATTACCATGCGGGGAATTGTATTGTCAAAGGGATGTCGTCCCAGCAAAAGAAGAAATTTTTTAAGGATGTTAAGTATTATTTTTGGGACGACCCCTACTTGTTTAAAGTATGTGCGGATCAAGTCATCCAGCGGTGTGTTCATGGCCAAGAAGCCATTAACATTCTCACGGATTGCCACAATGGACCCACCGGGGGCCATGATGGGGCTAGTTACACTGCTAAAAAAGTATCTGATTCCAGTTTCTATTGGCCGCCATTTATCGAGACTCCCACGACTTGGTGAAGTCATGTGACTCTTGCCAACGTGAAGGAAAAATATCGCAAAAAGACGAAATGCCATAAAATTTAATTCAACTTTGTGAGATTTTTGACGTGGGGTATTGATTTTATGCGGCCGTTTCCATCATCTAGAGGAAATAAGTACATACTCGTGGTCGTCGACTACTTGTCAAAATGGGTTGAAGCAAAGGCGCTCCTTACAAATGATGCCTGAGTCGTTGTTCAGTTCTTAAAGACTTTTTTTTTCGATTCGCAACACCTCGAGCTATCATCAGTGATCGCAGTACCCATTTTTTTAATGAACAATTTGCTAAGGTTATTTCAAAATATGGAGTTACCCATCATCTTTCTACTGCGTATCACCCTCAAACAAGATATCAAGTCGAGGTGTCCAATCGAGGTTTGAAAAGAATATTAGAAAGGACCGTAGGAGAGCATCGGGCCTCATGGGCCGATAAATTAGATGATGCACTTTGGACCTTCCGTAGAGCCTACAAGACACCCATTGGGTGCACCCCATATAAATCGATGTACAAAAAGGCATGCCATCTACCCATTAAGCTTGAGCACAAGGCCTACTAGGCCTTGAACCATTGCAATTATGACCTTAAGACTGCGAGTGATCATCGTAAAGTTCAAATGAATGAATTAAATGAACTTCGGGACCAAGCCTACGAGAACTCATTAATATAAAAAGAGAAAACAAAGAGAATTCATGACTCCAAAATCATGAACCGCGAATTCCACGTTGGTGATCAAGTCTTTCTCTTTAATTCTCGATTGAAGATTTTCTCGGGAAAAATCAAAACCCGTTGGTCCGGGCCGTTCACCATTACCCTTGTATTTCCTTATGGGATGATCGAGTTATCTCAAGCCGACGATCCCAACTTCAAGGTGAACGGCCATAGACTCAAACATTATTTTGGAGGTGACATTCCATCGATGGTTGTCCCGAATCTCCAAACTTTCCCCATGGACAAATGAATTTGGGGACGAGTCAAGCTAGCGACTCGGTTAACAAAAACATAAGTGCTTCATGGGTGGCAACCCATGCTTATCCGTCTATCTTCTTTTTATTTTCTACTAAGTGACGTAAGGAGGTTCGCCTTTTCCATTTCTCGTGTTTCTTGTTTTGATGTTTATGTCTAGGATTTACCCGAATGATTAAAATTCTCGTGCTCGTGGTTTTGTCTTTTCTCCACTCGAGTTTCATGCTTCGATGCTTATATGGGAAATCCAATATCCAAATCTTTATCGACTAATGTTTTATCTATTAGCAAACTTAATAAACGGCTTCAGATTTGCTTAGAGAACCCTTACCTTTAAACATTGAGGACAATGTTTCATTTTAGTCTGGGGTGGGTAATCTTTTGATTAGATTTTTGCCTAGCACTTTGTCGTGTACTCTAGCAAACCCGTTTTTCCTTAAAAATGCCAAAAAAAAAATGAAAATATGACGAAAAAAAAAATGAGAAAGTTCAAAAATTTTGAAGCTTTTGCTAGTCTTTTTGATTGAAAAGTTTTGCTAGTCTCTTAGAAAAAAAGCTATAAAATGCGAATTCTAACTCACAAGGCCAAGAATTTACAAGTTTCCCTTATTGAATTTAAATATGCAAAGCTTGATTTCATTCGACGGAGCATTTGCAAAAATAAAATATATGTTTTGACTTTATCGGGCATGTTGAGATCTAGCTTGTCCCCTTAACCTTTATAATTAAAAGCTTTCGCTAGTCTTTTATACAAGGAGCTATAAAACGCGAATTCTAGCTTAACAAAGCCAAGAGTTTGCAAGTTCCCATGATTGACTTCAAATATGCAAAGCTAAATTATTTGGCTAAGCATTCGCGAACATTATTATTTAAGATTTTAAATTTGCGGAGATCGAGAAATGATAGAGTTATATAGAAGTTAGATGCTAAGAAAGGAGTAGTTGGTTCTCTTTAGAGCTCGTAGAGGTTATTTGTGGCTTTTTGCTCCAAGCAGCTAAATAAACCCAAAAATATTAGTTTTTAAAATAAATAAAGGTGTTTGGTTTTGGCGATAATTAGTTTTTACTCCTTCTTTAGAGAATTCTTGCTGATGAGAGTTGGGTACACATCAAGGTACTGCTAGTGTTGCGGGGTAATAAACTACTGATTCCGGATAGTTAGCTGCTATTGTTTTGGCTGTTGAAAGACCGCAGGACTTGGGGTTTGGCACCATATATGTAATAATGAAAAAACCAAAACCATAAGCCTTGATGGTTTATTCCGTAGACATGGTTGTTCAAAAGGTAGAAGTAAAAAATTTAATAATCCAAAACCATAAAAGTTTTCTGTTTCTTGACGGTTCGCTGCCGTTGTCTCAAACTTCAAAACGGTGGAGGAAAAATTCCTAAGATAAAAATCCAAAGGCTAATATGTGCTTAAAATTTTAATAACGCCAAGCTTCAACTCCGGGGGATATCTAAATAAAGCCTCTGTCTCTGGGCTCGTAGATGAGTTGTTTCGGTTGAGATAAAAAGGATATCTCCTTAAATCATGTTAAATTAGGACCTTGATGTGGACCTCATTTTTGTGGGCTATGGTTCTCGAGGGGAGGATTCGAAACTAGTTAGCGTCTAAACTCGATGCTTTTATCAGACTAAAAATCTATTGAAATAGAAAAAGAGAAAAAAATCTCAGTTTTCAGAATAAAATCCTTAGAGGAACCAGGATATGAGAGCTAGAAGTAGCTAAGCGTACGCAAGTAGCATCTTTGGGTAGTGTTAGCATCTAATTTGTATATAGCTATGATTTTGTTTTTAAGCTTAGTTTGGGGACTCGTGAAAGTCAAGGACGATGAATTTTATCTGTATGGACGCTTCTTTATGAGTTATGCTTCTTACTCAGTGACACTAAAAGTTATGATAATAATGAAAGTTCAGCATCCCGTCACTTAAAGAAAAATATAAAAAGAGTTACTTTATGCATAATAAAATGGTTAAGCGGGGTGTTATAAAACTATTTATTTGGTAATCTCTTTTGAATTCTTTGCTACTTTTCAAAAAATTTAAGAGAGGTTTGAAATTTTTGTTTTCAAAAGCGTGAGTTGATGACATTATGTGAGGACACGACAATGTTCTAGTCTGGGGTGTTTTGGTATGTGTGAAAACACATACTTTTTCTTTATCAAAACCGGACCCAAATGACCAAAAACTAACCTCAAATCCAAATATATTTATGTTTTTGCGTCTATGCATGTGCCGGTAACGGATATTGCAAAACAGACAAAGAAAAGACAAAACGGAGAAAAAAGGGCACGAGATTGGAAAAGTGTGAAATGCCGGAGCCGAGGAAAGATTTCTACATTTATGGATCATGCCTCATCCAAATACCAAAAATGCCCTTATGGTTAAATCATTTTTCATCAAAAGTCTAAAAATCAAATTTGCAAAATTAATTCTTTTTAACTTTGGTTAAGTTCTAAAAAATATAACCTAAGTTAAACTCCTAATGAACCCTTTTAATAAAAACCTCTTTATCCCTTTGAACATTCCTTAATATAAAACCCCATAGTCCAAACATTAACAACCAGTCCACACTACCTTTTAACCCCTTCCCTTTCAATAAACATAACCCTTACCATTTGAACCCCCACCACTTGACCCTTTACCCTTTGTTATCCCACCAGTCCAAACCCAATTGAAATAATAATTAAAAAACAACCCGCACCTTTTTTACCTGTTACTATTCATCTCTTTCCCAAACCCAATTACCTCGATCCTCACTCATTTACCCTCACTTAAAAGGGCTTCTAGCAGGCTGACACAACGCGGCACACCTCTGACATCAATAGGAATGACACATGGCAATTTAAAGCTTTCTCATTGGACAAGGCGTGTCATCAGATTGATCAAACGACTGTGAATGGAGCATATCGTTGATGGGATGATCAAGGGCTATGATTAGAAGATCATGAAGCTTTCTAAACCCAAGCTTAGGGATATAAATACCCACCTCACCTCACAATTGAAGCTATTCGAGTTTAGGGTTATTTTTAGAGTCGTTTTAAGCTTATTTTATTGTCTTTTAAATTTAGTTGTAATTTACTCTTCAAACTTTGTAATTCACTGTTTCATTAATGAAATTTCAGGTTGTTTTAAATACATTGTTCATTTACATTTCATGTTTTCAATAATGTTTGTCAATGGTTAAATTAAGCATCAATAAGCTGCTTTAAGCTTGTATCCACTTTAATATAAGCTTATATAAGCTCTCATAGCTTTTTGAAAGCTTATTTTATCATTTCGTTCAAATTCCAAAAAAAGTCAACAAAAGTCAAAATAAGTCAAATAAGCTATTGAGGAAGATAAGCCAATAATGGAAAGGCTTATAGGTCATTACTAGCCTATTTTAGATAAGCTAGAGCTTGTTGAGTAGCTCCTTGAGCATGATAATCCCTTGTTATGCTAGGGCTTATGTAAGTTTATTTTTCAGCTTATTTTAAAACTGCTTATTGTATTTTATTGCTTGTTGAACCTAAGACCTTGATAGATCTTTGAGCACTCGTAGATCGTTAGTAATGCTTATATAATCACAAACACACTAATAGAAAGTCTCTATTACTTGTATTCTTTAGCGGAAATCAAACACAAGTATAAACACAAATAACTAAGAATACTTTGATCCTCAATGGATCTTTGAATAATACTAAAACTTGTTTTCTCAACTCGTACATAATTCATATTATTGTGTTCCTTTTATAGACAAGGAACCCTAAACCGTTTCCCAAGAAACGTATAAACATAAAACTAAATAAGGTATACATTATCACTTCCTAATAAAGCTCATGCATATCTAACTAATTATAAAATACCTGGAATATCTATCTCCGCAGAAACCAACTACACGGTTTTATTACTTCAGTAGAATTACTTCTTCAGCATATTCCACAACACTTCAGAAGAATCATCAGCAGTAACTTCAGCATACTGCAAGAAAAGTTAGACAAACAAAGAATATACATAGTTTTTTTTTTTTTTTAACTAAGAATAAAACAAAGAAAGAAAGAAATAATACGAAATAATACAAGATACCATAATCAAGATGATGCTTGATGTTGCAGAAGCTGAGTCTTAATCAATCCAATCAATTGTTCAGCATGTAGCATATCATTCCCAACTGGATCAGGAGGAACTTCCAACTTCTTTCTAAGCATTCTTTGCTTCAATTTCACAGACAAAGGATAAAGCTTATCAGAGAACATACACACAGTCATCCCACACTTTGTCTCCACCACATGCACACTAGGGATAGGATAAAATCTCCAAGTCTCAACCTTCCACTTATGTGAATTCTTCCAAATAGAATACCCTTTACCATTTGGAGATTGAGAGTCAAACAGAACTTGAAGATCTCCCAATAAGTACAATCCAGATCCTTGTGGAGTATGAGTATCATAATATTGTGTTACAACGCCATGGAGAGTAATAAAATCTTGCTTATCCACCATATGGAGTATGTCCTTCAAGAAGTTAAACTGCATAGAAGACTTATCCAACCTAAAGATGGTGTTAAGATGTCCATCAGTCAAAGTCCAAGCAGTCAACACACCATGAGACCCTTCAAGAAAAGCATCAGCAGATCCTTCTTTAATGAAAGTTGAATCAGCAGCCTTTAGATCCAAAGAACTACTCCTAAGAGACTTATGAACCCTAGAGGTGTGTGCCCCAGCTAATCCACATATCTCCTTAGAGAAATGTGTCTCCTTTTAGACATCCTTTCCCCCTCTTACCTGGTATATAAATCCCCATAGAGACAGAAGATGGTACCTTCTTAGATGCACCAAGGACATCTTCAGTAGGAATGGAAGAAGTAGAAGTAATTGGAACAACACCACGCAATGCATACATTTTATCAAGCACCTCTCTGGCCCTTTTAGCTTTAGCAACTGCTTGTTCAGCTTTCCTAACCATATCTACTCCTTCTTTATCAACAGATGCAACATGTGGAATAGGAGTAGTCATACCCTTTGAATCCAGAGATGGATGAGCCACACTAGGTAATACTTCAGAAGAAACAATAAGAGGTTCAGCAGAATGATCTCTTTCAGTAGATGCCTCAGCAGACATAGCATGAGAGCTCATCTTTGGGGTAACATCATCAAAAGTATCAACAATCTCAACTTTCTTGGTTCTCTTGGCCTTTGGAGCATCTGCACTACCAGCAATCCTCTTCAAGTTAGAAGGTGGTGTAATCTGCTTCATAAACTTATGATACATGCTATTCAACTCAGAATCATCTAAAGCCCAGACTTGCTTCTTTGTTAAACCAGACTGATAAATAGCAATACTTTGGTTATACACCACATTCCTCATATATGTTTTCTTCTGAGCTGCAGTTGGTGGTCTCTCCCTTTTAGCTTGAGTCTTTTGTGCAGCAATGGCTTTTCTCTTGGCAGCTGTAGCTAGCTTCTTTTGTGTTCCAAGAGCCATCATTTGAGCAACAAAGTTCTCACTATCAAAGTCAGCCCCCAAAATGCTCTGAGCAAGGGTAGGATTTGATGCAACTTGAAGAGTATAACTATCCCATTGCTCATCAGTAAGCTGAGTAGATTGTTCATCCAACTCTCTCTGTCTTTCAGGAGGCAAATTGGAATTAAACTGATCTGAAAGCTGTTGTGTCAAAGCTTGACTATTCTTTAAATCTGCATACTCTGCTAGCATTCTCTCTTGCTGTAGCCTTTCTTGTTCACTCACAAGATCTGAACCAAGCTCTTCATCAATCATGACTCCTTTCCCTTTATCAACAATTGGAACTTCATGAGCAGAATCAGTATGAGGAGTATCAACAATTGGAACTTCAGAAGAAACACCCTTGGAAGCATCAGAAGTAAAATGTTGAGGAGTGTCTTCAACAAGAGTAGAAGAAACATCAGCATTAGGATCCAAATTAAAACTTCTTCCAGCAACAAAAACTTCATGATGATCTACTGAAGGTGTAGGACCTGGTTGTGCTTGCACAGATGAAGCTTGACCAAGTTCAAATGCAACATCCACCATTTGAGCATCAGCAATAACATGATCATCAACAGTTGCAACATTGACCACACTTGGCTCCTTTGAAGATTCAGTGGAATCCTTGTTCAAATACTTTCTTCTCCTTCTTCTAGTAAACAGAATGGGTTCCTGGTCCTTTGAAGATTCAACAACAATTGGAGAAGAAGCATGACTCTTTTGAGATACATCAGCCAAGATTTCAAGTGAATCCAAATGAGTATCCTCTTGCTCCTAATCAGAAGAAACCACAAACCTCCTTTTGCTATTATGCCCAAGTTGTTCCTCTAAATCCTTAACCTTTCTCTTCAACCCCACAATCTCACCACCAAGTGTAGATTTAGTCTCAGCAAGCTCCATTTTGAGATCAAAAACCCCTTCCACATACCTGTTCAATAGAGCATATACAGATGTAAGTGTAATAGGGTCCTCAGCTCCACCACCAGATTGCTCAATGGTAATGGGAGCTTCATTAGACCTTTCAAGAGAAATATGGACATGCTCAAAGATAGGAGAGCCTTCATCAAATGGCTCCCTAACTGGACTAGGTGTGGCTTGTCTATTAGCCTCATGCTCAAACTCATCAGGAGTGACATGAGTAGGTGGTGGACTAGGACTAGGTCTAGGTGAAGGTGTATATGGAGGTTGGTCAGGAGAAACATGTGATGCTTCAGCAGTAGTGGAAGGGCCCTCATCAATGGCAACTGATGGATTACCACCAGCAGCAACATTGGTAGAGGGTGGAGCACCAACAACATTACCCTCATCAACAGCCTCATTGCCTTGAGGCAACATAGCTGCTAGCAAAGGATGATGTTCCTCCTCATAATGAGTTTTCAATGAAAATAAGCCAGTTTGCACTTAAAGAAGCTCACATGGGACAAAATACTTTTATCTTGGGTTGTTATGTCACAAAATCATTTTGTAAAAATCTAGGGTACATGAGAAACTTATGCTTTTTCATTTGAATATTTCCTACCATATTATCAAAAATAAACTTAGAAAAATTATAAGTTAAACCCTGTGAAAGACATACCATACCACAACCCAATTGGGTAGAGAGCTGATCCCATCCTCCTGATTTATTGCTTATGCACTGAAGCAATGTGTGTACCAAAAACCTCCACATGGGACAGAGCTTGTTCTTGTGCCACATATCTGTTTTCGTACTCTGGTATCCAATAGCTCTTAGCCCAGCAAGTATCTCCACAGAATTAGAGTGATAAACCCCATCTTCATCATCCAAACAAAGTTGTCTCCGAATCAACTCCTCAGTCACAACATACTCTGTTCCATCAATCGTAGCTTCTATCTCTGTGTCACTCCATTTCCTAGAAGATGCCCAAAATTGTTCAACCAATGATTCATATATCACATTTGGAGAGTGCGTTAGTGCATAATGAATCTTGGATCGCTTCAAGAACTCCACCATTGGTTCATATAGTTCATGACCCTTTGCTTTTCCCAGAAAAGCAACTTTGTTATGATCTTTCTTAAATTGAAGCGCCATGTGAGTAATTGTGAGAATGGGTTATGATTCACGCAACTGGAAGTGTGTTTAAATCAAGTGAAGAGGGAATCAGTTAATTTTAGGCGAAGATATGCGAAGAAGGTATTAGTAGAAGTTACCCAATTTATGGTCATAAATATTGGAACAAGTTGTTGACCATATCTGACGTGTAAAGCAACTCCAACCAAATTTAAATTAACACTTCAGCAGAAAGTAGGGTCAATCTGCTGAAGTAGGTCAATCAGCAGAAACAACTCAAATGACTAAGTCTCTTCAGTAAATATCTTGAGTTTTACTGTGCCACCCAACTCGCATTAATGGTCATCAAGCCTTGAATCCGCCTATAAGATAATCCCAAGGCACACTTAACACACATCAATTACCCCCAATTAACTTCACAAACCCTAATTTCTCCAAAAACTCCACAATCATCAACAATAACAATGTCTACCAAACCAGAAGTAATCAATCTAACTTCCTCCTCCTCCTCATCCTCATCTAGTGAAGATTCACACCCATTGTTTCGCTACCTCCATCAAGATGAACCTCGACCCTCAAAATCCCCATTTCTCCCTTCTTCTGAAGATGATAGTGTAGTGAATCCAAGTGATTCATTTAGGGGTTCTGATTACTTCACAGAGCGTCTAGAGCCAACCTTCAACAGATTGGTGAGAGAGGAAGAGGAAAGGACATCACACCCCCAACCTTCACAACCCCAACCTCAACCAAGGCCACGTGCCAGAAATCCACCACTTCTAACAACAAGAGAGGTGGTGATATCTCTTCCTGCTCCAGGTTTTGGTGCTTCATCTCATGTAAGTAAGGGAAAGGGCAAATGTAAGTAAGGGAAAGGGCAAAAGGAAGATGGAGTGATGCTTTATGGTGGAATGAGTAGATGGAACAACCGAAGATTTCTCATATCACAAATCCATCTACCATGACAAGAACCAAAGATATAAAACTAGGTTCTTGAGCATCTTCATCGTCGTTTTCATCAGACCATCCTTTCCATTTTTATCTTCAGCTTCTTCATCGTACTGGTCATGCATATCCACCAGCTTTTGTAATAGATGATAGGAACTAGTATATGTTTGGTAGATCTTGTATAGGAATGGTCTTGTATTTTCATTTGAAGTTGATTGTAAGCTGTAAGCTGTAAACTGTTTCTTGAATGAATGATCAACATGTTATCTCTTCATGATTAGCACTTGATTTGCACTTCAATACTTTCTTTCAGTAGAATCAATTAGATAACTTGTACCAATACTTGAGCTTCTCTTCAGTAGAAACAAGCTTTAAGCTTACTTGACCATATTCCATTAACCAACTTTGTGAACTTCAACTTATAGAAGCATTCTACAAAACAGACACAGAGTAGCAAGCACACCAAACCAAAACAAACAAAACTCAAAGAATATTAGCAGGTTAGTGTTAGCAAACAAAAAGATAACCAAAAATCTATAAAGTTTACAAAATATACAATTAAAATCCTCCCCTGAGGCATACGCCTCCCCTGAGGCCTATGCCTCCCCTCAAACTTTGCAGTTAAGGGTTAAGCATCCCAATATGGACAACTAGGTGTTGAAACCTAGGTCCATCAAAAGCTTTAGTCAATAAATCTGCCACATTATCATCAGTGTGAATCTTAACCACTTTTATCAAATGTTTTTCATATGCATCTCTTATAAAGTGGTGCCTGATTTCAATATGCTAACCCATAATATACCCCTCATAAGCTTTCTCATCAAATTTACCCAGTGGATCACTAGTGTTCAAAATGGTCACTTAACATCCAAAAGGTTTGAGGTAATGAATAGCAGGAACTTTCCCAGTGAGAAGTTCATAAGGTGTCTTGAAATGAGGTCTAGTAATGGATACCCTGTTCAGTACATAACAAGCTGTGCTAACTACTTCAGTCCAAAACATAGTGGGTAATTTAAAGTCTGCAAGCATGGATCTTGCTGCCTTTATTAAGGTTCTACTCTTTCTTTCAGCTACCCCATTTTGTTGTGGGGTTCTTGGAGTGCTATAATCCCTTTTTATCCCTTTAGACTTACAGAGTTCTATTAATACAGCATTCTTGAACTCTGTCCCATTATCACACCGAATTCCTTTAACCCTTTTGTTCAACTGGTTTTAAACAAGGGTAATGAACTCTTTCAAAACTTGAGATGTTTCATCTTTAGTCCTCAGAAAGAATACCCAACAAAACCTGCTATAGTCATCAGTGATTACCAGACAAAAATACTTGTGATCAATACTTCTGACTTGGGTTGGACCAAAGAGATCCATATGAAGCAACTGAAGAGGTTCTGAAATAGTGCTCACAGCTGTAATGGCTTTGTATGAGGCTCTGTGTTGCTTTCCTTTGTTGCATGCAACAGAGTTGTGTTCATTGGTGAAGACTTTGGAAGGAAGTCCTTCAACTAGACCAAGTTTAGAAAGCTTGTTTATGGTCTTGAAATTCACATGAGCCATCCTTCTATGCCATTTTGTAGACTCATCCAGGGATGCTTTAGCCACCAAACAAGTTAGGTCACCTTCTGGTTGAACATCATTCAAGTTGAATGTGTATAGATTGTGATTTCTAGGAACTCTCAGCAGAATTGATGTATCTTCTGGTAGTTTGAAGTCTTTAGATAACACAAGACATTCATCCTCAGAGAAGAATACTTTGTTCTTGGTGTCACAAATTTGTGAGACTGAGAACAAGTTGAAGTGTTGCAGTTCCTTTACATAGTACACATTCTCAAAATCCAGTTGAGGTGTTTTGATGGTGCCTTTCCCAGTGATTCTACCATCACTTCCACCAAAAGTCACATTGCCTCCTCCTTCTATGGGTACGAAATTATGCATCATTTCTCTGTTTCCTGACATGCTTCTGGAACAACCACTATCAACAATGCCAACTTCCTTATGCTTAAGAGGATGATCCTACAACAACAACAAAAAATATACAAAATATTAGTACACTATGGAGGCTCAAGTCATCACTGACTTGAGCTTGCCTTGTGGATCATTAGAGTTAGGCCTTGCAGATTGTGACAACTCGTATTTTCAGGTCATATTTCAAAACATTACTCATGCTTCATCATTTATCATTTATCGTAAACTAGATTTACGAGTATTAAATTCACGTAACCGTAATGGTTTAGCTGTGAATTCATGATCATATCATCAAGGACATTTCATATAGACTAGGTTTAGTCTACATATCATTAGCATCATCATCATCATATTAGTTCATGCATGGTTTTGCATTTTTCATTCAACGTTTATTTTCCTATTAAATAAACGTTATCGCGTAATCATTTATTTTGAACATTTGATCCGACACTTCCAAAAATATTCCTAATATATTTTTATACTCATTTTAAGACTATAAAATTTATATTATTAATTTTCCCGATGTTTTAAATTTATTTCGTATATAAATTGTTATGTTTATATAATTACGACGGTTTTTGTAAATTCAACCCGATAATTATTATTTCACTCAAATTTTGCAAGAAATGTATTTTTTAATTTTTATAACCTCAATGTATTTTATCTTGACCCGTTAAAAGTTATTTTTATCTAACGCTACCCTAAATACTCAAATGTGTATTCAACTTACCACATATCTTCAAGTAACTTACATATTATTACACTTATACATAAATAATAAAAAAAAAAAGTTATTAATTGATGACAAACACCCCCTTGGCCGACTTAAGGGGGGGGGGGGGTGAGTCATGTGTTTCACTAAATATCTTCTAAGTCAACATATTATACTTTCATTTTACACAATCACTTCATTATTCACAAAGATCAAAAACATATCTCTTTCTCTTCCTCTTGCAAACCGGCCAACCATGGAGACCAAGAAGGGATCATCAAATATTTTTCTAGACAAGATTTTTAGACTCTAGTCTCACTCTTTATTAAGGTTTTGCAATAAAAACCTTGGGTGATTAGGAAAAACCTTTGCTCATAAACCTCATCAAGTTACTAGTAAGCATCCATATTCATCATCATATTTCATATTTATTTTTATGGTCATTTCATCATATTTGAGAAAACATGCAAGTCTCATGGATGTTTATATCACTTTTACATGTGTTTAAGAGTTATATATATATATTTATGACATCCTATAATTATTCCTTGTTATATATCACTCTTGGTGATGTCTAGGAACCCATAACACCCTAAGAAGGTGTATGGTAGGATTAGAATAGCTTCGGAGTTGTTTTGAATTGGTTGGAATAGGTTTGGCGCGAGAAAAACTCATTTCGACAAGTCTAATTTAGGGTCTGTCCATATTTTGAATATCTGGAAAATCCGACAGTTTGTAAAGTATTTTGGGCTAGATATTCAGAAAATATACATTAAAACGAAAACATGGCCGCTTGAATGGGTTAAAACAGAGCTATAACGAAAAAGTTATGCTATTTTGAAGTTTGACCACAAAAACTATTAATTCCAGAAAATTCAGCATGCTGTCTCGACTTTTTACGAGTGAAAAATGAGTCTTAAGCATTGTCAAATGTGTCGACTTATCAAAAATATATTAGTATATGTTATCACGATTCCGTGGATATAAAGAACGTAGAAAACGGACTTATAACGACGAAGTTATTCACATTTTAAACAAGTTGCCGTAATTTTTAGTACAAGTATAACATATATATTTCTAATAGACAAATATAACGGCCACCAAGGACCATGTTGAGGGTCTTTTTTAACAATGACGAAGTACTTTTTATAAAGTGATGTCTTCTAGTAAAAGTAAGTTCGCCAAGCATATTTTTCAAAAAATCAAACCATTTGTCAAGCGGAGTTGTAACGAGTAAGATACGGTCACTTAAACTTTGCCGAAAACCATCTTTAAACTATACTTTGGACAAAAGTACCATACTTTACCTATATTTTTCTCCGTGATCGAGACCTCTAGGATGAAAACTTAAACACTAAAACTTTGAGACAATGATACAAGCTTCCCAAAACCGTTGAGTTCGTTTCTTAACACTCGACGTACACCATTTTAAGACTAGCTTTTCGAGGCCGTTTTGTCACTTTCATGAAAATTTCAATGACATTATTTTATGACGAAAAGTTATAATTTCATAATAAATCACTAAATGATTATCGTTGGATATCATTTCAATGTAAATACATTTGGAGTAATTTAAAAATGGTCAAGACGTTAAGAGATTATTTCTCGACGAGAAATACTATTTTCAAAAATTCATAAGTGGTATAGATATCATCCGAATTGCATGCATAACATTACATCATAACTTATTATGTATCATATCATTCATAATAGGTCAAGTTTAGAGAATCACGCTACATTTCGGTGTATTCACTTTTGTCATTATAATCATTGCAACAGATGAGTTCCATAGCCCCATTTTCAATTGTTTTAATGCTTTTATTAAACTCTTTGGGGGAGATACATGCTCATCAATTTTTATGACATTCATGATTATTTGCAACTATATGTTTATCTGAATTGAATGTTTAGTCATATTCTATATCATAAATTATTATTGAGCTAAAGGTCTTGGGATTATTATTGAGCTAAAGGTCTTGGGATTATTATTGAGCTAAATGTCTTGGGATTATCATTGAACTAAATGTCTTGGAATTATTTGAAACAACACTCATATGTGTTATATCAATTGAATATTGATAGATTAAGTTATGAACTGTTATGTGAATTCATTTGACATCATACATTTGAACATAAACTACACATATTTTGGCAATGGGTTGTAAACACACAGGTTGCAAGTTTTGTATGGGCGGAACTTGGAACTGAGTGGATTTGCAATGCCTTTGCTGCATGAACATTTTTTTTGAAAGGCTTTACATTTCAACTCAAACTCTATGAACTCACTCAACCTTTGTGTTGACACTTTTTAGCATGTTTTATCTCAGGTATCTAAGGCATTCACTTCATGGCATGCATGTGGACATATCATAGAGTCGCGGTAACGACGCGTCTCACTTGGGTTTTATGAACTTTAAAACATCGTTTGTCTTGTATCAAACTTAATTCCGCACAAGTTGATTTTCATTTGGGACCTACACTTTGTAAACTCTGATTGTTTTATTAAATCAAACGATGTGTTTTCCAAACGACACTTTAGGTCGTTCAATATATCTGTAACTGTGATGCTATGACAGTCAATCCCCAGGAATTCCATTCCGCTGCAAAACAGGTAATTTGGGGGTGTGACACAGATGTATAAGATCCACCATTGTTCTTGGCTTTCCATTGAAAATTAGGTCCCTTTTTAGTCCAAGAACAACCTGCTGAGGGCTTCACAGGAGTATCCCTATATCCCTTCCCATCATACATTGAGTCAACACTTCCAGGCCAATAACCATTTTGAAAATATGAACTAGTTGGTCTCACATATGGTCTAGCAACAGATCTTCTCCAAGCAAATGGAGAAGGTTTACGAGTTTCTTGTGGAACAAAAGATGGTATATCATTAACATTTTTCCACATTGGTATAGGTTTCTTTTGACTAGCACATACACCCATTCTTTGCTCATGAAAATTACAATCCTTAATCAAATGAAATTTACTTCCACAAACAAAACATGTCTTCTTTTTAGAAGATTTATTCCAAGTGAAAGATGTCTCATTACAAGCAAAAGTATTCAAACCACAAACGTTAACAGAATTGTTTTTAACAGAAATAAAGACATTATTTTGCAAAGAATTAAAAGACAAGTCTTCAGAGGAAACTGTCTTGGAAGTTGATTCCTCAGCAGCAACTCTAACAGGCTTGTAGGTAGTCTTGGGTGTAGGCTTGGGTGAGGTCTTGGGAAGGTCTGACTTTTCACTTGAATCACAACTGGTATATGTAGTAGACCCTTGGTCAGAGGACTTGTCACTGTCAGAACAAGAGACAAAGTCATTAGATGAAGAATCAGGGTCTGGCAAGTCTTTTGACTTTTTGCCATAAAGATGGTGTGATCCATCAAAGTCAACTGTGATGGAAAGGTCAATGGGCATATGTTCACCTCTAATAGGTCCAGGGACAGCATGTAATTTACCCTCTTTTACAAAATTAGCTAATCCTGCTGGTGTAGATTTACGTGAGTCATCCCTAGCTTCTAAGCCAACATACTTCTTAAATGCTAAAGCTACTGTTGAGTTTGGAGATTGACTGCTATAGATGAAGCTAGCTAAATTGTCACCTGACATTAATCATTCTTTATGGCTATCTACTTCCTTATCTAGTTTCTCTTTTAGCTCTTTGTTTTCAGAAACTACATCAGCTTTTTCTTTCTCAGTACGTATTAAATCAATTTTAGCACATTCTAAATCACTTTCTAACACCCTTATCTTCTCATCATAAGCCAATTGATTCTTTTGAAACCAAACTTTTTGTCTTTCTAATGTTTTTAAAGCCTGTTTATAAGCCTCAACTTCGACATAACATTCATTATATTTAGGTTTCAGTTCATCATAGGCTTCCTTAAGTTCATTATATCTTTCACTACAACCAAACACACAATTATGTACCTGAGAGATGCCCATTAAGGCAATTTGATCATGCTTATCCTCTGAAGTACATCTTGCCAACAATCCAATAGTCTCATAACCAGGAGCTTTATCATTCTCAGGCTCATGCATCTTCTAGTTGACATGGTCATCCAGAGTGACCATAGCAGTTGAGCATCCAGCTTTGGAATTTCCAGCTTCATGCTGATAGGAAGAATACCTAACCTCATCACCAGCCTTCCTATCCTTTCATTCTCTTGAGAAGTGACCCATCTGATTACAAGTATAGCACTTGACTTTCCTTCTGTCAAATCTTGCTGGATCTCTTCCCTGGAAACCAAACTTTCTCCCAGACTTACGCTCAAACCTCTTGATGTCCACTGAAAGCATGGCCACCTGCCATTTCCAGTTCATCTCCTCCATATCAAGTGGATCCAACTATCCTCAAAGGCTAGTTGCTGTTGAGTGTCATAATCAACAACAAAAGAGTGAAGTACATCTTCCAACACACAACTAGATTTAGGTTGTGAACTTGATGGAGTGGTACTGTAAGATGATGATGATGAGGAGGAAACTAGACTTGGAGCATAAGTCATCTTATTTAAGGAGGCCCCAACAAATGCTGTATGACTAGGAGTGGATGAACGAAAAGGACTTCTGACATCGGGCTCAAGAGATTTAAGTCTGTTGTATAGTTCATCAAAAGTGAGCATATCTAGCCCACCTTTAGCTTTGAGTGCAATGCTTACTTGCAATCAAGATGGAGGTAAAGATCGTAAGAACTTTGAATTGCAATCATCATTGTCAGGCCTTGCCTTCAGCTGATTCAACTGACTAAAAATCTTATGAAACCTGTCATACCCCTTGTGGATACCTTCTTCTTCAGAGATTTGGAATTCTTGAAATTGTTGTTTCAGCATAGATTTCCTCATTCTCCTTGACTCCTCGTTCCCACCAAACCTAGCCTTGATAGCCAACCAGATGTCCTTAGCATCCTGCATGTAGTGAAAGTCACCCATGTGATCATCTGGTATAGCCCGAAGGAGAATGGTTCTCACTTTATTCTCTCTCTGGACAGCCAATATCTCATCAGTAGATTTGGGAGGAACGATGGTAACAACACCATCAGGATCTGTGACATGCCTCTTCAAACTGTTCCCCTTCTTCACAACTTCCCAAAGATTCCAATCAATGTTGGAGATCCAATTCTGCATCTTCATAGCACATAAATCATACTCCTACTTCTTCAGGTATGGGAACTTTGCATTGCTTTTTGAGAGATTGAGTTGTTGCAGTGATGTGTTGTTTTGATTGCTAGTGGCTTCAATTTCATCATCTGATCCAGGCATGGTGAGGTTGTTTTGGTTGTATGGGTGTAAAGAAAAGATCTTCTTAGTATCACAGAGACTCTCCCGAGGATCTGATACCACTTGTTGAACCTTAGACCTTGATAGATGTGAAGATCGTTGTAAGCTCTTAGACGAGGTCTAATATTATATCTAGGAACACATAATAACGAAAGCGGAATATTCAATAAGAATTAACGTTATAATGAACAAGGTTTTTCATTATCATAAACTAACTAAACAATAATAAAGATCAAAGACTTGATCTTTAACACTAACTAACTAAACCACTTAACCACTAAACCCTAGACGTTTTCCCTACGCCTAGGTTCCCACACACACACCTTTACTAGACGTCTACATCTTGTATGTACGTAAAAACTAATGACCCAATGTCTCTTTATATACTAGAGACATCTAGGGTTTACAAGAGGAATCATAATACAATTAGGAAACTAATTATTCTTTTAAGCATATCTTCTAGAATCTTCCAAATTCTCCATCTTTTTGTAGTTTCCCTTCTTGTCACTTTTAGTCCTTATGTTTCATTCTTCTTGTTTTGTATCATCAAATCTATAATAGACCCAACAATCTTCCCCTATTTGATGATGACAAAACAAACACAATTCTTGTACGAACTTCCCTAGACAAAGTAGCAGAAGTTGAGATAATTAAATCTCACCAAGATTGAAACAATATTCCATGCTTCCCCTTGGCTTGAACATGTCACTCAAACATCTCTTCCCTTTTTTGTTATTATCTAAATAGGGAACGTATGCAAATAATGATCTTGACCACCACGAACCAATATCATACTTCCAGTCTAAGACTTCCAATGCTTCAAATCGCCCACCATTACGCACCATAGGAAAAATGGATCCAAAACAGTAGAAAACTTCAACTAACAGTAGTAATAATGATCAACTATAGTAAAAATCAAACACTTCCCCTTGAGTGATGCATGTACATCAATGATTCTTCAAAATCTGTAGGCTTTGATGAAGAAGTAGAATTTCCCAAACTTGTATCTTAAATCTGTTACTATCCACCGAACTCCATACTTATACGCTTCAAATATAAGTAGACTGCAATCCCTTGACAAGAATCCTCAACTAGTATGAGACACTGAGCACTACAATGTAACTCCTTCAAGTGATAGCCAATGTGTGCATAGAGCATCATAAGAAAAATCACACATTGCTAGATTCATCAAGCTATATGATAAGAACACAAACCTGTGAAACTCAACTACAACATCAAATAAATGATATTCAACCTTCTTCGTAATCAATTAATCCATAAGAATCAAGTACGAGCCTTTTAATATCTTTAAGAACAACTTCTTCTTGTGTGTGTGAACAATAACCTCTGTGTGTGTCGTCCGACAACTAAAAATCCAAATCTGTCAAAGTATGTGTGTCGACTTCCCCTTAAATCGAAAACCATATGAGAAAGAATCAGTACCTTGAGCAGTACTTTGGAGAAGGAGCAGTACTTTCATCCAATCATCAGTACTTTCAATAAAATCTGCAGTACTTTTAATGTAACAGTACTTTGAAACCTCCTCACAGTACTTTGAGAAGTAACAGTACTTTCAATAATCAGCAGTACTTTAAATTCAAGAGCAGTACTTTGAACATAACGTTGCAGCAGTACTTTCCAAAACGCAGCAGTACTTTGAAAATACCAGAGCAGTACTTTTAAACCAAACAGTACTTTCATGTTCAAGGAGCAGTACTTTCAAAATACACAGCAGTACTTTCAGCATTACTTTCACATAAAAGCTCAGATGGAAGATCCCTTCAGTGGAAAGTTAGATTTATATATAGAGAACATCCACCCAAAATTTCGTTACGATCTGACGGTTAACGAAAAAGTTATGATCGTTACAAAACACTGCTATAGTAACCTTACGGATTTTTCTGCAGCATACTTCAACTGCATATAACATTTGATTGAGAGCTCCAATTGACAATCCCTTCGGTGAGATTAAAGATAGATATACCAAGAAGCTCCAGTTCAAATTTTAGCTCGATCCAACGGTTCAATAAAAAGTTATAACGTTTTTAAAACAGTGCTGCAGAAGTATTACGAATTTTTGACAGCTTCGAATTTTTCTTCCTTCTTCTTCAAGAAAACCTTGTAGATCCCTAGATATCACGAGCCCCAGGCTCTGATACCACATGTGAAGATCGTTGTAAGCTCTTAGACGAGGTCTAATATTATATCTAGGAACACATAATAACGAAAGCGGAATATTCAATAAGAATTAACGTTATAATGAACAAGGTTTTTCATTATCATAAACTAACTAAACAATAATAAAGATCAAAGACTTGATCTTTAACACTAACTAACTAAACCACTAAACCACTAAACCCTAGACGTTTTCCCTACGCCTAGGTTCCCACACACACACCTTTACTAGACGTCTACATCTTGTACGTACGTACTAAAACTAATGACCCTATGTCTCTTTATATACTAGAGACATCTAGGGTTTACAAGAGGAATCATAATATAATTAGGAAACTAATTATTCTTTTAAGCATATCTTCTAGAATCTTCCAAATTCTCCATCTTTTTGTAGTTTCCCTTCTTGTCACTTTTAGTCCTTATGTTTCATTCTTCTTGTTTTGTATCATCAAATCTATAATAGACCCAACAATAGATCTTTGAGCACTCGTAGATCGTTAGTAATGCTTATGTAATCACAAACACACTAATAGAAAGTCTCTATTACTTGTATTCTTTAGCGGAAATCAAACACAAGTATAAACACAAATAACTAAGAATACTTTGATCCTCTATGGATCTTTGAATAATACTAAAACTTGTTTTCTCAACTCGTACATAATTCATACTAGTGTGTTCCTTTTATAGACAAGGAACCCTAAACCGTTTCCCAAGAAACGTATAAATATAAAACTAAATACGATATACATTATCACTTCCTAATAAAGCTCATGCATATCTAACTAACTATAAAATACGCGGAATATCTATCTCCACAGAAACCAACTACAAGGTTTTATTACTTCAGTAGAATTACTTCTCCAGCAGATTCCACAACACTTCAGCAGAATCATCAACAGTTACTTCAGCGTAATTCTTACTTAGTAGAATTCCCAACACTTATTACTTGCTTATCTATCTTATATAGCTTATTTGTAGCTTCATTGTCCTTTGTTCAAGTTTTTCTTTAAAAACTCAAAGAAAACCAAAAAATAGCTTATTCTGTTTGCTTATCATTAAGTGCTTTTTCTGGTTGATAATTGGTTTTTAGATCATTATTGAGTTATTTTATTATATGCCTTCATTATTTAAAGCTTATATCAGTCTTAATCATCATAAAAAATCAAAATCAATTCTTAATGGGGTGTTTGGAATTGCATTTTACAATAAGTCAAAGTCTGTCTTATAATGTTTGGGCCTTCAAGTCAATTTAATTTAACTTTTATTTAGCTTATTTAGTAGTTTTAAGTAAGTTTAAGCTGTTTTATATATATTTGAAGGTTTAGTTTAAGTTTTCTAAATATCAAATTCCAAATCAATTTATATAAGCTTAGTTTAATAAACCTAGCAAAAGTCCTTTTTAGTAGCTATATTTGAGTCAAAATCATTTTAATAGGTGTGTTTTCTTGTTGTGGGTAAGTGTCAAAGTTTTTTGAGTCATTTAATCTAAGTTTCATATATATGTCATAAAATCTAAAAAACCAAAAAAGGTGTATGAGGTCTCTCCTTTCCAACTTATTTTCTAGCTTATCTAGTAAAGTTATCTGTTTAATTTTTGGTTACTTGTACTTTTTGGTTGTCCGATTTTATCTATTTTTAGTTTTGGATGCCTGGCTTTGTCAATTACTAACTTAAATCATAGCTTAAACTTGCTTGGGCACTGCTGCTTTAATAACCACAAAGGGTAAAAAACAGTCTGTCCAATCCAAGGATTTCACAAGATCATTTATAAGCTCTAAAAAGCTTAAAAGTTGCTCAATCTGTTTTTACAACTTTTTTGGATGCCTCTCTTTGCTTATTTTCCAAATTAGCACACTAGCTTGTTGGGTTTTAGGTTCTACTGAAAGGAATTATTCTAAGTATGGAACCACTGCCAAAACAAAGGAAACCGCGGCTAGAAGACTGGAACCACTGCTCAAGACATACCACTGCTAGTAGAAATATCTATCCACTGCTAATGTATTAAAGCATTGCTAGTATGTTGTGTCGGTTTAACTTGTAATATTCTAGAAGGTCTTGAGTAGGTCGAATTGTATTTAGATAAGTATGGTAATTATATTTATCTTGTAGAATATGTAATGCATATTGTATAGGACTCCTTAACCTATAAACGGAGGTCCTAGGTTAGAGTTAGATATACGTATTAGTTATATCTAAAGTCGATACACTTCAAGGTTGTAAAACCCTAATACTATTCAGAGTATTTGTATTAATAAAATATTGAGGTGTTGAGTGATAATCAAATTATTCTTCTTAAGGTTAAACATTAAATTCCGCGTAGTGTTTAACAGTTTGTTTTAGTTTAAGTCAACTTCTATAAAGGATCGTTTGCTCAACTGGGATCAACAAGTGGTATCAGAGCTTGTGATCTAGAAGCTGTGATCAAGAAGAAGCTCATGATGTCTAACGAAACTCATATGGTTACTGCCTCCAAGGTACCCATGCTGAAGCAGGGTGAGTTTCAAGTTTGGAAGATGCGAATGAGGCAATACATTCACATGATTGACTACACCATCTGGGATGTTGTTGAGAAGGGTGATACTTTACCTAAGAAGGGTGCTGATGGACAGATTGTTGGAATTGTTAGTGAGATTGATAAGGCTCAAAGGAAGCTGGAGATAAAGGCTCATAGTATTCTCAGTATGGGAATACCTAATGAGTTTGCATTGGACTTCCAAGAGTATGAGACTGCTAAGGAGCTTATGAAGATTTGCTGGTAATGATGCTACCAGAAAATCTAAGAAGAACATGCTCAAGCAACAAATTGAAAACTTCACTGCTATCAGTGGAGAAAATCTTGATGGAACCTATAACAGACTGCAGAAACTCATAAGTCAATTGAAATTGGTGGACTATAAAGTTGCTCAAGAAGATATCAATCTTAAGTTCATCAGAAGCTTGTCACCAGAATGGGCTATGCATACAGTTGTGTGGAGAAATAAAGATGATTTTGAAAAGATGACCCTGGACAATCTCTACAACAACTTGAAGGTTTATGAGTCTGAAAAGAACATTGCTGGCTCATCCTCATCTACACAGAACATTGCTTTTGTGTCTACAAGTCATAGGAGTTCTCAGGAAGTTTCCACTACTATCGCTAATGATACCACTGTTAGTGATAACATTAGTGATGGTGCCATATGTGCTTTCCTAGTTGATCTGACAACCAGTGTTACAGTGCTAAACCAGGATCTGGATCAAATTGATCCTGATGATCTTGAAGAAATCAATCTTCAATGGCAAATGGCAATGCTAACATTGCAAGCTAGGAGATTTCTAAGGAGAACTGGCAGACAGGTCAAGTATGATGGTCAAAGAAAGGCTGGGTTTGACAAAAGCATGATGGAGTGCTTCAACTGCAAAAAGAAGGGGCACTTTACAAGGGAGTGTAGGGCTCCTAAGAGGATGAGTGAGAACTTCAAGAAGGCACCTGAAGAACCAAAGCCTTCCTCAGCTTTGGTAGCTCAAGATGGACTTGGAGACTATGACTGGAGTGACCAAATTAAGGAAGGACCCAATGCTGCTTTCCTGGCGAGTTAAGCTTCCAAAGTGTACAACTTTGCACTCATGGCTTATGCTTCATCATCTTCTGGTTCAGACACTGAGGTAACAAATAATTCAAATAGTTCTGTCTATTCTTACAAATCTTGTCAAGATACTTTAGAAGGTCAGAAATCTATCATAGAGAGTCTTAGGAAAGAAGTGGACAGACTTGCATTAGATAACTTAGGTTATAGAGTTGGTCTTAAGAGTGTTGAAGAACAACTTGAGTTCTATAAAAGGAGTGAATTTGAATATGTAGATCATATCAACATTCTAGGTGGTGAGGTTGACCTTAGAGATAGGGAAATCAAGGTTCCTAAATAGAAACTTGAAGAAGCTGAATGTGTAAAACAAGAAGCCTTAAAAGGTAAAGAAAAACATATAGTTAAGGTTGACAAATTAACTTATGCTTCTGAGGTAGTAAACAACTCTATTGCAAAGAACTTAATGAAAAAAGGGGTCTGGGATAGGATACAATCAAGTTCCTCCTCCAATGAAAAGTGGTTATGCACCACCCACAAAAGAGTGGTCCTTTAGTAGTGAGTTTAGCTTCAACAAATCTGTAAGTGAGAATAGTGAAAACAAGTCACCTAAGGTTGGTTCTTATAGGTCATCTGATGGTCCAATCATTGAAGATTGGGAGTCAGATTCTGAGGAAGAGAGGTCTGAGTCAACACAGTCTGATAAGTTAGAAAATGTTAAAACTGTTGATTCTAAACAAGCAAACCTTTTGCCTAGATTTGGAGCACAGATCTCTAGGAGAGTTGTAGGGTATAATGAGATTCCTAGGGACCAGATGAAAAGATTCAAACCTAGGGGTAATCAAAAAAACTTTAATGGCTTAATCTCAAATAGATTAGCGGGTGAGTTTCAGTGTGTTAAAAAAGCTTGTTTTAAATGTGGTAGTTTTGAGCATTTACAAAGATACTGTTATAAAAACCAACCACAAGTTTGGAATCAATGGAGGAGGGTGAATCATAAAAACTTTTCAAAGAAAACCATCCCTCACCCAAACAGAAACATGGTTCCTAAATCAGTGTTAATAAGAAATAGTAAAACAAAATCTATAATCACTGCTGCACCTAAATGAGTTCCAACCCCTGCTAAGCAAAAATTTTCCACTGCTAAGCAGAATGTCACAACTGTTGAGACAAAAGAAATATTTACTGTACCAAAGGTGATAACAGATACAGTGGTTGGAAGCCATTTCTATGCTGTAAAGGCCTTAGCTTGTTGGCAATGGAAACCAAAGACACAAGTCTTAGAACATGTCAATAGTGCATCAATGAACTTAAAGAAATTTGACTATGTTGATGCACAAGGTAGACCCAAGTCAGTATTGACTTGGTTCCCCAAAAGGAACTAACTTGTTTAATCTTATGTGCAGGGCAATCTACAAGATGAGCTAAAAGACAAAGGAATTTTTGATAGTGGTTACTCTGGGCACATGACATGGGATGGGAGCAACCTTGAGGATCTTGAAGCCTTTGATGGAGGCTATGTGGCATTTGGTAATGATCCAAAGGGAGGAAAGATTCTTGGCAGAGGAACAATCAGAATAGGGAAGTTGGACTTTGAAAAGGTTTATCATGTACAGGGACTGAAGTACAATTTATTTAGTGTTTCCCAGATGTGTGATAAAAAGAACTGGGTACTTTTTGGGGAAACTGAATGTGTGGTGTTATCTCCTGACTTTAAAATGCCTGATGATAAGTATGTACAGCTTAGGGTTCCTAGGAAGGATAACATATATTGTTTTGATTTGAAAGATGTCATTCCTAATAGATCCCTAACCTGTTTGTTTGCTAAGGCATCTGTTGATGAGTCAAAATTATGGCATAGTAGGCTAGATCACCTAAACTTTAATACAATCAATAAATTGGTGAAGGGGAACTTAGTTAGAGGTGTACCTTCTAAGGTTTTTGAAAGTAAAGATCTTTGTGTAGCTTGTCAAAAAGGTAAACAACATAGAGCCTCTTGTAAGACCAAAACTGTGAACACCATTACTCAACCACTGTTTATGTTACACATGGACTTATTTGGTCCCACATTTGTTAAGAGTTTGAATCATAAGTATTATTGCCTAGTTATCACTGATGATTATAGCAGATTTTCTTGGGTTTACTTTCTGGCATCTAAGAGTGAAACTAGTGAGATACTTAAGAGTTTCATCACTAAGATAGAAAATAGAGTGAACCATAAGGTAAAAGTAATCAGATGTGATAATGGAACTGAGTTTAAAAATGATGTCATGAATCAGTTTTGTATGGATAATGGTATTGAAAGACAGTTTAGTGTTGCCAGGACACCTCAACAAAATGTTGTAGCTGAGAGGAAAAATAGAACTCTAATTGAGGCTGCAAGAATAATGTTATCTGTATCTAAGTTACCAACTACCTTTTGGGCTGAAGCTGTAGGAACTGCATGTTATGTGCAGAATAGAAGTAAGGTAGTGAAGCCTCATACCAAGAACCCCTATAAGTTGTTACATGGTAGGAAGCCTATGATAGATTTCCTAAAACCATTTGGGTGTCCTGTTACTATCTTAAATACCATAGACCACCTAGGCAAGTTTGAGGAAAAGGCAGACGAGGGATACTTTATTGGCTATTCCTTTAGTAGTAAAGCCTTTAGGGTATACAATAGGAGGACCAGGATAGTTGAAGAGAACCTACATGTTAGGTTCAATGAAGAAACTCCTAGTGTTGAGACAAAAGGACCAGATTGGCTGTTTAACATTGATATGCTAACAAAGTCTATGAATTATGAGCCAATCACTACAGGTACATCCACTAATGTTGATGCAGGTTCACAAAAGAATTCTGATGCAGGAACAAATTCTAAGGAAGCTGATTCTCCAAAGGAATTCTATTTGATTGAGAAGTGGAAAGCTAGTCCTGTCTCACCCACCATTGAAAAGGAGGGTCCCTCAGATGATGATGTTTTGGATTCAGGAAGCAAAGGTGATCATCATCAAGATAAAGAAGAGTTATTTCAAGATAACTCAGTGTTGGTAGAAGAAATTGAGAAGAATATTGCTGAAAGCACTGGTAAGTCAAATTCTACCATTGCTAGTTCAACTGAATCCCCTGCTGCAAGTTCAGATGGCAGTCCTTTCTTTGGAAACACTGCTAGGCAACTAGCTGATAATGTAGAGTATCATCTGATCCTGACATGCCTGACATGGACTATTTCAAAGATGCTGATATTACTAATTTGGAGCCAGTCATCATAGAAAGTCCAATTCCTACCACCAGAGTTCATAAGAATCATCCCAAAGAGCAAATACTTGGAAATTTGAATACACCAGTTCAAACAAGAAGCAAGACTCAGAACACTAAAACCTTCCCTGAACAAGGTTTCTTTGAAAGGTCACTTCACAAAAGGAACAGTCATCAAGGCCTGCTAAACTGTTTATTTGCTTGCTTTTTGTCACAGAAGGAGCCCAAAAGTGGTGAAGAAGCATTAGGAGAAGAAGGTTGGATTGAATCAATGCAAGAGGAACTATTACAATTCAAACTTCAAGAAGTGTAAACATTGGTTGATCTACGTAATGGCAAGAGGGCTATTGGAACTAAATGGGTATTCAGAAACAAAAGGGATGAAAGGGGTATTGTGGTAAGAAATAAATCAAGGTTGGTTGCTCAAAGATACACACAAACTGAGGGCTTGGATTATGATGAAGTATTTGCCCTTGTTGCCAGAATTGAAGCTATCATATTGTTTTTGGCATATGCTTCATTCAAAAATTTTGTGGTGTATCAAATGGATGTTAAGAGTGCCTTTCTGTATGGTACTATTGAAGAGGAGGTTTATGTTTGTCAACCTCCTGGTTTTCAAGATCCTAATCATCCTGATAAGGTCTACAGGGCGAAGAAGGCTATGTATGGATTGCATCAAGCTCCAAAGGCATGGTATGATTGCCTCTCTACTTATTTAATAGACAATGGATTTAAAAAGGACTGATTGACAAGACATTGTTCATAAGGAAGAACAAGGATGATATATTGCTGGTTCAGGTTTATATTGATGACATCATCTTTGGCTCAACAAATAAGGAGCTGTACAAGGATTTTGAGAAACTTATGGATGATAAGTTTCAGATGAGTTCTATGGGTGAATCACTTTCTTTTTGGGGCTATAGGTTCGAAAAAGGACTGATGGTATCTTCATCAGTCAAGATAAATATGTAGCATATGTTTTGAAGAAGTTTGGATTTCAGGATGTCAAGAGTGCAAGTACACCCATGGAGACACAGAAACCACTGCTACCTGATGATGGAAGTCCCAGAGTTGACGTGAAGCTGTATAGATCCATGATTGGATCTCTGACGTATCTCACTACTTCTAGGCCAGATATTATGTTCTCAGTATGTGTGTGTGCAAGATTCCAAGTTACACCAAATACATCACGCATGAATGCTGTGAAGAGGATTTTTAGATACCCTAAAGGTCATCCTAAATTGGGCCTTTGGTATTCTAAGGATTCAGCTTTTGATTTGCTGGCCTATACAGACAGTGATTATGCTGGAGCTAGTTTGGATAGAAAGTCTACTACTGGAGGGTGTCAGTTTTCGGGAAGCAGGCTAATCTTATGGCAGTGTAAGAAGCAAACTATTGTGGCCAATTCCACCACTAAAGCTGAGTATGTGGCTGCTGCAAGTTGTTGTGGTCAAGTGCTTTGGATTCAGAATCAATTGTTGGACTTTGGGTACAATTTCATGCATACTAAGATTTACATTGACAATAACAGTACAATATGCATCATTAAAAACCCAGTTTTGCATTCTAGAACTAAACATATTGAGATTAGGCATCACTTTTTTAGATATTGTAATGAGAAAAGGTTAATTCAAATGGTTAAAATCCATACTGACTTCAATGTTGCTGATCTTCTCACTAAAGCTTTTGATGTGGGGAGGTTTCAGTATCTTGTAGTTAGTATTGGTATGATAAATCTCTAAGTCTCAAATTTGTTTTGTAAAAGTTTGTAAAATGAATGTACTGCTATTGGTAGATCTTAGTACTGCTAGTTTAGTTCTTATCCACTGCTTGTTATTTTTGTTCCCACTAACAATTTTGTAGATCAAAGTTAAATCACAATCAGTATGTAGCAATGGATATTAAAGGAAATAAGGAAGGTTTTATTTATATTATAAACTGCATCCGATGCAGTGATACAACCATCTTCCTTACATCAGAAACCATTACATCAAGGACATCACAACAAACCATCACAAAAGACAACAACTAAAGACTACCATCAAGAGACTACTACTTTAAGACTACCACCAGGCTACTCTCTTGGCCTCTTTCCTATTCCCCATGCTGGCATGCTCTGCTTTACTCCTCTTCCCCCAATAACAACCCACACTTTAGGTATAGGGAGACCTATCACTTGCTCTTTCTTAGGGGGTGCTAATGAGGAAGGACCAGATGGTTGTGCTGGAGCTGAAGGTAGTGCTTGCATAGGTGGAGCTGAGAGTGGTTCTTGTGTTGGAATATCTGCAAGGGGAGCAACAATCAAAACTCTAGAGGAATATTCATCATCTATGTCCTCATAAGGTGACACATAGCTTGGCATGGAGCTTAGTTCAGAACTTGTTCCTTTCATGAGAGCTTATTGGGGTACTGGTTGTATAGAAGAAGGTCCAGCAGGAGCAGTGTTTGTACTCATGTATGTGATTGATGTATCCTTTGGGGGAAAATAGTTTTCCCATGCATTGTTGGAAGATGTACTTTTTGAAGAGTCAGAGAAGATCTCAATGGGATGGCTTGAGTTACTCATTTTGATGATCTTTTGATTTTTGGAGAGAAAGATTTTTGGGAATGTAAGTGATGTGTGTGGTATGTGGGAGATTTGTTCTTAAATAGAGTTAATGAAAAGATCAGTGAGTTAAATGTTTGGAAGGTGTGAGTTGTTGAGGAGTAAATGAAGTCTTTGACTTAAGGTGGATGTTTAAATGACCTGAAGTTAACTATTTGACTGAGTGCTTAGCACATTCCCTAAGCACTGCTAGTGACTTGTTATCACTTCTAGTCATTCTTAACCACTGCTAACCTTAACAAAGTTTCTAGTGTTTGGTTTGTGTTTGTGACATGCAGGTTTGAAGGAGCTTTTGTACATTATGCAGCTTTTGGAGTTGGAGGAGTAGCCGTTAAAATAAATAAATAAATAAATAAATAATGTATCTTTTGTAATCCTTCATATCCATGCATGATATCATTATTTTTGGCAAAGATTTTGTTGCAGAAGTCTTAGTCAATGGATTGAAGTGTTGGTGAGGTTTCCACTGCTAGCATATTCTAACCACTGCTAGTTGTAGGAAATCCACTGCTAGAGCAGTTTTGATGAAGTGGAAACTACAGGGGCTGCTCTGAAACTTTTTGATGATAACATATTTAATCCCTAAATCACTGCCGATCATTAAATTGATCTTTTAAACACTCAAAATTGGCGCTTTGCACAAACCCTAAGCACTCCCAACTGTTATTTTCACAAATCCCACATCTTATTCATCCACAACACGCAATGGCAACTGAATATTCCACAACCCACAACCTTGTAGCATACCTAGTTAAGAACAACCATTCTGAAGGCTTCCATTAGATGATTGATTTCATTAAACACAGTCCCATTCACTTTGCATTAACTGTGGAACCTGTCATTGCTAAATCCTACCTTCATCAGTTTTGGTGGAATGCTAAAATTCAAGAAAGAGATGGAGCAGAGGTTATTAGGGTTGTTGTTGATGAGAAAGAAATTATGGTCACATAGGAGGTGATTAGAGATGTTTTAAAGCTTGAGGATGCTGAAGGAGTTGTTAATTTTTCTAATGATGAGATCTTTGAAGGTTTGGAGAGAATGGGTTATGAAAGAAGAGTGGATAGGATAAAGTTTCACAAAGGTATGTTTTCACCCCAACGGAAGTTTTTGATCCATACCTTGCTCATTTGTGTAAGCAATAAGACTACTGGTTTTGATGAGTTTCCCTCTAAAATTACAACTGCTATCATCTGTCTATCACAAGGAAGGGTATTCAATTGTTCTAGAATGATATTTGATGGTTTTCTGAAGAACATTAAGGAACAGGGCAAATACTATTTATATCCTAGATTTGTTCAGTTGATAGTAGAAAGTCAAATCACATATCCCATTCCACATAAAAGGAAGTATGAAGTACTTCATATTCTTGCTAAGGTGTTTGCCTATATGAAGAGGAAGAGTCCAAATTTTTCAGTGACCATTACACCTTTGTTTCCTTACATGCTAAACTTACTAGGGATTATAGAAGAGGAAAATCCCCAACCCAACTTATCCACTGATGAACCTACGACTACCACATCTGAACCCACTGCTAACCAATCTGAACCTACTGCTGAACCCTTACCCTTATTAACTGAACCACAAAGGATCTTAGTTACCCGAAGGAGGAGGAAGGGTACCAAGCTACCTCTGGCTGGTGTTACTGGTGTTGATAATGAGGTTGTCATAGGTTTGGGGGGTGACATTGTAACATATTGGTTTTCATAAACACGTCACATATTAATAATATGGGGCGTATGATTTGAGTTTTAGAGAGAGAAAGTGGAAGAGTTTTAGTGAGACAAAGAAAAATGACATTGAAAGCTCCAACCCTTTGCCTTGCTAGGCAAAGGGTACTTATGGTTACAAGCTTAGACGCCCTCCTTCGGGCTGTGGATCAGGCATACAATGGGTAAAGACCCGTCCGTCCTCCACAGTGTTACTTAACAAACTACTTACTAACACTAAATGACTACGACTATGAGCTTTCTAATGATTACATATACTTGAGGTGACCGACTCTTTAACAACCGGATTTTCTAAATCCTAACAATCTCCCACTAAGGGAGGTCACCTCATTTTACATTGAATACAAACAGATACTACATTTCTATTGTTCTTGGATTCTTGATTGAGTTCATTGCTCTGTAGCCTGTAGTCTTTGATTCTTCATGTTCTGCATGTTTTGTTAATTCAAGTGGAGGTCTTTTAATGATTCACATGATGATGAGTTTTGAGCCAGCATTGAGATCATCAGCCACCATAAATCTCTGACTCATCCTTTGTAGCGTTGTCATCATGTGACGTTGTGACTATTGGACCGACATGCTCACATTCTGGATCACGATTTCTTCTCATAAGAGTTGCAGAAGCTTTTGTTGATTCATGATATTTGCATCAACGTAGCAAAAGCATGGAGTGGAAATATCATAGTCACTTGATGAAGATATGCACATATCATGATTTCTTTGGACATGAATGTGATGTTGAAACATATTGGATTTCACATACACATCATAACACAAACACAATTAGGCGTATAGTTTAGATGGTTTAGAGAGAGAAAGTGGGATATTCTAGAAAGAGAAACTCATGGAAGGTTAGATTCCAAATAAACATCCAACCGTCTCCCTTATGAGGAGAGGGCTATTTATACAAAGAGTGACGCCCTCCTTCGGGCTGTGGATCAGGCATACAGTGGGTAAAGACCCGTCCTTCCTCCACGGAGTTGTACTAGACTAAAATATACTAATAACTAATTAACAAATATCATACTAAATGATATGTCTACGAGCTAACTTAAGCTAGATTACATTTAGGGGTGACCGATCCTTCACTATAGAATTTCCATATCCTAACAATCTCCCCCTAAGGGAAGTCACCCCATGAAATATAATTTGCATACTAGCAAACTATTGTTTCTTCAGTCTTGAGCTCGTAGACTTTAAATACTTCAAATTAATCAAACATTGTGCTTCCGTGGTGATTTCATCATTGTTCAACTGCAATGAATCTTTCGTGGAGGTTATAGAGCTGATCCACTTGATAATGAGTTATTTGAGCCAGCTTTGAGATCATCAGCAAACATAAATCTTTGACTCATCCTTTGTAGTGTTGGTATTATGTGATGTTGTGACTTTTGGACCGACATGCTCACATTCTGGATCATGATGAATTTTTATCAGAATAGCAGAAGCTTTCGTTGATTCATGATATTGGCAACAGCGTAGCATGGAGTGAAAACATCAGAGTCATTGATGCACTAATCATGATTTCTTTAGATATGAATGGTTGTGTGAGCATGCGGCTATGGATTGACCGCTTCATTCTGATCAGCTGCAAACGTCGGGGTGTACCTGCATAAAACAGTTAGCAATAAAGCGTACGAAAGTGTCTTTGATCACTTTCGTTGAATTGAGGTACACGGCCCACGGTTCCCCGTTGATCAGTACAAGTACTGCCTGTGATCAGGTAAAATTCCGAAGAATTTCCTTGACAAGGTTTCGCAGCTGCTCTAGCTGTTCTCAAACTGGAACGTCTCAAAGAAGACAACACGGAGTGAGTGAACCAGCGAATTGAGATTCACTGATTGATAAAAAGAGATTTGAAAAACAATCGTGTATCGTTCAATAGAAATTGTTTTTGCAATACAACGAAGGTTTTAATGAAAATCAATTATCAATCATAAACACCTTTTATTTTGAAATATTTGTACACAGTCGATGTGCTAAAGAAAACATTTTTTAAGCACAACGACCGGTTTTTGAAAGGAATCCGTCAATCCATAACCTGAACCAGGATTGATTTAAAAAGTTGAATCGCCCCATTGTTTATGTTCAGTTGTCACATGGTTGGTCTATTAGATAGATCTCACATGCCACCTACTAGGAGCTTGTTTGATGTTGGCTCCAGAAGGCTTTCCATATTCATTGTGAATATGTATGTATATCACTCAGATGTTCTGGCAATACCACAAGGATAATGCGTAGGACTCATGAGATGTAATCTCTCTTTCCACATTGTGTGAAACATAGAGTCTTCATTGTAAGTGTCCTAATGAGATTTATTGATGATCTCGTGGCTCTAGACTCAATTGTGCATATTTGGTTCCTATGCCGGTGACTAGGGAGATGGTCTCCTTCTTCAATACCAACTATCTCTAAGAGAAAGTTGATAGATTATGTCGGTTCCCTATGAGAATGAAACAAGTCCTTTTAAGAGGAACTTGAGTGGTTTGGAAAGTTGAAGTGCAGTGCGTCACTGGGTCCATGACGTCTTGTCTTCAATACCGATGTTACCTTGGTAACCACCAGTAGTATATGAATTGAACCCGGTTTCTGCCCTAAGGTTGAATTATTGGAGGGCTATTTCTTTTCACCCTTTTCATATTCATTTCTTTTTCATTCTTCAACCCCTTCAGTGCTTACCGAGACTTCATAACTAGAACCTTGTTGGGTTTATTCCAGTTCTAGCTCTATCTCAGTCCGCACTCTTCCTATATCTCACTTTTCTCCTTTTTTCGTCATACCTAAGGACTCTACACTATCTGGTGGATTGTCCCTGGGTAGATCCCTCCGGTTCTGGCGGATCGTGGGAACAAATACCTAACCTTATCATCCTTATATCACCATACATAAAGTAAATATGGTCGGTCTATTTGGTATTGTTCATCTGCCATTGGAACTAATTGAAAACTATTTGAAAATCAATCCAGATACTTGTGATATATTATCAAAGTATTTTGTATCTGAATTGTTTTTGATAATTTTAGAAATAGAGCTCCCCTCAACATGTGCATCATGTATTTGAGATGGTTTTAGCACATGGAGGCAAAAGGGCTTGAAAATCTCAGATTTAAGAATGAAAGCTTCGTTTCTTTGATCAACCATTTCTAAAAGTTATCTACATCACTTTCCCGATTTAAATTAGCATTTTTCATACTTTGATAAAGATATTTATATGGGAAAGGATGTGGTTTTCAAAAGTTTCTCCCCCTCAATATGTGCCTAGAGATTTGAAATTGTTTTGCACGAGGAGGAAAAAGTTCTTAGAAGCATATTTACGATTATACCGCCATACTGAAACCGATTGAAAATCAATCAAGGTACATTATGATGAAACATATAAATCTTTGTACCTTGAAAGTTTATTTTCCTTTTGAAAATGCTCCCCCTTAATATATGCTTCGAGATACGAAAAAATTTTAGCACATATTAGAGAGCAGTATGCACTTTGAAATAGTCATCTTTTATCATCTTTCATATTTATATCTGTTGGAATCACTCCTAAACCTTAATTCAAGTGTTAGTTTCTCATATGTAATAGGTAGCTTATTATGGCCTTTATGTTTGTTTAAGGTCTAGCTTATGTAGAAGGCCCATAAGCTTAGGCCCATGTCCAATAAGGTAAAGGGAAGGAGTGGGAGTGTTGCCCTAGCTCCTTGCCTATAAATACCCTTGTAAACCTTCATTTGAAGGTTGGTTGTTTAAGTTATTCTCTTCACATACATCTACACATAACCGTCTTTATTATATCGTGTGTGTGTGTGTGAATCTTGTTCAATCGCCTCTCTATCTCTTTCATTGAAGCTTGTGTTGTAAATCTAGTGACCTAACAGTGGTATCAATCGCCAAATAGTTGGGTTAACACTTTCGTTTTTGAAGTTTTTTTGTTTTGGTCTTACGCGTAAACGTGCTTAACACTTTGGTTCGCTTAAAAACTCGTTTTTTACACTTTTTAATCCAAGATTCTTGTACTTTCAATGTTTTAAGGTGTTAAAATACTTGTTTTTGGCAAAAAGTTTCAACCTTTACACGTGGATCTAAGTTTTTACGCTTGTTTTTGTTCGTGGGTGTCGTTCTACGCGTAACCCGTTTAGCTGTTTTCGTTCATCAAGTTTCACACTTTTGAGTTATTTTGGTGATAATGAAGCTATTCCATAACAAAAATCTGGTTTAGAAACAAATTTGGGCAAAATCATTTTTACGAGTAAGCTACGCGTAAGTGAAACCCTAATCTTACGCGTAACTTTATCCGTGGTTTGATCTTCAGTTTCGTGGTTTACTCCGTGTTTTCTTGCTTGGATAAGCCTGAAAATCCGTCGACTTTGGATATCTTTTGCACTGTGATTGTGTAAAAGATCATTTGGGCAAAACCCTAAACTTACGCCTAAGCATAAATCTTACGCGTAGAAATCCTACGCATAAGATTCATCTTACGCATAAGCCTAGTCTTAAGCATAAGGTAATCCTACGCCTAACTTTGTGTCTACGCATAACTTTAGCGTCTTTTCTCTACTTACGCGTAAGCTAAATCTACGCGTAACTAGTGATTGTTACGCGTAACTTTGGTGTTTTTACGCATAAGTCCTACTTGGTTTATTGTGATTTCTACGCCTAAGAACACTTCATCAACAAAGGTTGATTCGACTACAAAGATCCATTTTTACCAACACAAGTTTTTCAACATGTCACAACCACCATACTCTAACTATTTCCCTTACACTTATTCTCAACGTCAACAACAACAACTAACTCCACAACATCAACAATGGAATCAACAACAAGCAATTTATCAACAACAATTTAATCAACAACATACTCCACAACTTGCTGCAATTCCACAACCTCAAATGGTTCAACCACCACCAAGTCTTCAAGTTCAACCCTACACAAATGAATTCAATCAACATCCATCAAGGAACACTATGAAGGAACCCACTTGGTTTGCAAAGATGTGTGAAGCTTTAAGCAGCCAACAATCAATTCATGAGGCTGGATCACTTGATAGACCTCCAATGCTCACTCCAGTAAACTACGATCAATGGGTGATAAGGTTCTTTAGGTTTTGTGATCTGAAGAAGCCACATGGAAAGTTCTTAAAGAAGGTTATCTTGGAAGGTCCATTTCAGATGCCTACTGTCATTGTACCCGCTGATCCAAATGCTAATCCACCAAGAGATGAACAATCCAACATTGCTACTATTCTCGACCTGAATGCAAAGGAACTTCTACACTATGAAGCTGATGAGCTTGCAATGCAATATATCCTATTAGGATTACCTAACCCAATTCTTTGAAGTGTTGATGCTCAAAAGACTGCAAAGGAAATGTGGGATCATATTCATCTTCTTATGGAAGGATCTGTACTCAATCCGGAGGATTTGGAATCCAAAATTTACTTGGCTTATGAACACTTCATGATTGAACCTGGAGAGACACTAGAGTCTTATCATCATCGTTTTTCAGACATCATCAATGATTTAGATAAACACAACATCATCATGCCAAGAATTGCAGTGAATACTAAGTTCCTGAGTAGTCTTGGTCCTGAATGGGAGAAGTATGTCATTTTTCTCCGTCAAGCGAAGAATATGCATCATTCTACATATGGATTGTTGTACGATTACTTGAAGCCTCATGAAAAGGAAGTTGATAGGGAAAGGATTCTCCGTGCTCAAATTGCTCCACCGACACATCCGGAAAATCAACAACTTGCCTTATATGCTCAAAACAGTTATTCTCCTCAACCAGCAACTCAACCAACTGCTACAATCACACCATATGATCCTTCACAGCCTCAATCTCAACAAACTCAATTGGTTCCATACAACAACAACAATGCTCAAGAACTTGTCAGTGAAGCTAATGAGGAATCTGATCCGTTCGAAGCACTGCAACAAGGATTTGCTATGATTGCTAATGCCTTTAGCCGTTATACCAACAAATCCAACAACCGTATTCGTTCCTCATCTAACACAAGGAATCAAGCTGTTGTGAACAATGGAAAAGTTGAAGTTCAGAATCGTGGTTATGGTCGTCAGATGAGCGGTGGTCAAGGGTTTAATGCTGTGGGTAGGAATAAAAATCGAGCTCAAGTGGTGGAATAGGGACATGCTCAAACTGGGTTAAATGGTCTTCGATGTTACAACTGCAATGAGAAGGGACATCTGGCTAATGCATGCCCAAAGCCGAGGACAAGGGGCAGTGCTTATCACAAAGAGGCTCTTCTTTTGGCTCTTAAGGATGAAGCTGCTGGAACTCTCACAGACAAAGAACAAAGCTTTATGGCAAATGCAGACTCAGATGATGATATGGAGGATTTGCAAGACAATGCAGTTATGTTGATGGCTAATATGCATGAGTTACACATGAGTGACACAGGCCCGGTGTATGACACTGATGGCTTGTCTCAGGTACCCGAACAAACCATATTCATCTCCGATCTACTATCTCCGCCAACATCTGAATCCGGCAAGGCTCAGAATGTTCAAAATGAGTCGTCCACATCTCATTCCGACGATTTTCAACTAGCTCGTAGTTATATTTGACGATCAAGATGACCAAATGGTTTCCCTTGATAATCAAATTGACTCTGTGGTTATACTTGAGGATCTAAGCAATGATCATGTTGTGACTCACGTTGAACACGCCGAACTTTTGCCTCATCCAGATTTTGCTCGTTTAATACAAGACCAACAAACCATAGTGGAAGAATGTCGTGCAATTAATCAGGACTTGAAAAGTAAAAATGCACTGTTAACCAAGGATTTTGAATGTTTACAAAAGCAACTCAACTTTTTCAAAACTCAAGAAAAACGTGAAAAGGTTTTGAAGCAGCCTTTGCTAAATCTCATCAAAATGAAAAATATTTAGAAAGACAGATGCGTGATCTAGCCGCTTCGAAGAATGCTTTGTTGTCTGAAATAGAACAACTGAAACATGAACATAAAAAGCAAATTAACGCTCTCACCTTGGAAAATCAAAAAGCTAAGGCTGAGTTGTTAACTTGTCAAAAACAGTTCTCTGCATACAAAAAGCATTCAACGAAACGAATAGATGATCATCTTGAAGAAATCATTGGCTTGCAAAACAAACTTAAAGAGTTTAAAACTGTTGTTTACAAACATGGTGAGTCGGTCACAACTATTGAAAAGTTTACTTTAAAACCTAATCCAAATGGCTATGGACCAAATCTTGCTGATTACAAACCTAAGCTTTCAACCAAAGCATTCAAACCAAATCCTGAAGTTTCCAGTGCAGAATATTAAATTGATAATTCTGTTATGAGTGTTGTTGAATATCATCGTCAAGAGGAATTAGATGCAGAAGACGAGAGTCGATCAAAATTAGAAAAAGTTGTTTACAACAAACCTTTTAACTATTCCAAAGCGGTCACTTTTGTCACACCAACGGATTCTTCTAACACACCAAGGATTATCACAAAAACGTCTGAGTCTTCTAATGTTAATCCCAAACCAGATTATGCACAAACTTATGGTCCTTTACCTTCCATCAGTGAAGTAAACTCAAAACCTGAAAATCGCAAAATTCTTAGATATTTTGACCTTTTCATGGCTGACCTCAAAACTTTACAACATGAGATAGAATATCATTCTGAAATCAAAGTTCAACATTTTCAATCGCCTCTGGCGCGAGAAAAAAGTGACATTTTTCAGAAAAATCTTTTACCAAATGTTAAAAATTTGAAAAGTTGTGCATTGTCTTGGGAAAGGGACTTTCATAAGGAACTTGGAATGATGAAGGTCGTTTTCGAGAAAACAGAAACATCTATTTCTAATACTAAACATAAAAAGAAACTGTTGAGAAAAGATGTTGATCGACTCTTGGAAGATGTCATATGTGATGATGTCCATACTGTTGTGCTATTGAATTCTTTGTCATATGCATTTGATTATATCTCTGCTGATACTGTTGCTTCTTTAGTCAATGTTGAGAACACTGATAATGTGCTTCAGATAGAGTCCTTAAAAGTTGAAAATAAACGATTGTCAAACGAACTTTCAAATGCAATTCGTCGTCTTAATTGGTGTCAAAAAGATATTCACGATCAACAACTTGCTTTTCAACACAAAATCGCCCAGTTGCGTGCAAAATCTTCTGATCCTAAAATTGCGCAACTGGATGATCAAAATGTGTCTTTTAAATGTCAAATCTCAAAATATGAACAAGAACTTGTAAAAGTTAAAAAGGAATATGGTGTCATATTTGATTTACTCAAAAAGACTCGTGATGAAGCATCAAATGAACTTGATCATTATCTTGCACACATTAAAGAAGTTATGCATTTTCTTTGGAAATATTCGCTCTGAAAATCAAGATCTGATTCACACTATCTTCAAGTTAAGAGAAATGTTAGGAAAGTATGAACAACTTCCGCCTACCGTGATTAAGAGAATAGCACCAGTAACACTTAGTAATCGTGACCCTACAATCCCAACTACCAAATCACAAGTTGCTAACGTGCTTCCTTCTACTGAAACAGGAATAGTTGCGTCTTTTCCAAACGTCCGCACTTCACAGCCTAGGAGCACTACATCAAAGAATAGGAAGTTGCGACCTAAGAAAAGATCAATAAGGAATGCTAAAGTAGAAGAACACCCTAGGACTATGAATAAGACTCACGTTGCTTCCACTATAGATATTGCGTCTGGCAAATGTAATAGAAATAGTGATGTAACGAATGCTAAACCGTTAAGTACTTTTGATATTCAGTCTGATGCACCTTGTGTTATTTGTCGTAAAAGTATGAATTCTGATTGTCATGACAAATGTGTTACTAAAGCTATCATCTCTCGTTTAAGGAATCCTAAGAATCGAAATACCTCTAGGCCTACTAATCCTTCTAAGTCTGTGCTTGGTAGACCGCCCTCTTTAGATTCTAAGAAATGCATTGCTATCCCCGTAGCTCCAGTTTCACCTCCTAGGAATGTAGTACCACCTAGTGCATTCACTAAGACTAAAGCAAATACTAGTTGGAGATGGAAGAAATGGATATATAACACACTAGGATTTAAATGGATACCTAAAGCTATTGATGTGTGTATGTCTACTATAACTGCTCCGGAACCCTCTAACATTTCGGGTTCCACATCTACTTCTATTCCATCTGTGTCGTCTGTGTGTAATGCAGGTGATACAGATCATTCTCTGGATTGTTGATAGCAGATGTTCCCGACACATGACAGGCAACCTTAAACTGTTATCAAACTTAATTGCAAAGTTCATTGGCACTGTCAGATTCGGGAATGATCACTTCGCAGCTATCATGGGCGACAGTTAGCATGGTTTATTATGTGGAAGGCCTCGGTCACAATCTGTTTTCAGTAGGTTAGTTCTGTGATGGAGATTTGGAGGTTGCTTTCAGGGAGAAAACTTGCTTCATTCGTGATCTACAAGGAAACGACCTTATGTCTGGCTCGCGTAATTCCAGTCTTTACACTATCTCTATGCAAGACATGGTTGCTTCATCTCCCATTTGCTTACTTTCAAAGGCAACATCAACAAAATCCTGGCTATGGCACCGTCGTCTCTCACATCTAAACTTTCAAACCATCACCAACCTTGCTCGACACAAACTAGTTGAAGGACTCCCACGATTTCGGTATTCTAAAGATCACCTTTGTTCAGCTTGTGAACAAGGGAAAAGCACTCGTGCTCATTTTCCTTCAAAGGTGGAACACAGCTCTCGGCATGTGCTTCATCTTCTTCACAAGGATTTGTGTGGCCCGATCTTGGCGTGCAAGCGATCAATGGCAAGCGCTACATCTTAGTAATTGTTGATGACTATTCACGCTGGACTTGGGTCTACTTTCTTTGAAGCAAAGATCAAGCTCCACAAATGATCATCACCTTTCTCATGAAAATACAAGTTCACTTCGGAACACCGTCCGACAAATCGAATAGACAGAGGCTGAATTTGTTAACCAAACTCTTCGTGAATTTTATGAGAAAGTGGGAATTCAACATCAAACATCTATTGCACGTACACCAGAACAAAACGGAGTTGTCGAAAGACGAAACCGAGCGTTAGTGGAAGCTGCAAGAACAATGTTAATTAATGCTAAACTTCCAGATTACTTATGGGCGAAGTTGTATCTCGCATGTTATACTCAAAACCGTTCTATGATTACAAAGCGCCACAACAAAACACCTTTCGAGCTTGTCCACAACAGAAAACCGAATCTCAAACACTTTCATGTATTTGGATCTCTTTGCTATCCGAATAATGATCGTGATGACTTTGGAAAGCTCAAAGCCAAAGCTGACATTGGAGTCTTTATAGGATATTGTGTTAATTCTAAAGGTTTCGAATCACGGAATCGTCGAACAAAGGAGGTTATGGAAAGCGATTCATGCTCATTTTGATGAACTTCACGGAATGGCTTCGAGTATAACGACTTAGAACCGGTCACAACCGCTTAAACTTCCCCAAACCCCATCATCGGTGAACAAGCCCCGACTTACTCGTCAACAAATGGAAAGACTATTTGCTCCTTCGTTCAGTGGCGATATTGATGAGCGTGCTCGGTGTATCCGATGTTTCATTTGCTCAACGATAATACTCTTATACCTGATACACCTGCTACAACAACTACTGTTGAAGAAGCACCACCAGTTGACTCCAACATAACAGTTGAACAAACCGCCTCCAACAATGATGAATCGGTGATGATGTTCGAATGAAGTACCCCCACCTGCAGATTTTGATCCAAATGCGTTCTTCAGCCCGTTTGCTAATGAGGCTGCGCACGGATGTCGCGAGAATCTTCAACAAGCCATTTGAATCCTCAAAATCTGCACAATGTATACCAACATCAACCCTCCACACATAGATGGACAAAAGACCATCCTCTGGAAAACATTATTGGCAACCCGAATCAACCATTCGTTACAAGACAACGCGTCTTCACTCAGATGGTGAACATTGCATTTATGCACTCACTGTCTGCCAATCTGAACCTAAAACATCAAAGACGCAATGACAAAAGACAACTGGATTGAATCCATGCAAGAAGAACTCAACCAATTCAAGCGTCTTGAAGTATGGGAACTGGTTGAAAGACCAACAGGAGTCTACGTCATTGGTCTCAAATGGATTTGGAAAAACAAATTGGATGCTAAAGGAAACGTTATCGAAATAAGTCACGTCACGGTGGCTAAGGGTTATCGTCCGGAAGAGGGTATTGACTTTGAAGAATCTTTTGCTCCGGTTGCTCGTCTTGAGGTCGTTGGATATTTCTGCGTTAGCGGCTCATATGAATATGACGGTCTTTCGGATGGATGTCAAAACTGCGTTTCTAAATGGACAACTAAAAGAAACGGTTTATGTCACCAACCGAAGGATTCGTTGATCCCGCATTCCCGAACCATGTCTACAAACCTGAACAAAGCTCTGTATGGTCTCAAACAAGCTCCTCGGGCATGGTACGATAAGCTATCATCTTTCCTCATTGCCAATAATTTCACCAAAGGTTAACTTGACCTTACTCTTTTCATACAATATCACGGGGAACATATCTTAATTGTTCAAATTTATGTGGATGACATCATTTTTGGGTCTACACATAAAAAGTACTCAATCACTTTTGCAAAACTAATGAAGAAAAATTTTGAAATGTCCATGATGGGTGAACTTACGTTCTTTCTAGGATTACAAGTTCATCAATCACCCCATGGTATTTTCTTGAGTCAGTCCAAATATGCCCTTGAATTGTTAAACAAGTTTGGAATGAATACCTGTGACACTTATGCCACGCCAATGGCTCATACCAAGAAGCTAGACGCTGATTTACATGGGAAATTGGTGGACGATAAAAAATACCGTAGTATTATTGGGTCTCTCATGTATCTAATAGCTAGTAGGCCTGATATTGTCTTTTCCATATATCTTTGCTCTCGTTATCGGTCGCGACCAACCGAAACCCACCTCTCGAGGCTAAAAGAATCCTCCGATACATCAAGGGAACCATTAATTTGGGAATCTTGGTATCCGAAGGATTACGGTTTTGAACTAATCGCTTTTAGACGCCGACCACGCAGATGCTTAGATTCACGGAAAAGCACTTTCGGAGCTTTACAATTTCTTGGTGATAAACTGGTGTCATGGCAATCGAAGAAGCAGGATTGTACATCGCTGTCCTCAACCGAAGGAGAATATGTAGCCATGTCGGCGTGTTGTGCTCAAGTCATTTGGATGAGAACACAACTCAAAGACTATGGTTACGTATTAGACAGAATCCCGATGTACTGCGACAATCGGAGTGCCATTGCGATCTCGTGCAACTCGGTTCAGCACTTTCGAAATCAAAGCACATCGATCTTCGATATCATTTCATCAAGGATCACGTGGAGCAGTGGTACCTTGTTGAATTATATTTTGTGGGTACAGAATACCAATTGGCAGATCTTCTCACCAAAGCCTTGCCTCCGCTAGGTTTAATGAGTTGGTCCACCGGATTGGTATGAGGTGTTTGACTCAAGAGGAATTGGATGATCTCCCAAAACAGTCTTAAAACACTCAAACACCAAAATCTCTTTTGTAAATAAATTTTTCAAAAACAAAATACAAAAATATAAAATCTGATAAAACAACAAAAATACTCTTCTATCTAATTTTTCTTTCAACATTGCAAGTACATTTCTTCTGTCAACATTATAATCTTTCAAAATTCAATATTTTTCCGATCAAGTGTTGAGGAGGAGAAAATAATCACTTAACTGTTTCTAAACATCTGTGTACTTGCATGTTATTTTATCCCGGTTGTTTATTGTATCAATGGTGGTAAATTTTTCTGGTTAAACTGACACTCCTCGGACTAAAATTTATAACCTTTCATCATTTTCTTAAGTCGAGGGGGAGTGTCGTCAAAGTTATTTCCTAAAATCTTTTGTTTGGTAAACAAAATGGAAGTTAAATGGCTTTGGATGAAAATGGAAAAGGTGGAGGGACCAAAACTGCCAAAATCTCAAAGTCATTTTAATAAAAACATATCCACCTAACTTACCCTTCACATTTATTACTTACACCTAAAAACATCCTACGCCTAGATAATAGTTCAACAAATCCGTGTTTGGATCATCAATTTGTAAGTGATTTCATGTTTATAACAAGCTTTTAAGCAATGGTTTTGAATTTTTCAAAAATCCAACGGTTTAATCTTGAGATATTATCACTTTTGTGTCTTACGCGTAAATGCACCCAGAAACACGAATTGAGTGTATTTGAAAACTAGGGTTTATGCGTGGTTTTGGGTATTTTCAAATGTGAATGTTTTTGGTCAAAAAGATTGTTGTGTGATGTTGTTGTCATGATGAATTAATGTTATCTAAACCTTAAAACAACCCAGAAACATTAATTGATGATAAATTAGTAACTAGGGTTTAATGTTCTTAGGTTTGGGTACTTATGATTCACAATTTTTAGGTGTTAAAACTTGGTAAACATTTCACTCTCACAACACCTTAGACTTACGAGAAATACTTTGGTGCATATCCTATGGCTAGAAATCATATGCGTAATTTGAACTTTATGGTTTTGACTACGCGTATTTTCTACTGTTTGAATGAGTTTCATGCCTATGATCATTTTTTAAATGACTATACATGTTAAGATTGATGATATGATGATTTTATTTCAGGCTTGCTACGCATAAAACTCAGAATCAAGGTCCTTGTTACTCTACGCATAAGGATCACCTTACGCGTAGAAAGTTATGCGTAAGAGAAATTTTACGCGTAATAGTTACGCGTAAGGTTCTACAATGGGACTACTGGCGTATCGTGAAGGATATGCGTGCATGACTCTACGCATAAGGTCTACTCTTACGAGTAAGCCTTACGCGTAAAGTCTTTATACGCCTACGCGTAAGCTCTACGCATAAGGTTACTCGTTCCTACGCTGTAACATTTCTTACGCGCAGTAAAGATTCCTACGCTAAGCTTTGCCTACGCATATAACCCCTGTTTACGCATAAGCTACTATTCCTACGCATAAGCCTTGATCAAACCTTCGTTTTGAATTGTTACGCGTGCAAACTTGTAAATAAATGAATCATAACGTCACGAATCCAATAATGTCACTAATAAACTTAATCGTTTGATATGTTGTGAACTATAAGTGATAACATAAACTTTAAAACTTAAAGTTAACTAACTCACGAAACATTTCACGGCGTCATTGGACTATTGGACAAACAAGTGACTTAGGACTCGTAACAATCATTAACATTATACATTCAATAATTAGACAATAAAACCTTCTTTGACTAACATTATGTCTTTCGATATGTTGGTTCTTTTGGCTAATGTTATTTCGAGATCACGACATGGTCGCTCAAATGAATGTGGATGCACCGAAGTTCTCACAATTCTGATATCTTCCCTAATGGCTATCCAAGAAAGATTGGAAAGAACAATCTCAGAGTTGACTTTGAAACCCTCACATGCTCAGAATCTTCTTGCTTGATCGCTGTGGATATTCTAAGGAATCATCCGTACGAACATGCTTCTCACACTCGCTACTGCAGGAGATCTACATACAACAATTCTGGAATTCAATGCAAAGGATCAAAGGTCAAAGTGCGGTGACTGTGACGCTCAATCACAAACAAACCACCATCACACAAGCCGATCTTACGGATGTTCTTCTTATTCCCGAGATCGAGCCAACCGACTTCTATGCCACACCTCATGAAGAGACAGTTACGAAATTCCTGATTGATATTGGCTATGATGAAGCTTCGTGAATAATCACTAAGCATTCTCATGTGGAGCTTAAGAACATTCCTCAACCGTGGAGAACCCTCTACATCATCATTACCAAATCGGTCTCCGGTCGTGATAGTGGTTATGAGCATCCCAAGCTCATGGAACTACAAATCTTCTGGTCATTAATCAACAAAAGGACATCAAAATTGAAGCACGATATGGGAAGACATGATGTCATTTCACAAGAAACTTGGCTCAAAGATTCCCTATGTCGGATACACGAAATTGTTGATCCAGAGAGCACTTGGACTTCATCCCGATATTCCCACGAGGCTCAATGACCCGACAATCATGATATGTTGACTCGAACCCTACCCTATCGTCGAGAATCAAGGAATCGTCAACAAAGAAACAAGGGTGTCGTGTTGCCTGATCACCTTCTCGACAAATGAAATCAAAAGCTTGAAACATACAAAAGGTATCGAGTAGCGTGAGAAGGCAAAGTTGGTCATCTCGATGAAAAGCCTTCTGGAACTCCTACGGAGAACCGTAAGAGGAAGTCTGGAAGTGCAGTAAGCACTGAGAGTCAAAGGAAGGTCCCAAAGAGGAAACCTACTCCAAAGAAGAAAGTTCCCTCCAAGGAAGCTGCTCCTATTCCTACACCTGACCCACAAAGAAAGCTATGGGAAAAGCTCTAAAGATACAAAATCGGACGAGGAGGTCCACTACTCTGAAACCGCAAAGGATGAAACTCCATCAGTACCAAAACCTCCTAGTCCAATAGCTGAACATGGCAAAGGGAAGACTCTATACTTGTGCCATATGATGAAAGCTCAAAAAGTGATGAAGAGCAACTGGATAAATCATATAGGAAGAAGTTCAAATTCATTAGACTCCAACACGTGGCAAAAGAATTTGCTAAGGATCAAATGGGTGGCCCCGGAGGGTCAAGTGGTGTAGCTCAACCTTCACCAGATCGATGCGGTTAATCAACCCGATAAGGAAGATCTGGTGCCACCACTCTTGGAGCAACAACAAAAGCTTGTGGAAGAAACTATTGAGCATGAATTTGAGGAACCTGTTAATGAAAAGTCCGAGAAAGATGAGGGTGACAAAGAAAAGATCGAGACGAAAAAGTGAAGAGAAAGATAAGTCCGGAGATGACGATTATGATAAGTTTCGCTAGATAGTCTGCGGAGGAGACAACCTCTGCACCTCCAAAGGATCCAGAATCTCCTCATGTCTCTTCATCATCAGATTCGTCTTCTCATTCTTCACCACCACCATCAAAGAAATGAACCAAATCATCATCGGATCGTGAAGAAGCCAACTCCATCTTGGATTTCTCAAACTAAGAATTGTGAATCACCAAAGCGTCAAAAGAGTCAAAAGAAAGACATGCTTTATAGAAAGCTGAATTTCATTGTCGATCGGATAACTTATCTTCATGATGAGAATGACAAGATGAAAGTTGAAAGGGAGTATGTACAGAAGCTTATGAAGGATGATCTTCAAGGAAGCATGGACGAGATGATTAAAGGATACTCTCACAAGTTCCTCATGGAGGTCATTCCTAAACCGACAAAGGAGATGTATTACCGAACATAACTTTATCCGAATCTCTTACATTTAGCCAAGCAAGCCATGAAATCAACTCCGATGAATTTGAGCATCAATCCAGTTGAAACTACAATCTTCTCTGATGATGAATTGGTGAACGGCAATTTGGTAGCACAAATGTCGAACAGCTCGCAACATTTGCCTCCCATGAAGCTAAACTGTTTGAAGCATTCTTTGGAATACCAACTCAAGTCATCATTCAGAGAAGAGGCTATAAGGCCTAAGCGTTCAAGAGATGATGATGACAAAGATCAAGATAAGGATAAGGAGCATAAACGCACAAAGAAGTCTGGTGAATCATCTTCGATTTAGTACTCCATGCCTCCTCCACCTCAAGGGACTCCAGCTTAACAAAGATCATCTCCTCCCTCTTACGATAAACCTCATGATTCGAGACACCACCCGGACTCAAAAACCGGTGATTAATTTGAGTATACGGGTGGTGACGATGAAGAATACCATGAGCCCCAACAACAACCCACCTCACCCGACAAAGTACAAAAACCATAATCTTCATCTAGGCCTAAGAAACAGAAGAAGAAGGCGCCCAAGGCTGACGTCCTATCATGGATAGATGAAGATACAACAGAAGAATTTGAATGGTTTTCTACACTTGTCAATTCCACTCCCTACCCTGCTGAAGGTCAAGATTTGGTAGACGGTAATACATTGGAGCATGCAAAGATATTGCAAGAAAAATTCTGAGTAAAGAAGATGACGAAATATGAGTTGTGGCGAATCAAGAATGAAGCTTTTCAATTGTGGAAAGATAGTTCAGAAAGTGCCATCGAGGTCGAATATCACCTTGATAACATTGCTCGAGCTATGTCTGATAACATGGATTGGCTCAACCCGAAAGCAAACATCGACTTTACTGGCGGGACAACCCTCCATATTACGACCGGTCTAAACCACTACCAACAATGGCCAACCAGATGAACCTAGAATTCCATTCGATATTTCTTCAACAAAGACTTGGAATTTCTTCTTCACGGTGGCGATGGTTCAAGGAAATACGCTACATCAATAACACTTCCATTCCCAGCGAATACTCAAACGCATAGCTATCGAGGAAAGAGCTAATCACTTGTTCTCCAACAAAGTGGAAGCATACGACCGAGATGCAATGTATAGGATTCATCATTGGCGGAACGCCAAGAATCTACTACGAAGCTGCCAGGTTCGAAGTCTCAACATGCGGTGTTGATTACTAAAACATCGTTGCCATCAAACACGTTGATCTTTCGTCCAAATGGGACTACACATATCTCAAGAATATTGTGGTCAAGCGACAAGACGAAAGGGATTATGCATTCTCTGAAGGTGACTTTGAGAATTTGTCTATCAACGACATCGAAGACATGTACCTTGCCAAAGTACAGTGTCGTATGAGACAATTCTCCACTGAAGTACAACGTGAATTCATCAAGTCGGTGCTCATCTTCATCAGACGCATAGTTATCAAAGAACGTGTAGAAGATCTCCAGCTGGTAGTTGAATCTTATCAGACCCGTGTCAACTTCACTCCACCGCAACTTGATCTTCCCGACATCAACCAGCTCTCACAACTTACACTCATCGGCAAACCATTCGGCGTCGTTTACCGCAGTGAACTTCAAAGAAATTGCTTGATGGCGTGCATAGATCTTCATAAGTTTGGAGATCACACTTTGAAGATGATTAGGGATGGATTGGCTTACGGTTGAAGGATATACACCAAAAGATCGGGTCTCCTAAGCGATGGAATTCTCCGGATCGAAGGGATGTGAAGAGGATCATCACGATGATTGATGAACGGTTGTATAGAAGGGATCAGTTCAGAAGATTGGAAAGCTATGTTGGTGGTCGACCCAGGAGAAACATCATCGACTTTCAACGCCCGATTCACACTCTGGCGACATCTACGGACTACACGGTACCCCTTGAATTGCTTCTTTCATTATACTTTGGATGTATGATTTATTATGTCTATGGCTTGTGCACATATTACAGTGTACAACCCGTACTTGTAAATAAAGGACCCCGTGGTGCGCTTGATGCCACAATCCTTATAAAAGGAGCGAAAGCTTCTTACTTTTGAGTAAAACCTATCAAACCTTTCACTTTTCAAGGTTTTGCTCAAAAGAACAAGTACTTTTCCTTATGATTTTCAAAACCTCAACCATTTATATCACTTGTTGAGGGGGAGTACTTGACTTAAAACTTTGTTCACAAATTGTTCACAGTGGTCATTCTTCCCCCAACACTCGAAATGGTCATATTTATTCTCAACTTTTCAAAAATAACATTTTATATGCCATTTTTGAGGGGGAGAAAATACGTGATAATAAATATGTTGTGTTTTGCTATATGAACTCTCATGTGAAAAGACTTCAACCCACGAATTGATGAGATCTTAACTGTTAGTAACTCGAAAAGACTTGTCCGGGACGGGTAATAATTTCAAGCTAGTTTGCTAGTGATGTAAACGTGTCTCGCAAAGGACTTGTCCGAGTAGAATGTACCATTCGAGAAACTCTTGGTAGACATGAACCTTGACGGGTTTGACAACCTTTCGGGGTTGTCCACACCTTCAAGATAGTTATTAGAGCTAGTTGTCACCTAAAAGCTGACAATGCAACTCTTTATCTATGCCACGTAACCTTGTGTCTCGGGGAATGTCTATCTTGAGTGATCAATTCAAAAAGCGCTCTTTCCTCACTGTGCATTTAACGTTCAAAACTCTAAAGCACATGTGGAGGGGGAGTATTTATGCAAAATCTCATCTCAACAGTGGTTCAAACATGTTTTCATTTACAGACACTTTGAGAGATTTTCTTGAAAATGGTTTTATGGCAACATAGGTTAGTCATGGAGTTATAAGGTGACTAAGGTTAGGAATAACCGTCCTATGATCCGCCAGAGCCGGAGGGATCTACCCAAGGACACCACAAATAGTTAGTATTTAGAAGTCCTTAGGTATGATTGTAAAAAGGAGAGAATGAGAATCGGAGAAAGAAGGAGTTGAAGAATTAAAAAGAAATGCAAAGAAAAGGGTGAAAAGAAATAGCCCTTTAGATTATTCAACTTAGAGGCGACATCGGTTCAATTCATATGCTACCTTGGTTGTCACTAGATGACACCGGTATTGAAGATTAAAAGTCGTCATGGACCCAAGGACGCATGCACTAAACCTTCTTATCCACTCAAGTTTCTCTCAAACGAAGCTTGTTTCATTCTCACAGGGAACCCTACGTAAACTATCGGCTTTCTCTTAGAGATTGCTGGTATTGAAGAAGGAGACCCTCTCCCTAGTCTCCGCTCGGGAAAACCAAAATGCACTATTGAGTCTAGAGCCACGAGATTCATCAAAAGATCTCTTAGGTACACTTGACATTTCATCACTTGACATTCAACAATAAGAATTTCGGTGGTACATTATCGAGTCCTTCACCGATCTTAGCAATCTGTCGAGAACATTTATGAGAGGTTCACATTTGTGATCCTCAGTGATTGAATGGAAACTCCTGCCGGGTCAACATCAAAGACCACGGACGGGTAAAGGTCGCCGGCAACTCCCCGTGGATTGCGCTTAGTGGTCTCAAACGGTCTACGATCGTGAGGTGATGCTTGTGTACCTCGGCGACTCATCGAATCGTAGGTGTACTTCGGTACATCGTGTTATCTCACTTGTGGGACTCCGATTCAGAAGCGGCCTTTGTAAGAATTAGAGTTGTGTTTTCACACTATGCTGTTAACACTCTCGAAGTTCAAACTTGTAAGTGCCCGAATCCGCTTATTACTAACCGTTTTAATGTTTTCTTCTTATGGAAGCTCAGGAGCGGAATGATCGTGCTGATTCTTCTCATGCTCACGCCAACATCATCACTAATGGAAGTTCTATCCAAAAGCAACACAACAGTCAAAATGATTCTTCGTCAAATCAAAGAATCTACAAAGTTAAAGATTTAAAGAACTTCATCGACTGAATTCCAAGCGTCAAAAGCGTGTGAGCATGTTGAAGAATGACGTGGAGACAACCTGGAAGCGTGAAGCGGCACTGAGGCGGACTTGATGCAGGATAACAACATACTATCACTTTCATCACAAAGAACAATGATCAAAGAACAAAGTTAAAGATGACGTCAAAGCATAAGTGTTCAAAGAAAACTATCTCTACACCTGGGGAGATTGGTTCGAATCAAGGCAATTCTTCTCACAAGAAGAAGAATGTCGAAGGCGTCAAAGCTACTATTACATCAACGCCTTCACCGTTTTTCATCACCAACACTTGAGGGGAGATTGTTGGAATCACTCCTAAACCTTTATTCAAGTGTTAGTTACTCATATGTAATAGGTAGCTTATTATGGCCTTTATGTTTGTTTAAGGTCTAGCTTATGTAGAAGGCCCATAAGCTTAGGCCCATGTCCAATAAGGAAAAGGGAAGGAGTGGGAGTGTTGCCCTAGCTCCTTGCCTATAAATACTCTTGTATAACCCTCACTTGAGGGTTGGTTGTTCAATTTACTCTTTCACATACACTCTACGCCTAACCTTTCTTTACTTGTACGTGTGTGTGTGTTTGTGTGTTGTTCAACCGCCTCTATCTCTTTCATTGAAGCTTGTGTTGTAAATCTAGTGACCTAACATTAACTGACAATGGACATGTTTAGAAAGATAAAAATCATTTCACAGAATAAACATATGCAAATATGGAATAACAAATTATATAAATAAAAAACAAATACCTCGTATCTTTATTTATCAGAAAATAAAAATGTCTTACAATTCTAAATTATCCAAATACTAATTACACACAGATTTACATGAGACTACTAGCTGGTATCAAACCAATATCTCTAGTCAATTTAGAATGCTTAGGATATGCTAAAGCCTTCGTAAATGGATCAGCTAGATTGTCATTTGTGTGAACTTTTAATATCTTCACGTCACCCATTTCAATGGTTTCTCGAAGATAATGAATTTTCGTAATGTCTAGCACCCTTGGTGATTACACTTTCATTAGCTATAGTAATGGCTCCATTATTATCACAATATATATTTATGAGTTCTTCAATTGTGGAACAATGCTTTGTGCTTTTCCAGTCAACAGCACCTCTATTTAAAATGAATACATATTAAGTCTGAGATTTTAGGTCATCAGCATCTGTCAGATATCCACCCTGAGCTCTCGTTTCATATCACCTCCATAAACCAGAAACATATACTTTGTGGAAAACTAGAAGGGGGGGGGGGGGTTGAATAGTTTTGCCGATTTTTAGTTAGTTTCAAAAACTTTAGATTCGTTAATATGTGAGATCTTATGGATGTAGAGAAAGGATAGATCTAATGATAAAGCAAGTAAATAAAGTAAAGCTAAGGGATAGAAATGACACAACCGATTTATAGTGGTTCGACTACAAGGACACCTTCCTTGCCCTACTCCACTCCCCGAGTCACCTACTCGAGAGTTTAAGCACTATGTCAACAAACTCCTTCACTTGGCGGAGAAGCCTTCACAACGTTGCTTACACCTTTTCCCGGTACAAAGCTAAATACCGAGTCCGTAACACGGTGGACCAAACCAACACGCGACTATTACACAACAAATATAAGAAATATCAAATACAAGATCTTCTCACATGTAAATCTCATGAGGAACAAATCAATCAAGGACCCTTTCTTGGATGACTTGTAGAATGCTTTCGTGATCTCGCCTTTATAGAAGGACCTATATGAGAATCACTAAAGAAAGAAAGAAGGAAGTACTCTCTAGATCAAGTGATCTTTTGTTAGAAGAGAATGAGAGAATTAGTAAGAAGAGGGGTGAGTTAGAATGAAGAAATGACTCTCTATTTATAGGCAATTTCTGCCACTATTCCTCGGATCCCACAGATCCCTCCCACTTAGGATCCGTCTAGTGTAATCCTAGGGATCAGTGGGACGCTCCTCTTTGCCCATGGGTTTTTTGGTTATGGGTAATGGGTTATGGGTTGGTCCATGGGTTTTCCTTTAGATTCAATGTATCTAATGAATACATTGTATCTATTCAAATGGGTATGGGTTAATGGGTTATGGATATGATCCATGGGTTGTGGTTTTTACCCATCCTAATAAACTATTACAACAAATGATTAATTACAACATTTGTATATTTAAATGGCTATATGTAACTGCTTTACAAAAATAACATGTATCCTTATAATTGTACTTAAGATAACATTATATTTGTTATCAACAAAACACAAAGACATCGCAAAATATTAATAAACGTTTTTACGGTTTATTTGTATTAACATGCTTAGTATTGCGTAAATACTTAAGAATATTCTTAACAACAGTCCAGTGAAGTTCACCTGGATTCTGTTGAAATCGGCTTGTCATGTTCTACGGCGAACGCAACATGAGGACGAGTACATCTCACAACATATATAATTCCACGTTTGGAAGTCTCCATGATTTACTCAATTTAGGCTCATCTTGCATTGGGATAATTCCACGCTTGGAAGTCTCCATGAAATATCTTTTCAAAATTTTATTAATGTAAGCACTTTGACATAAACCAATTAATCTTCTTAATCTATCTCTATAGATCTTGATTCCAAGAATATATGCAGCTTCTCCTAGATCTTTCATGACAAAACATCTTCCAAGATAGGATTTGACATCTTGTAATATTGGAATGTTGTTTCCCATAAGTAATATGTCATCAACATATAGAATTAGAAAAGTGGCATAACTCCCACTAGCTTTCTGATATACACATGGCTCATCTTGATTCTGAGTGAAACCTAATTTCTTAATCTCATCATCAAAACATTTATTACACTGCCTAGATGCTTACTTAAGTCCATAAATGGAACGCTTGAGCTTGCATACTTGGTTAGGTTATTTTGGACTAAAAAAATCTTCAGGTTGCACCATATAGACTTCTTTAGAAAGATGTCCATTGAGGAAAGAGGTTTTGACATCCATTTGCCAAATCTCATAGTCATAGAATGCAACTATGGCTATGAGAATCCTTATAGCTCTAATTTCTGCAACAGGAGAAAAGGTCACTTTATAATCAACCCCGTAGGTTTGAGTGAAACCCTTTGCTACAAGATGAACTTTAAAGGTATGTACTGCACCATCCATGTCAGTCTTCTTTTTGAAGAGCCATTTGCTACCAACTTTTTTACAGTTAGGAGGAAGATCAACTAAGTCCCAGACTTCGTTGTCTTTCATGGATTGCATTTCCACATTCATCGCATCAAGCCATTTCTTGGATTCAGGATCCAACCATGCAGCTTTATAGTTATTGGTTTCACCAAGATCCCCTAACTCATGTTCCTCAGCATCGACATATAAACACATTCGATTTGGAGCACGGAGTGTCCTAACAGACTTACGAATGAGATTAATATCAAGAAGAAGATACAAATCCTTCTGTAGACACTAGCTTAGGTCATGATGAGGATGAT
>OU343216.1:171233695-171259415 GCA_910596185.1 Chrysanthemum makinoi | reverse complement strand
GATCTCTCGTATGCTGGAATGAGGTTGGTGATGTTCAACTCACCGGCCTAAAAATTGTATGGGACACAACTGAAAAGATTATTAAGATCAGAAGTAGACTACAAGCTGCTAGAGATCGCCAGAAAAGCTACACTGACACTAGGCGAAAACCCTTTGGAATTTCAAGTTGGAGATAGGGTCATGCTAAAAGTCTTGCCTTGGAAAGGCGTAATCCATTTTGGAAAATGTGGGAAACTAAGTCCACGATATATTGGACCATTGAGAATCCTAGCAAGAGTTGGTCCGGTAGCATACAAACTCGAGCTACCTCAAGAATTAAGTGGAATCCATAACACTTTCCACGTGTCAAACCTCAAGAAATGTCTATCCGATGAAAGCCTTGTCATTCCACTAGACGAGATTAAGCTCGATGACAAGCTACATTTTATTGAGGAACCTATTGAAATAATTGGACCGTGAGGTCAAACAGTTGAAACAAAGTCGAATCGCCATCGTCAAGTGCGTTGGAATTCTCGCCGAGGGCCTGAATACACCTGGGAAAGAGAGGACCAAATGCGACAAAAATATCCGCATCTCTTTTCGGGTACATCAAACTAAATCATGAGGACATGATTCCCATAATGGGGGAAGGCTGTAGGCCCTCGCACATTTCAGGTCTATATTTTATTATTTTACATTATATAATTACCTTTAATTTTTTAAATGAGTAATCTCAGAAATTTAAATAGTGTGAATTATCCACACAACCAACACACGACTAGGAAAATTCTATGTGTTCAAATACTTTAGTTTCACCACTAGTCATAATTCATATGAATTATTGCCACTTTGCCATTTTTAGGTAAACATTTTTCCCTTTACGTAATACGCGTGCTCGAACCTACGTTATTAGGTTTTAACAACATAAACACACCATATTAGACTTATCACACCTTTAATATACCTAGTTGGACTATATTGATAAGTTTTAATATTTTTGTATGTATTACATTTTTAAGTTACCCGGTTTTAAGTTTCGTGACTTAAGGGCTTAACATTAGTAATTATCGGGACCAAACTACACCTCATAAACTAAATTTTATCACAATTAAAACACACACTACCACCTCATATGAGAGGTGGCGTGTACATGCATACCACAAGGCCACATGGCCTTCTCTTATCATACCTAGCCTTACACACACTTCCCTTGTCCCCCACAAGAAGAGATAACTCTTCATTCGCATCTGTTGGGATATGAAAGTGCTGAAGAATGATAAAGTACTAGATAAAAGCAAAGTGCTGGAAGAAGTCAAAGTACTGTTAAGTAAAAGTCAAAGTACTGCTCGTTCAATCAAAGTACTGCAAAGCTCAAAGACGGTTGTAATAGAATGTTTTATGGAAAGTAATGTTTATCTAGAATGTTCTAAGTTTAGTTTAGTATTACTTGTCGTACAAGGTTTGTAATTGTAAACCGACTAGGGTTATCCTTAAGTCTATAAAAGGATTCCTAGATTGGCATACGAATGTACGTGCATTATTAGAGCTTTTAGAGAATACGATATTAGAGTATTAGAGTTGTTAAAGAATCTGTATAACAAGCAGGTTCTAAGTATTAATATAATTGTTGAAGTTAAAGTTAATTCTTCTTAGCTTTGTTAAGTAAATTCCGCATACTTAATAGAGATTGTTCAGTGTTTCATTGTTAATAACTTAGGATTTATCCGAGGTTATTAAACCCTTAACAAGCTATATAAGTTAGTTTGGTTAGAGTACATCGATCCAACAAGTGGTATCAGAGCTTGTGTGGAAACTCTGACTAAGAAGAAACCCTTAAAAACCTAGTTAACAACAAACCCTAAAGATGTCGACTGAAGCTGCACCACCCCCATCCATCACCTCACTCAGAATACCTGTTATCAGGAAGGGAGAATATGACCTATGAAGTATAAAGATGAGGCAGTACATTGCTATTACAGACCATGCAATGTGGAATGTAATTGTCAATGGTAATGAAGTTGTTGCATATCCTATAGAGATTCCTGGACAACCTAAACCTCCTAAGGCCGTTTTGCCAGCTGCTACAATAAGAAATCAGGAGAAGGCTCTCAACATCCTATTATCTGCTATACCTGATGGTCACCTACTCAAGTTTCATGATGCTAAAGATGCTAAACAACTATGGGCTGCTCTCAAGACAAGGTTTAGAGGTAATGATGCTTCCAAGAAGATGCAACGAAATCTGTTGAAGCAACAGTTTGAAACTTTCACTGTTGGTGAAAGAGAAGGTCTTGATGTTGCCTATGACAGGTTCTAAAATCTCCTCAGCATGCTAGAGTTATACAAAGCAGAGGTATCTGTTGAAGATGCCAATCTGAAGTTCTTAAGGAGTTTGCCATCGACATGGCATGTGATTGCTACTATGATCAGAGGACAACCTGGTTTGGATGTTATGGACTTTGATGATCTCTACAATCACTTGAAGGTGTATGAGCATGAGATGAATGGACAAGCAAGTTCAAAATCTCACAGTATTGCATTTGTATCATCTGAAAAGAGAGGCAGTACTTCCACTAAAAGTACTGCTTCTCCCACTCAAAGTACTGCTTCTCAAATTACTGTTGCCTATTCTACCCCCACCTTTGCTCAACAAGTTACACCAACAAACACCATCCATTCTGATGAAGTTGTTTGCTCATTCTTTGCTCAGCAAGCCACTTTACCAGTTACTTATGAAGAGGATTTGTCACAAATTGAAGAAGATGCTCTTGAAGAAATTGATATCAGATGGCAAGTTGCTATGATCACAGCTAGGATCAAGAAGTTCATGAACAAGACAAAAAGAGGTATCGACTTCAAACCAAAACAGGGTATCACTTTTGACAATCCAAGATTGAATGTTTTAATTGTCAAAGAACTGGAAACTTTGCAATGGAATGCAAGTTTGCTAAATATCAGGCAAACAAGATGACTGAGAAACCTAAGCTTGAACTAAAGGAAATTCCTATTACTGAAACAAAAGCTTTGGTTGCTCAAGAGAATCTATCAGAGGTTGACTGGAGTGCTGAGTTTGGTAATGAACCAGTAACCTATTGTATGGTAGCTATGGAGGAATCAGTGGAAGAGTTTGACTGGAGCACAGCTTTTGATGAGGATCCTGGACATGATGCTTTGGAATCCAGAGATGGTCTAGGAAGCTTTGATTGGAGCATGGAGAGTGAAGATGAACCTGTTCTGCTTGCAACGGTAGCCACTTCACCAAGTTCACCCCTATCTCTGAGGTATGTTCTAAGTGTCATGACTTTTATCAAAAAGTACTTAATGATTATGTGACTGAAAGAGATAATTATCAAAGGGCTAGGTCTGAGGTAGCTGGTTATCAAATTACTTTAGTGTCAATGGAAGCCAAAATAATAACACATGAAAATAATGAAATGGCTTGGGCAAAAAAGTATGAACAACAGGATTATCAGTTAAAATTAAGTGAATGGAAACTAGGATGTAAGATTTCTGAAATTGAGAAGCTAACTAAGGAAAGAGATGAATTGCTAGAAAAGTTTGCTGCTTGGGGACAATCAAGCCTTTCTCATGTTAGTTATGTTGAAAAACATAGAAGAGCTTACATTAGAACTGGACTAGGTTTTGGTATGGACTTTAGTAGCATAGAAAACCCACCTAGTGATCAGGATGAATGTGATTTTGAGGATATAACAACTAGTGATGATGAACTCATTAACTATGTAGACACATCTAGTAATGAAGACTCAATTAGTCAATCACCTCCTGAATATAAGAAAGACAAAGGTTATCATGCAGTCCCTCATCCCACTGGTAGTTTTTAACCTCTTAGGGTAGATGTTTCTCGTTTTGGAATAGACAATCTAGAGTTTAGGAAAAAGCTTATTGGTCAATCTAATTCTGAAACCTCAAAAGAAACAGCTGAGACACCTAAGGAAGATGATGTTAAGAGTCAAGCAGTCCCTTCAACTCAAAGTACTACTACACCTTCAACAGTACCTTTAAGAAAACCTTTTCAAATTATTGCTAAGCCTTTTTGGGATAATTTTGGTCAAAATAGTTTTCATCATTCACCAAAAAGACAGGATAGGTTTGGTCATACACATAGAAGAAGCCATTTTGGGATTACAGATCAAAAATTATGTTTTGTTTGTTATAGTCATGATCATTTGATTAAGGACTGTGACCTTCACTCAGAATATCTAAGCAAATTCCCAAAGAACAAAACTGCCAACCAAAAACCTAGGGAGACTAGACCAGTTTGGAATCACTCACATAGGGTTAACCATAGCAACTTCTCACAAAACTATAGGTACTCTCACCAGAGAAGATCTTTTTCAAAACCCCCAGTACCTTCAAACACTTTTCAAGGTACTGTTAAGCTAAAAACAGTACTTTCTCAATGTACTGCTCAGTTTTCACCAAACACTTTTTGGAATAGGAACCCTAGGAGATCTAATTACTATCAATCTAGAAGGCGTTACAACTCAAAGAAAGTAGCTAGATCAAGGGACTCTACACCAGAAGTTAAAACCAAATGGGTTAAGAAGGAAAGTATTGATGGGGAACAAACAGTACTTTCAGCAAGTGAATGTGAAACAAAGATTTTTGTTAAAGATGACTTTGTTAAAAAGGAAAAAGAGATTTTTGTTGAAAAAGAGAGTTTTGCTGAAAAACCACCACAAAAGATATTTCTTGATTCTGTCTACAAAAACTGTGAAGATTACATATTCAAAGAATTTGAGTATGTTACTCTACAAGGGGAACACAAGTTAGTAATGGCTTGGGTTCCTAAAAGACACTAACTCTTTTATCTTTGTGTAGGGCAACCCAAAAGAGGAGCTTAAAGATCATTTAATTGTGGATAGTGGTTGCTCTAGAAGCATGACAGGAGACAAAGATATTCCGTCAGATTTTAGATCTTATTGTGGAGGAAGAGTTGCATTTGGGAATGATGCTAGTGGAGGAAGAATTACAGGCAAAGGAACTATTAAGGCAGGGAGCATAGACTTTGAGAATGTTAGGTATGTGAAGGAGCTCAAATTCAACCTTTTGTCAGTCTCTCAGATTTGTGATAAGAAACACCCTGTGTTATTCACTGACACAGAATGTCTCATTCTTTCACCTGAATTCAAGCTTGTTGATGATAACTTGGTCATACTGAGAGTACCAAGAACTAATGATGTATAAAGTCTGGATATGAAGAGTCTTCACTCTTCTGGAAGAGCAACATGTTTAGTAGCAAAGGAAACACTTGAAGAAGCACATCAGTGGCATAGAAGATTGGGTCAAAGGAAATTTAGTTAGAGGTTTACCTTCCAAGACTTACAAGAATGATCACTCATGTTTGGCGTGCAAGAAGGGTAAACAACACAAAGCTTCATGCAAGAAGCTTGAAGAAAGAACTATTAGAGAACCTTTGGAGTTGCTGCACATGGATTTATTTGGACCTGTTTCTGTTGCAAGTCTCAACAAAAAGAAGTATTGTCTGGTTGTGACAGATGATTGCAGTAGATTTAGTTGGGTATTTTTCTTGGGATTTAAGGATGATACTTTTGATGCTATTCATGATCTCATAATAGCCCTCGAAAACCAATTGAGACTCAAGGTAAGAGGTATTAGATGTGATAATGGGACTGAATTCAAGAACAAGCTTATGGATGAGTTTTGTTCTAAGAAAGGAATCAAAAGGGAGTTCATTATTGCTAGAACTCCACAACAGAATGGTGTTGCAGAAAGAAAGAACAAAACTTTGATTGAAGCAGCCAGAACAATGCTTGCAGATTCATTACTGTCTATTCAATTTTGGGCTGAAGCTGTAAGTACTGCTTGTTATGTGCTTAATAGAGTATCAGTTACCAAACCTTATATGAAGACACCTTATGAGTTGCTAATGGGAAACAAACCCAACATTCGATTTATGAAGCCTTTTGGATGCCCTCAGACTATTCTCAACACAATTGATAATTTGGGCAAATTTGATGGCAAGTCAGAAGGAGGATATTTATTGGGATACTGCACCAATAGTAAAGGATTTAGAGTTTATAACAGGGTCACCAAAAAGGTTCAAGATTGTCTTCATATTGAATTTTTAGAAGATCAAGAAAATCAGAAGGGTAAAGGTCCTGATTGGATGTTTGATCTTGAAGTTTTGACTCCTTCTATGAATTATGTGCCTGTTAGAGAAGAAAATCAAGCTGTTCACAAAGAAGATGATTTACAGTACATTGTTCATGGAGCTCATATTAGATCTGATGTTGTTCCTGATGAAGAACCCATTCCTGTTGCAACAAAGTAAAGTACTGATGAACCAAAATCCTCATTGTCTGCTGAGGATCAAGCTATTCAAGATGAGCTTAATCAGATGCTTTTTCAAGATGTAGTGGCACATTCTTATGATGGTGATCAAAGAAGAGCTTAGGAAGAAGCAAAGAAAAAGAACAAAACTGTCGAGTTCCATCACAGTACTTTGGATGACAGTACTTTTGATCACAGTACTTTAGATCAAAGTACTGCTGCACCTGTTGACAGTACTTTGGATGATTTGGATGATCCTACCATGCCTGGCTTAGAAGATACTGATGATGAGTTTGAAGATGAAGGTATTTTCTCAGATTCTAATGAAGATGTTGATTTCTCTAATTTGGGTGATAATCTAGAAGTTACACAGACTCCTATATTAAAAATTCATAAAGATCATCCTAATGGTAAAATCATTGGACCTTCTACTCATGGAGTGCTCACAAGAACCAAAGCTAAAGGTTTTTCTACACCTCATAATGCTTTACTTAGCTTTGTGTATAAACAAAACAGGCTAAATCATAAGGATCATCAAACATGTTTGTTCACTTGCTTTATCTCTCAAGAAGAACCCAAGAACATAACTCAAGCATTAACTAAAGAGAGTTGGGTTGAAGCTATGCAAGAAGAACTTCTTCAATTCAAACTTCAAGAAGTTTGGGTATTATGTGATCTACCAGATGGAAAGAAAGTAATTGGTACACGATTGGTGTTCAGAGTCAAGAGAGATGAAAGAGGGAATGTCATCAAGAACAAGGCAAGATTAGTTGCACAAGGATATAGATAAGAAGAAGGAGTAGATTTTGATGAAGTATTTGCTCCTGTTGCAAGGATTGAAGCTATTCGAATATTCCTTGCTTTTGCATCATATATGGGATTTCGGGTTTATCAAATGGATGTTAAAAGTGCCTTTCTCTATGGCAAGATTTCAGAAGAGGTTTATATTAAACATCCTCCTGGTTTTGAAGAACCAGCACATCCAAACAAAGTCTACAAGGTTGTTAAGGCTCTTTATTGTCTTCATCAAGCACCTAGAGCTTGGTATGAAAGGCTCTCTACTTTCTTATTGCAACATGGTTACAGAAGGGCAGCTATTGACAAGACTCTGTTTATCAAAAGAGACAAGAAGGATATCATGTTAGTTCAAGTTTATGTAGATGATATCATATTTGGAGCTACAAAATAGTCCATGGTGAAGGAGTTTGAGAAGGTGATGCAACATGAATTTCAAATGAGTTCTATGGGCGAATTGACTTTCTTTTTGGGGCTACAAGTCAAACAATCAAAAGAAGGAATTTTCATAAGTCAAGATAAGTATGTCTCTGACATTTTCAAGAAGTTCAACTTTGATGCTATGAAGCCAGTCACTACACCTATCAAGTCTATCAACTCATTGGGCAAGGATGAAGATGGTCAATCTGTTGAAGTCAAGCTTTACTGATCTATGATTGGCTGTCTTATGTACTTAACTGCATCTAGGCCTGATATCATGTTTGATGTTTGTTTATGTGCACAATATCAAGTCTCACCTAAGGTCTCCCATATGAATGGAGTGAAGAGAATTTTTAGTTATTTGAAACAACAACCTAAGTTAGGGTTGTGGTATCCAAAAGATTCACCTTTTCACTTGGAAGCTTTTTCAGATAGTGATTATGCAGGTGACAACTATGATAGAAGATCAACCACTGGAGGATGCCAATATCTAGGGGTGAAAACGAGCCGAGCCGAGCTCGAGCTCGTTTAGGCTTGAGCTCGGCTCGTTTATATATAAAAAGCTCGAGCTCGTTTCGAGCCTCACATTTTGAGCTCGAGCTCGGCTCGTGGGATTTTTCACATGCTCGAGCTCGGCTCGTTAACACAAAGCTCGACTCGTTAACACAAGGCTCGAGCTCGTTAACACGGTTATACGTATAGAAAAGATATATACGTATATATTTCTAGGGCTCGTTTAGGCTCGCGAGCCTAAACGAGCCTTTTGTATAGAGCTCGGGCTCGAGCTCGATTATTAAATGAGCCCAAACTTAGGCTCGAGCTCGGGCTCGAGCTCGTTTAGGCTCGGCTTATTCGATCTTTTTACAGATCCGATCCCGAGCTTTTCACGAGCGGCTCGGCTCGTTTCCACCCCTACCAATATCTTGGAAGAAAATTAGTCTCATGGAAATGTAAGAAGCAAACTATTGCAGCAACATCCCTCTGAGCAGAATATGTGGCTGCTGCAAGCTGTAGTGGACAAGTTTTGTGGATGCAGAATCAACTCTTGGATTATGGGTTCAATTTCAAGAATACTCCTATCAACATTGATAATGAGAGTACAATTTTCATTGTGAAGAATCCTGTTTATCACTCCAAGACCAAGCACATTCATATTAGGCATCACTTCATCAGAGATTGTTATGAGCACAGGCTCATTAATGTTGTCAAGGTTCACACAGATGATAATGTAGCCGATTTACTCACCAAAGGATTTGATGTTTCACGATTCAATCACTTGGTGGTGAGCATTGGAATGATTAATTATTAAGCTACATTTAAGGGGAGGACTAATTAGTTAGTTAGACAGTCCTATGCATTGCTTAAGGGGAGGCAATACCATGCCTATTTGGAGTGTTTGTCATTATAGAGAAGAAGATGGAAAAGTACTGCTATTTTATCATATGAAAGTACTGCTCTGGAAAGTACTGCACACGTGGAAAGCACTGCTTGTCTTATCAACGTACTGTTCCAACGGTCAAAAAGAGGGGTAAATATCAAATAACGGTAACTTTGCTATTATGGGTTGTGATTTTTCAAATCCTACCTATAAATAACTAGTTTCCGATTTTCCCTCTCATCTTTATTATTATCAATCTTTTCCATATTTCTCTCTCTCTCATACATAATTATTCGTCAAATCAATCACTTATTCAATTATCAATGGCGATCCAAAAAACCGTTTCTAAACACAACATGGTGGCAAATTTGGATAAGACTGAAGCTAATGTCGCCTTTCATGACATTATTGATTTTCTCACAGGGTCTCCTATTAGTTATGCACTTTTGGTTGAACCAGATATCATTGAGCCCTGGATTCAACAGTTTTAGGCAACTGCTAGGACTCGCATGGAGAATGATGATTCGTATATACAAGCTAAGGTTGCTCGAAGGATTGTCAAAGTTAGTGAAGCTTCCATTCGAGAAGATTTGTTATTTGATGATGAAGAAAGAGCTATTAGATTTGATAAACAGCTTCTTTGGGATACTTTGAGAGATATTGGGTATGAAGGGTCTTTAACTGAAACAACTTTCAAGAAACCCTTATTTAGTCTGCTATGGAAGTACTTGGTTCATGTTCTACTTCATTGTATCAGTTCTAAAAGTACTTCTTGGGAGCAATTTGGATCCAATATAGCATCTGCTTTGGTGGGATTTGCTACAAATCGTATCTTCAATTTTTCAAGGCTGATTTTAGATGGTATGCTATCTCACATCTCTCATGGATCACGCTGGTTAATGTATCCAAGATTTATTCAAGTTTTCTTGAATAAACAACTTCATGATGTACCAAAGCCTTCGAGTCTATTACCTGTTGTGGTACAACCTGCGAAGATCTTCACCTTCATGGCTAGGAAGAGTGATTTGTTTACTGGAAGGAACACTCCATTGACTACTTCAATGATGGAGATTGTTCAAGCAATTAGAGATGAGACTGAATCTAGTGCTGAAAGAGAAGGTACTGTTTCAACTCAAGGTACTGCTTCTCAACGTACTGCATCTCAAGGAACTGCTTCTCAAGGTACTGATGTAAACGAAGGTACTGTAGTTTCACCTACCTCATCTCCTCATGATACTCCACCTATTGCGTCAGAACCAGATATTCCTATTTCCTCATCATCTAAAGGAGATGCAGCTGATATACCTCAAGGGTCGGTTGGATACTTATGCTTTAAACAAGGAGCTCATGAGAATAAAGAAGGACTTTGAAGCTTAAACTGCACAAATTAAAAAGTTGCAGATCAAATTTAGCAGATTAAAGAAGTTTGTCTGGCCATTGGTTCAACATCACAGATTATGGGTCAAGTCTCAAAAGAAGTAAGGAAGGCCAGTAAGGGAATTTAAGAAGTCTTCAAAGAGTAAAAAGGTTAAACAACCATCTTCTATCAATTTAGGGAGGAATCAGAGCAAAGATAATTTGAAAGAAGATGCTGAGACTCATCTGAGATAAAGAAGATGAACCTCAAACTACTGAACCACAAGTAAATCTTCAAAGTACTGAGCCTGAAGAAACTGGTGTTCAAAGTACTGATGATCAAGGTGCTGCTGATCAAAGTACTGCTATTCAAGGAACTTATAGGCAAGAGTTAATTACACCAAGGGTGTTAGATTTTCAAGAAGAAGCTGGTCCTTCAACTGTTATATATGAAGAAGAAGCTGGTCCTTCAACAGTCATACTAGAAAAGGAAGCTGATACACCCAAACCAATACACACTGCAAGTGATGATGAAACTATAGCTGAGATATTGCACGATTTATCAAAACCAAGGGGTGTTATCATTCCAGGAGTTACTGAAGAACAACCACAAGCTTCTCAACCAATAATAGATCCTAAAGATAAAGGAAAAGGTAAAATGGTTGAAACAAAGAAGAACAAGAAGAAGAAGAAGAAGAAGAAGCTTACTTTGGCAGAAATAAGAGCAATTCAAGAAGCCAAGAATGAAGAAGCTGCTAGAAAGCTACAAGCTGAGTTGAATGCTGAAGTTGATCAATCAGTGAAAGAACCTCGTGTTATGCCTAGAAGACCAATTAGTAAGGCTAAAGAAAGAAATGCTATGATGGCATATCTAAAGGGTCAAGGGTATACCGGATTACAAAAGCTGAATTACATTGAGATGAAAGACTTGTATGAAAATGTTAGACAAGATTATCAGAAGCAAGTTGAAAGTATTATTTCTTTCAAGGATGACAAGCAAAAGGAGGATTTGAGTAAAAGAAGCTTAAAAAGAAAAAGAACAACTGAAGCTGAACAGAAATAAAAGAAGACTAAGTTAAGATCAGAAACAGTTGATGAACTGAGGAATTACATTAGAATTGTTGATTTTGAGAACTCTAAATTCAAAGATGCTGCTGTAAAGAAGACAAAGATAATCACTTTTGAAGTTGTAAAATCAAAAGATGGAGATTATTTGATGTTCCATAGGGAGGATGAAAGTTTCAGAACATTCAGTTTACTATGGGATATATTGCATATCATTGATAGAGCAGATCTGTTTCAACTATACCAACTAGTGCAAGAATACTTTGAACATATTCCATCAAGTGGAGTTGGCTTAGTATTATTAGGAGATCTGACAACTATCTTCGAAACTAAGGAAACAAGCAATGATGAACTCTGGCAAAACCAAGAAAACTGGGAGATTACAAGCTGGAGATTCTTTGAAGAATCAGGAGTTCATGCTGTAGAATTGGAAGATGGCACTATGATTCACATGCTAGCTGAAAGAAGATATCCACTCACAGCAGATTTTATGAGAAGAATGCTAGATCATGATATGGAGGTCGAGAATGAGACTGAAACAGCTCTTGTGTTAATTGAGTTGTTTATCGATGGACAATAATAGCTGATGATGAAGCATAAGTACTGGTATGATGTTTACTTATATACAAATTTTTTAAAAGTAAGTACTTTATTCAAAGTATCGCCGACAAACAAGACTTTAACTAAAGTATCGCTTGCAAAAAAACCAGATAAATGTTTTTGAAAGAAAAACTTTTGTTAAGTAAAAGATATTTTTGAAACAAAAGTTAAAAGCAACAATGGTTTTGAGATGGTTATAACAATAGGTTATTAGTTCACCATGGTTACAAAAGAACTGGCTAATCCATGAGCAAACGGCTCTGGTAAAGATATCTCAAATCCATTATATAGTTGACAACTTGCTAATAAGTTGTATGGTAATCAACTCACCATATCAGCAGTGTAAAGAGTTGGATAGCCCACAAGAAAAATGGCTTGTGGTAAAGGCTGTGGAAAAACCATTGGTATGGTAATTAGTTCACCATAGTTGCAAGAACTAACTAGTCCAAAAGGGTACAGCTTTTGGTAAAGACAAATCAAATCTGTTGATAGCTGATGATTTGCTAAAAATCATATGGTTATCAATGTACCATGGTCTTACACACCTAAACATTTGGCTACTCCAGAGTTAATGGCTTTGGTAAAGAGACATCAAAATCCATTAAATTTCAATGATTCACCTCTCACAGGAGTTTACACACCTGGAAGTGATAAAAATAGACTAAAACTTAAAAGAACTGATGTACAAATTGCCATATGTTGCTGAGATGCTGAAAAGATGGAGCTTGCCGATTGTTGCTAAAAAGAATTACTGATAAATACTACTTTGATGATGATGATATAAGCACAGGATCTACAAAGACAAAATTTAAAGATAAAGCCACAATCTCTCTTTGAAGACAAAGATGTTAAAGTTAAATATACAAAGGAACTTGAAATCAAGCAAGTAGAATTCAAGTTAGGGGAGGATTGTTTGGATATGAAAATGCTGAAGAATGACAAAGTACTGGATAAAAGCAAAGTGCTGGAAGAAGTCAAAAAGTGAAGTAAAAGTCAAAGTAAGCTCGTTTAATCAAAGTACTGCAAAGCTCAAAGACGGGTATAATAGAATGTTTTATGGAAAGTAATGTTTATCTAGAATTTTCTAAGTTTAGTATAGTATTACTTGTCGTACAAGGTTTGTAATTGTAAACCGACTAGGGTTATCCTTAAGTCTATAAAAGGATTCCTAGATTGGCATACGAATGTACGTGCATTATTAGAGCTTTTAGAGAATACGATATTAGAGTATTAGAGTTGTTAAAGAATCTGTATAACAAGCAGGTTCTAAGTATTAATATAATTGTTGAAGTTAAAGTTAATTCTTCTTAGCTTTGTTATGTAAATTTCGCATACTTAATAGAGATTGTTCAGTGTTTCATTGTTAATAACTTAGGATTTATCCGAGGTTATTAAACCCTTAACAAGCTATATAAGTTATTTTGGTTAGAGTACATCGATCCAACAAGTGGTATATGTTTGAGTTGATAAGACAAAAAGAACGAAATAAGAGGGACTTAATCCGACAAGAAGAAAACCTACAAAAAGATGGAAGGACTTGCTTGCAAAAGAAGGTTTATTTATTTGTCCTTTGTAGTATTTTGTAAACCCTAATCCTCTAATATATAAAGAGGACATAGGTGTAGGTTTAATTAATTAAGTCTTCCAAGATGTCGACTTAAAGGTGTGTGTGTGTGTCCTAGACGTATAGTCTTGTAAACGCCTAGGTTATTAGTTTAGTTAGTAGACGTGTTCCTATAAACGTCTATAGTTAGTTAGTTAGTTTATGGTGATGAAAACCTTGTGTCAATAACAATTATGTTGTGATTTATCCGCTGCGTATTGTCATTGTTATTGTTAAACCCTAAGGCACAAAACGATCTAAAGGAGTACTCAAAATATCACAATTGGTATCAAAGCTCGGGGAGCTCGTTACCTAGGGATTCACAAGGTTTCCTGGCGAAAAAGGAAGGAGAAATTCAAGTCTGAAATTTTTCGTATATACTTCTGCAGCACTGTTTTTAAGAGGGCATAAAATTCGAACTGGAGCTTCTTGGTATATCTATCTTTAATCTCACCGAAGGGATTGTAAATTAGAGCTCTCAATCAAAAGTTATAGGCTGTCGAAGTCTGCTGCAGAAAAATAAAAAAATTTCGTAAGGTTATTACAGCACTGTTTTGAAACAATCATAAATTTTTCGTTAACCGTTGGATCGTAACGAAATTTTAGGTGGACGTTATCTGTATGATAATCTAACTTTCCCCAAGAGGGATTGTCGATTTGAGCGTTTATGTGAAAGATATATGTTGTTGAAGTTGGCTGCAAAGAGAGTTTTCAAAGTACTGTTGTGAGTTTTCAAAGTACTGTTAGGGTTTATTCAAAGCACTGCTCTTTTGATCAAAGTACTGCTATTTATGTTCAAAGTACTGCTCTTTTGATCAAAGTACTGCTGATTTCACAAAGTACTGTTCGAGGTTTCAAAGTACTGCTCTGCTCGTATAAGTTGAAAGTATAGCTCGTTGTTTTAAAGTGCTGCTAGTTTTGATCGATATCGGATAGAACGAATTGTTTTTGGTTCTAGTATGGTTCTGAATTTGAGGGGAATTTCAGATGGTTTGAAGGATATCGAATGACACACACAAGATTGGTTCACACACACAAGAAGATTGGAATTTGTTCTTAAAAGGATTTTAAAATGCTCGTTTTTAGATTTGGATTTATTGCATAATTGATTACGAATGCGATTATTTATCACTTCTTTGAAGGTGAAGTGGAATTACTTGGATACGTGTTTTATCATATCTTAAAAGTATCATAGCTACTTTTAAGCTAACTTGTTCGTGCTTCAATGATTATGACAAAGAATTGACATAACACTTAAAGGAGTGACGTTATTGTGCTCGGTGATTATCGTCAAGAGATTGAGGTCTCCATATACATAGGTATATGTTCAATGTCATCTATAGTGCAAGATATAAGATACAAGTTTGGGATATTTTACTTCTTCATCAAATTCGTTATATTTGGTTTTCTTCACAAGTAATCATTACAAGGAGCTTACAGATTTGAAGAATCATTTGATGTTCATGCATCACTTAGGGGGAAGTGTTTGATTTTTACTACTGTTGATCGTTATTACTACTGCTAGTTAGAGTTTTCTACTGTTTTGGATTCATTTTTAGTAAGCATTTTGGTGTTCTTCATGGAGGGCAAATCGAAACATTGGACGGCTTAGATTGGAAGTATGATATTGATTCGTCGTGGTCAAGATCATTATTTGCATACGTTCCCTATTTGGATAATAACAAAAGGGGAAGAGATGTTTGAGTGGCATGGCATGGATTAAGGGGAAGACAAAGGAAGACATACTTGTTTCATTCATGGTGAGATCCTGATCTCAATTTCTCTACTTCGTCTAGGGAAGTTCGTTCAAGAATGGTTTGTCATTATCAACTAGGGGAAGATTGTTGGAAATTATACATTTGAGTTGATAAGACAAAAAGAATGAAACAAGAGGGACTTAATACGATAAGAAGAAAACCTACAAAAAGATAGAAGGACTTGCTTGCAAAAGAAGTTTTATTTATTAGTCCTTTGTAGTATTTTGTAAACCCTAATCCTCTAGTGTATAAAGAGGACATAGGTGTAGGTTTAATTAATTAAGTCTTCCAAGATGTAGTCGACTTAAAGGGGTGTGTGTGTGTCCTAGGCGTATAGTCTTGTAAACGCCTAGGTTATTAGTTTAGTTAGTAGACGTGTTCCTATAAACGTCTATAGTTAGTTAGTTAGTTTATGGTGATGAAAACCTTGTGTCAATAACAATTATGTTTTGATTTATCCGCTGCGTATTGTCATTGTTATTGTTAAACCCTAAGGCTCAAAACGATCTAAAGGAGTACTAACAAAATTAACATCATCACTTTTACATGCAAAATCAACCAAATCCTCTCATCTCACTCCTCTTGGTCGTTCATACCTAAACTCCTATCACCATCACTCACTTTGATTCATACCATAAGTTACACAAAGAAGATGGAGCTAGAGTTGATTCCTACATGATCCTAGGGTTATTTTGTTGATATCAAGGGTGAAATAAGAACTACACAAGAAGGTTAGGGCAGAATAAAGAAGGTTATTACAAGGGTAAAAGGATTTGTAAGCTTAGGTTAAAAGGTTGAAGACTGTTAGGAATTAGAAATTCCATAGTGAAGTGTCGGTCACCCCAAATATAATCTAGCATAAGTTAGCTCATAGACATATAGTTATTTACGTTTTTATTAGTTAGCTGTTGGCTTAGTTATTAGTTTAGTGTAACACTGTGGAGGAAGGATGGGTCTTTATCCACTGTATACCTGATCCACAGCCCGACAGGAGGGCGTTTAGTTTGTAAGTATAAATACCCCTTCCATCCTTGGAAGGGGTGGAGCTCTTAATCTAACCTTTCATTCTTTTTGTTTTAAACTCCCTCTCTACTCTCTTCATCTCTCTAACCATGGCTTTCTTGTATTATCACCATCCTAGACCACCTGAATCATCAAACAACATAATATGTATGATCCTACAAATGGTACCAGAGCCAAGGTTATGTTGTTTTGATAATTCGTATGGTTTTGAATGTGGTTTGTTCAATTTTTAAGATGCGTTTTGTGTGGTCTTGCTTGGATGATTAACATTTTATATTCGGTTTAAAATGGTTGGGTGATGTTTGAGGTTTTTCACTGCGGATGGAATCTGGTTTTAATTGTTGAAACTGGTTTTAAACAAACAAGCTTACTGGTTTTTAAGTGTGATGTTAAAATTGTTTTTGTGAAACTGCTTACAGTTTGTGGTTCTGCTGGTGTAAAACTGCGGTTTGTTGCCTTTTGTAAAACTGTTTACTGGTCATATATGTCGAATCTGCTGGTGTTATTAATCTGGTTCTGATGCAGTTTGTATAACAGTTTGTCAATGCGGTTTGTCGTAAATGTCTTCGAAGAGGTTTGTCAAACACTGTCCAGATTAGATGCACCAAAAGAGATTTGTCTCTATGCGGTTTAACACTATGCATTTTGACACCTTTTCTATGCGGTTTGTCTAAAAAATAAAGAGGTTTGTCACTTTTTTAGAGGTTTGAGCTGCTAAAATACTGATGCGATTTGAGTGAAAGTACTATGTGGTTTGTTTCATAAGGAAGCGATTTGTGCTTTTATATGGTATGCGGTTTGTCTGATTTGAAACAAGTTGCGTTTTGAATGAAAAGGCCAAGAGGTTTTTCATGATTCAAAAAGAGTAAGTGGTTTGATCAAAACAAGATGCGTTTTGACGCTAATGTGTGTGCGGTTTGTCTATAAATCATACTGTAGTTTGTCAAATGAAGATGTGAATCTGGTATATAATGCGGTTTATATACTAACAAGATCCAACAAACATCATTCAACATACAAGACCAAATCAATCGTTATCATCTATCAATCTACATGCAGCATTCATATCAATCATTCACTAATCTATACTATCTAAATAAATCAAAGATCATCAAAGATATATCGGCATCAACAACAGTCAACAACAACAGTAATGCAACATCACAAGAATCATCATCTATACTACGATCTATAATCAACATCATACCTCTACAACTAACTCAGAATCAAAACATCATCAATCTCTGACCCATGACTCAAACACTATACAAACAAGATCTCAAAGTATGTCAAGGTGTGGTTGAGATTATCATAAACTGTTGAACCTCAGACCTTGATAGATCTTTGAGCGCTCGTGGATCGTTAGTAATGTTTATGTAATCACAAACACACTAATAGAAAGTCTCTATTACTTGTATTCTAAATCGGAAATCAAACACAAGTAAGAACACATTTTACTAATAATACTTTGATCCTCTATGGATCTTTTAATAAAACTAAAACTTGTTTTTCAAACTCGTACATCATACATATTAATGTGTTCCTTTTATAGACAAGGAACCCTAAACCGTTTCACAAGAAACATATATTCATAAAACTAAAAGAGATATGCATTATCACTTCCTAATAAAACTCATGCATATCCTAACTAACTATAAAATACACGGAATATCTATATCCGCAGAAACAAGCTACACGGTTTTACTACTTCCGCAGAATCACTTCTTCAGCAGAATCCAGCACTTCAGCAGAATCCGTCAGCAGTATTATTCAGTAGAATTCCCAACAATCCTCCCCTAATCTTGAATTTGACATGGTTAAGTTCAAGATTCTTGATAGATCTTTAACACTTTAGAACAAGAGGATTGAATTCGAACATCAGCAGCAAAGAATCAAAACAACCACATCTCTATGATGGCAAAACTGTGAAACTTCAGATCTTTGCAGCAACAAATGACAAAGTGTACATCAAAACGGATTAGTTTCATACTATTCTCATCACATCCAAGTGTGTTAACTCCTGTGAGAGGTGAATCATTGAAAATAATGGATTTGATGTCTCTTTACCAATAGCCATTACTACTGGAGTAGCCAAATGTTTAAGTCCGAAAACTATAGTACAATGATAACCATCTGATTTTTAGAAAATCAGCAGCTATAAACGGATTTGAAATGTCTTTACCTGTAGCCGTTTGCTCAGGACTAGTCAATTCTTAGGTGGAAAGAAGCACCTTTGGTGAATTGATTACCAAATATGGTATTCCACTGCCTTTACCACAAGCCATATACTTGTGGGCTAGCCAATTCTTTGGATACCAAAAAGGAATAATCCATGGTGAATTGATGACCATACAACCCTCAGCAATTAAGCATGCGTGAGTTGCATACCCTATGGTTTTTAGCAAACCATTACAGCTATCAACAGATTTGATGTGTCTTTACCAAAGCTGTACCCTTTGGACTAGCCAACTCTTTGATGGACACAAGTTACATCTGGTGAGTTGATAACCATCAAAAGGGTTATATACAACAAACCTGAATATACAAAGATTATTTATTTATTTATTTATTTATTTATTTATTTTACTAAGAATTAAACAAAGAAAGAAATGATACAAGATACCAGAATCAAGTAGAAGCTTTGTGTTGCAGAAGCTTGGTCTTGATCAACCCAATCAATTGTTCAGCATGGGTCATTTCATTCGCCACTGGATCAGGAGGAACTTCCAATTTCCTTCTAAGCATACGTTTCATCAGTTTAATGGACAAAGGATAATGCTGATCAGAAAACATACATACAAAAATTCCACACTTTGTCTCCACAACATGCACATTTTGTATAGGGTAAAATCTCCAAGTATCAACCTTCCACTTATGTGAATTCTTCCAAATTGAATACCCTTTACCATTTGGAGACTGAGAATCAAAAAGAACTTGAAGATCTCCCAATAAGTACAAACCAGAACCCTGTGGTGTATGAGTGGCATAATACTGTGTGACAAGGCCATGGAGAGTAATCAAATCTTGCTTATCCACCAAATGAAGTATGTCTTTCAAGAAAGTAAACTTCATAGAGGAGTTATCTATCCTATATATGGTGTTAAGCTTTCCATCAGTCAATGTCCATTTTGTCAACACACTATAAGAACCCTCAGGAAAAGTTGCAGAAGAACCCACTTTGATAAATGTTGTATCAGCAACCTTTAGGTCCAAACGCTTAAAAGAACCACGCTTGTGAGATTTATGAACTCCAGAAGCCTGCTTCCCAGCTAATCTCACAGATCTCCTGATGGCAATGTGTCTCATGTGGGACATCCTTTTCCCCCTCCTACCAGGTACATAAATGCCAATAGAAAAAGAAGAAGGTACCTTCTCAGATGCACCAGAGGCATCTTCAGTAGGAATAGAAGAGGTAGAAACAGAGGGAATTGGAACATAACCACCCACTTCATACAATGTACACCTTCAGTAGGTTCCTCAGCAGAAACAGCATGAGTGCTCAGCTGTGCTCTATCATCAGCAAAAAAAGTCACAATCACAACTGTCTTGGGTCTTTTGGCTCCTGGAGCATTCATACCACCAGCAATCCTTTTCAATTTAGAAGCTGGTGTAATATGCTTCATAATCTTATTATACATACTAGTCAAGTGAGATTCAGATAAAGCCCAGACTTGCTTCCTTGTCAAACCAGATTGATAGAGACTAGTACTCTGATTATACACCACATTTCTCATATAAGTTTTCTTCTGTGCTGCAGTCTGTGGCTTCTCCCTCTTAGCTTTAGCCTTTTGTGCAGGAATAACTTTTGTCTTTGCAGCTGCAGCTTTCTTCTTTTGTTGTCCAATAGCCATCATTTGTGCAGGAAAGTTTTCACTATCAAAATCAGCTCCTAAAATGCTTTGAGCAAGAGTAGGAGTTGAAGCAGCTTGAAGAGTGTAAGAATCCCATTGCTCATCAATAAAATGAATAGATTGTTCATCCAATTCTCTTTGTCTTTCAGGAGGTAAATTGTAGTAAACCGACCTGCAGCTTTTGTGCCAATGCTTGACTCTTCATCAAATCTTCATACTCTGTTAGCATTCGGCTTGCTCTAGCCTTTCCTTTTCAGTTACAAGATTTGGACCAAGATCTTCATCAACCATAACCTTTCCTTTGTCGAAATAGCCATAGCAGGAACATTGGTAGCAGGCTCATTAGAAGAATCATCATGAGAAATATCAACAATTGGAACTGTCTCAATATTCTCAGAAGGAACACCAATTGAAGCATCAGGAGTAACATGTTGAGAAGCATCAGGAGTAACCATATGTGCATCAGTCATAAGATGATCACCAGCAATTGTAACATTATCAACACTTGGCACCTTAGAAGATTTAGTGGAATCCTTTCTCAAATATTGTCTTCTCATTCTTCTTCTAAACTGAATAGGTTCCTTTTGTTGTGAGGATTCAACAGCAATGGGAGAAGAATCATGAGTCTGTTGAGCAACTTCAGCCAAGAACTCAAGAGGATCCAAATGTATATTCTCCTGCTCTTCATCAGAGGTAACCACAAACTTCCTTTTTCTGTTCTACCCAAGTTGTTCTTCTAACACCTAAACATTCTTTTTCAACACAACAATCTCACCACCAAGTGAGGATTTGGTATCTGCAAGCTCCTTTATGAGATCATCAACCTCTTTCACATACCTGTTCAGCAAATCATATACAGAGGTAAGTGTAATAGGGTCCTCAGCTCCACCAGCAGATTGCTCAGTGGTAATGGGAGCTTCATTAGGCCTTTCAGGAGAAACATGTACATACTCAAAAATAGGAGAGCTTTCATCAATTGGCTCTCTAACTGGACTAGGTGTGGTCAGTCTAGTAATCTCAGGTTCAAGAGGTGAAAGTACTTGAGTACCAGGAGACTGAATTGTCTCCTCAACCTCAGGAACTAGCTCATCAGGAGCAACATTAGTAGGTGATGCCCAAAATTGTGTAACCAACGATTCAAATATCACATTTGGAGAATGTGTTAGAGCATAATGAATCTTGGAACGCTTCAAGAAATCCACCATAGGTTCATACAATTCATGTCCCTTTGCTTTTCCCAGAAAAGCAACCTTGTTGTGATCTTTCTTAAGTGGAAGTGCCGCCATTAGAAGAAATTGTGAGAATAGGTTATGAGTCAAGCAAATGGAAATGTGTTTAAATTGATTGAAGAGGGAATCAGTTGATTTTGGGCGAGGATTATGCAAAGTAGGTTATAAATAGAAGTTACCCAATCATGGTAAAAAATATCATAACAAATCGTTGACCAGATCTGACGTGTAAAGTAACTCCAACCAATTTCAAAATTAACGCTTCAGCAGAATGGATGGTCAATCTGCTGATGGAAGTCAATCAGCAGAATCAACTCAAGTAAAAGTATCTTCAGAATATCTTGATTTTACTGTGCACCCAACTCGCATTAATTGCCATCAACCCTTGACTTCGCCTATAAGATAATCCTAATTCACAATTAACACATATCAATTACCCCCAATTTACATCAAAACCGTAATTTCTCAACAATTCCACAATCATCAACAACAAACATGTCTACCAAACCAGAAATCATCTATCTAACCTCCTCCTCCTCATCATCATCATCCAGTGATGATTCACGCCCATTGTCTCGATACCCTTATCAAGATGAACCTCGACCTTTGAAGTCGCCCTTTCTCCCTTCATTTGAAGATGATAGTGTAGTGAATCCAAGTGATTCATCTAGGGGTTCTGATGACTCCACGGAGAGCGTCTATAGCCAAACTTCAATAGATTGGTGAGAGAGGAAGCGGAGAGGACAGCAACAGGTGGAGAGAAACCCCAACCTTCACAACCCCAACCCCAACCAAGGCCATGTGCAAGAAATCCACCACTCCCGAAGACAAGAGAGGTGCTGATTGGTCTTCCTGCTCCAGGATCTGGTGCTTCATGCCATGGAAGAAAGGGAAGGGGCAAGGAGGCAGAGGTGAAGGGAAAGGGAAGGTGGTGTGATGTTGCCAGGGACCAAAGATATAAAACTAGGTTCTTGAGCATCATCATTGTTTTCATCAATCCATCCTTTCCATTTTCATCTTCAGCTTCTTCATCGTACTGGTCATGCATATCCACCAGCTTTTGTAATATATGATAGGAGCTTGAATATGTTTGGTAGATTTTGTATAGGGTTGGTCTTTTATTTCAATTGAAGTTGATTGTAAGCTGTAAATTGTTTCTTGAATGAATCTTTACTTCAGTACTTCTTTTCAGTAGAAACAATGAGATCACTTGTACCAATGAGTATCACTTGTGCTTCTCTTCAGTAGAAACAAGCTTTAAGCTTACATGACCATATTCCCATTTAATCAAACTTGGTGAACTTCAACTTAAGATTAGTAACTACTCATAAAGGCATTCTGCAAAACAGACACAAAGTAGCAAACAAACCAAACCAAAACATACAAAACTTAAAGATCATTAGCTGGTTAGTGTTAGCAAACAAAAACATAAACAATAATCTACAAAATTTACAAGTTTGACAACTACAATCCTCCCTTGAGGTATATGCCTCCCCTGAGGCTTATGCCTCCCCTCAAACTTTGTAGTTAAGGGTTAAGCATCCCAATATGGACAACTAGGTGTTGAAATCGGGGTCCATCAAAAGCTTTAGTCAATAAATCTGCCACATTATCATCTGTGTGAATCTTAAGCACCTTTATCAAATGTTTTTCATATGCATCTCATAAAAAATGGTGCCTGATCTCAATATGCTTAGTTCGATTATGAAAAACTGGATTTTTAACTATGCATATGGTACTTTGATTATCAATAAAGATTATGGTGTTCATGAAATTAAACCCATAATCCAGCAATTGATTTTGTATCCATAGTACCGACCACAACAATTTAGCAACATACTTTGCTTTAGTAGATGATGTAGCAACAATAGTTTGTTTCTTGCATTGCCAAGAAATCAATCTTCTTCCAAGAAATTGGCAACCTCAAGTTGTGGATCTCCTATCCAGATTTGCACCAGCATAATCACTATCACTATATGCTTCCAACCTAAAAGGAGACTCTTTTGGGTACCAAAGACCTAAATTGGGTTGGCCTTTTAGGTACTTGAAGATCTTTTTGACTGCATTCAAGTGGGAAGTAAGTGGAGTGACCTGATGTCTAGAACAAGCACTCACATTAAATGTAATGTCAGGCTTAGAAGCTGTCAAATACATCAATGAACCAATCATGGCTTTGTATAAGTGAACATTCACAGCAGGATCTGGTTCAAGATTGTTCTTTGGTTTTGGAGCTTCATAAGGTGTAGTGGCAGTTCTGACATTTTCCATATCAAACTTCTTCAAAATGTCTCTCACATATTTATCCTGACTGATAAAAATACCATCAGGTTTCTGCTAACTTGTAGACTGAAAAGAAAGTAAGCTCCCTATAGCACTCATCTCAAACTCCCTTCATCAACTCCTCAAACTCCCTGCACCAAGCTTCTTTAGTGGAGCCAAAGATAATTTCATCCACATAAACTTGCACAAGAATGATGTGTCTGAAATTCTTCTTTATGAAGAGTGTTTTGTCAATGGCACCTCTTTTGTAACCATGCTTCAGCAGAAATGCAGATAGCCTAGCATACCATGCTCTTGGTGCCTGATGTAGTCCATAGAGAGCTTTTACAACCTTGTATACATGCTTTGGATTATCTGGGTCTTCAAAGCCTTTGGTTTGAGTGACATATACATCTTCTTCAATTTCACCATACAGAAAAGCACCTTTCACATCCATCTGATATACCATGAACCCCATATAAGATGCATAGGCCAAGAAGATTCTAATGGCCTCAAATCTAGCTACAGGTGCAAAAACTTCATCATAATCAATTCCTTCCTCTTGCCTGAACCCCTGAGCCACTAATCTTGCTTTGTTTTTTTACCACAATACCCCTTGCATCTCTTTTATTCTTCAAAATCCATTTTGTCCCAATTGCAATCTTCCCATCAGGTAGTGGTACCAGTATCCAAACCAGCTGATTCTTGAATTGTTGCATCTCATCTTGCATTGCTTCAAGCCAACTTGAATCTTCAAGAGCTTGAGAAACACTGGTTTGTTGGGTTTCTTGATTTGATGATACAAAACAATAAAGAGTGAAACATCAAGGGCTTAAAGTGACAAGAAGGAAATCTACAAAAAGATGGAGGGACTTGCTTGCAATAGAAGATTTATTATTTAATCCTTCGTAGTATCTTGTAAACCCTAATGCTCTACTATATAAAGAGACATGGGGTGTAGGTTTTCATATAAATAATTCTTCCATAATGTAGTCGACTAAAGGTGTGTGTGTGTCCTAGGCGTGTAGTTCTTTGTAAATGCCTAGGTTAGTGTTAGTTTAGTTAACCCCCAAGATAAAAGAAGTCTTTGATCCCTGTTACATTTAGGTAACACGCTATTAATATAATTGGAGGTGATGGTGAATGAAACCTTGTGTCAATAACATAGTTGTTTATATATTCCGCTATGCATGATTCATTATCTATGTTATTGTTTAACCCTAAGGCTCAAAATGATCTCAAGGAGTCTAACAAACTCCACAATTGGTATCAGAGCTTGGGGAGCTCGTTACCTAGAGATTCGCAAGGTTTTTCGATGAAGAAGATAAAAAAATTCGAAGCTGGTACACAATTCGTAACTTTCTGCAGCACTGTTTTAAAAACGCGATAACTTTTTTGTTAACCGTTGGATCATGAGGAAATTTTCGGTGGACGTTCTCTATATATTAGTCTAATTTTTCACTAGAGGGATCGTCGATCTGAGCTCTCAGTAAAAAGTTATTCATTGTCGAAGTCTGCTGCTGAAGGGTTTTTCAGAAATTCGATTTTTAGGGTTTTCATGCATATTCAACTTCTTGAATTTGTTTTACTTGTTCTAATTCTTGCTGGAGGTTGTTTATACGCTGTGTGGTATCTTTAATTTAATAAAGAAAGTAGCTTTGATGGTTTTTTTATTCGTAACCACTGCTAGTGTTTTCTCGAAACCACTGCTAGTGTTTTCTCGAAACCACTTCTAGTGTTTTCTTGAAACCACTCCTAGTTTTTCGAAATTCACTTCCTAGTGTTTTCTCGAACCAATCGCTAGTGTTTTCAAACCACCGCTAGTGTTTCTTGGCAAACCACCTAGTCTATTTTGATACCACTACCACGCTTAGTGTTTCTACCGTGTCATATGCTCTACTGCTAGCTTTGTTCGGTTGATGTTATCCAATCTCTAACATGTTTTACCGCTTATATTATGCGATATGGATGATACATGATCTTTGGTTCTCTAATAGTTTTGGAATCAGGGAAGCCGTGACATGTTTTGGCAATTCGTAGATTTTTGGTTCATCACACACAAGGAGTTTGGTTTTTGAAGTTGTGCTTAA